>CM039527.1:6588550-6763735 GCA_022433055.1 Begonia peltatifolia
CAATGCTCAATATTTCAATCGAAACCAATTAGTTTTATCGTTAACAATTTCGTTGATTTCCTATAGTTGGAGTGTCTTTGATGGACTTGATTCTGTCGGCTTTGATTACCGTTTGATGTTTCCCATTTTATGCATCGCTCACTTTTTTTTTTTTTTTTGAGTTAAGGTTAGAGATTTTGTGGTAAAATTTGTATTTTGTGACAGTGCTCAGGCCTTTGGTTCCGTTTATTGGTCAGAGAGCTGTTATGGGGCTATCTGGATATTTAATCAACAACATTGCTTTCCTGTTTGCGGCTAATTACTTTTACAGGTAGTTTTTTTTTGTTACTTCAGTATTTGCCTCCTGAGCTACTTCTGATATTTTGTGAGGCATATGAAAAAATCATAGATACATAGAAGCGGTTCTTCATAAATCTTTGCATGTTAGACTGCATGCCAGTGTCATAGTATGATGGCTAATGATGTGAAATTAAAAATTTTGTCATCTTCAAAGGATTAAGTAGCTTAACAAGAAGGCATTGATGCTATTGTACTGCACTAAATACCATCCTTTCGTGATATTTACCCTGCCAATATCCTTTTTCTGATCATCGACTGTGATTTTCAATTGTTTTGCTAGTGAACGATCCCTTTACATACCTGAGTAACAAGAGCTAATCATTATTTTCCATGTATTATACTAATTATGATTTCTAGTCTCATGGTCTTGTCTATTAGTTCTTCTAATTGATGGTAATATCATTGTTTATTTTTTTTTTAAATAATACTAAATTTTTTTTATTAGAGCCAGAATATTTGTACAAAAGGGTGAGCTACAGAAGATGCTCTGACCTCAAGGATTACACTTGTTGTTATTTTCTCTTCAGTGGAGAAATCAGTAGTAATGTCTTGGTATGAGAAATCTTAGTTGAACTGGTGAAATTGAAACAAAACTAACTCCTCTGAAGTTGGCAATTAATTAATTGTAAATCTTCTTCAACAAATCCTTATTTTGAGCATGTTTTCTTGCTATAACCATGTAGTTTGTCTGCTGGAGAAATGAATTGCTCTTATAAAAGTTATAACCATATGATGGATCTTTGATTCTAGCCATACACTTCTGTGGATCTATTTAATTTTCTGTGTAAAACTTCTTATTTCTCGTCCTTATCATTCTAACAGGCTTTCACTCATAGTATTGAAGGACCCTAAAGCAGCATTAAGGGCTTCAATTCTATTTTGCTTCAATCCAGCTTCAATATTTTATTCATCAATGTAAGCCTATCTTTTGTTTGTATCTGTCTCTTTCCAAAGTATCATTCGATCAAGAGAATTTTTTTTAAAGAATTTTGGTTATCAAACAGCAATAGCATAGAGAGATTAGATTTTGTAATCAAAGAGACCATGATGAAATACTTTTTTCTCTCTTTGGATAAATCTTACCAGTAATAATAAGCTGTTTTTATTTTCAAATTCTATTGACTGCAGATATTCTGAAAGTCTTTACTCATTTTTTTCTCTTGGAGGATTGTACCACTTGATGACTAGAAGAAACAGTCTTTCTACTATTTGGCTTGCACTTTCTGGCAGTGCAAGGTCTAATGGAGTTCTTAATGCTGGTTATATCTGTTTTCAAACTGCGCACCAGGCTTATGATGCTCTGTCTGTGAAAAAGAATCTACGTGTATGTATTTTTTTTTATATCTAGTTTGTTCTAACAGCTTTCTCAAGGAGTCTGGTAGAAAAGAAACTATATGCAGTCTGAATATCACTTTTACGAATGCATGTTTGTAGCTTCCTCTGTTTTCATTCTATTCCCAAACTTATTACTAATGATTTTTTATGTCATTATGAAAGAAAGTCGTTACCCAAGTCATGGAAGTTTATTTGGTCCTAACTATGAATATGTTTATGAACTTTTAAATGTATTGTACGTGCGTATAAGCGTAAGTTTATATGGTTAGTTTTGTGTCATCTCCCTTATTGCAAGTTACAAAAGTTTTGTTTTTCAATGATCAATTTGAGTTTGCGGGAGAGTTTGAAAAGGGAGAAAGATCACAACATTGTGGTCATGAGTTTGGATGTCCTAGAGTTATACCCTGAGTTTGAGTTCCTTTTGATCAAGAGAGATTTCATTCAAAATGTATTCTTAAATATGTTTTCTAGATTATTATTAGTTAGGGTAGTTGCTGAATCAGTAAGCTATAAGTAGTTGATGTCGGGTTGTATTTTGAGATATCTGGGAATGAAATGAAAAGACGCATAACCTCATTATTTCAAGTTTTGTTTTTTGATAAACACTTTTTATGTGCCAGTTGGCGCTGCAGGTTCTCATGTTTGGAGCATTGCATTGTATTTGTGTTTTTGCCCCTTTTATTGCATTTCAAGCATATGGATATTACAATATTTGTTACGGATGCATTCCAGATGCAATGAGACCATGGTGTAAAGCAAGAGTCCCACTTCTGTATGAATTTATTCAAAGTCATTATTGGTATTTCCTTTACCATACAGTAGTAATTTTGTTCCAATGATCGTTTAATTATGCTAATGCGATATTTAGTTGTGATTCAACGACATGATAACGATCTCATGGAGAATTTTTGAAGACAAAACTCCCCTTATTTTTATTGAAACCACTGCATGATTAAATATTTTGCAAATAACTAAATAAATCTCATATACCTTCTAAATTTTCAATTTATGTAAAATTGGTATAACTTAACAAGGCTATAACATTCATCATGGTCTTAAAGAGCTAATTTCTTTGAGACGTTTAATCCTGTCTTTATGCGTGTCATTTGCGATGTCGTACGATATCAGTAAACAAATGTCCTCAATTTTGATGATTCAAAATAATTAGAAAATCACTGTGGTTTCATGTATAAATTCATGTTTCTTTTCTATATTACGCTAGAATTTGGAAAGTTTGTAAGTGGTTAAATATGTTCCAGAGCTTCACATGCTTGTTTATATCGTAGTGAGCTTTAAATTAGAGGAACTAGTGAAAAGCAAAAAAAGTAAAGTAAACTTGCCAAGGCATTCTGCTTATCTTTGAGGTTTCTTGCATTCCAGGGGCGTAGGATTTTTAAGGTACTTTCAATTTAAACAGCTACCAAATTTCCTACTCAGCTCACCGATATTAACCTTGGCTCTTTTCTCAATTATTCATTATGCCAAGTCAAAGACTAAAACTTTCTTCTCGGTGGGTTTTCAAGCTTCTTTTGAGGGAAAGAATTCTGCTGCTGTACTTTATTTTAGAAATACTAGTACAACATCAACTGTTGACTTATCTAGGAATTCTTTTCCAGTGCTACGAGGTAATGATTTTTTCTAAGTCTGTATTCTCTCGACTTAGGTAGTTGAACTCATTCTTCTTTGAGTCCATTTATTTCTTGAGCTCTACACAAACTAAAAAAGAATTATATTAATATTCCTTTATCTTCCATTCTCGAACAACTTAGGACAAAAACAATGTTGAGTCCATTTATTTCTTGAGCTCTACACAATATCTTTTTGTCATTATGCTGTCAAGTTTAAAGTTATTATTGTCAACAGGAGATGAGAGCCTGAGACGGAGGAAGCAAATGGTTGGAAATGGCCCCGCTTCTCTCCCTGAAGATTACGATACAGAAACAAATGCGGGGTACTTGTCCCCTTTTGTTCTTCCTTTTGTTCTTCATGTTGGTATTATGGCCGCCACTGCATTTTTTGTCATGCACGTCCAGGTTTGTCTCATTCTCCATGGACCATGACATTAATGCTTACGAGAGTTGTGAAGATTGTTAGTTGCTAATAGTAATTAATGTAACGAGAGTTGGTGAAGATTGTTAGTTGCCAATATTAAATATTTCCATTATGCGGTAAAAAATAAACAGCTGATATGTTTTGGAAACAGTACTTCAAGTATGAGTTCCTTTTTTGAGAAATAATATTAAAAACATGCTCGTATAAAGAATTTGTATCTTAAGGATATAACCTTTTGCCCTGTAAAATATAGGTCTTTGATTTTGGGACTTTTCAAATTGTTTTTTATTTGCCATTTGCATGTGCAGTAATTTTAATATTACATTTGTCTTTTAGTTATAGTTATCAGTCGAGGAATCATGTGTGTTCATTATTTTCACCACCATTATTTTTATGTGGCTTCTTTTTTTTTTTTTTTTTCCTTTTGTTCTTCGTCAACTAAATTATGATTATTCAGATATTAACTTTTCACAGGTTTCTACACGCTTTCTCTCTGCAAGTCCATCTCTTTATTGGTACGCCTCCTATTTGATGGTTTCTCCTGTTAATTTCAAGAAATGGGGATATTTGATTTGGGTATACTCAGTTGCCTATATTCTTCTCGGAAGTCTACTTTTTTCAAATTTTTACCCTTTCACTTGATATTACCGGCATGAATCTCTGTGATAAAATATCATTGCGGGCGATCATGATGATAAATGATGCAACATAGAATCCAAATGTCTCATCTCACACTGGAGTTGGAATATCTGCTTAGCATCAAAACTCATTGCCTTTGGCGGAGGTTTAGCGAAGAGCAAAGATGGTCAAACTGTAAGTCATATATTTGATTTCACCAGTTTTAGTCTTGTTTATCTTAAGTTTCCATGTTTTTTTCTGAAGTTATTCTTCGACGAGAACTTTATCTTGCCATTATCATTATTGTTGAAACAAAAGAACTGTACGCAAGGGTTAACTCTTTCCCCAGCTAAAGAATGTAACAGGGTTCCGTTGATTCCACTTCCAATAATTAAAAAAAGAACAATTTTTTGGAAAAAAAAAAATTTCTCAATTTTTTTTTTAGTCTTATTCCTAAAGAACACTGAAAACTTGCTCATCTTCGCGTGCTTTTGTCCGTTGAGTTCAACATCACCGTCAATTGAAGTTATGGAAGTTGCTGCTTCGATGTCTCAGTCAATGATTACCCCAATCTCCGCTGGGGAAGGAGACTTCCGGTGGTTGAGGATGAATCATCGAATTGCTTCTGAATCTTCTAAGGTGAGTCTCATTCTGCTGGTCAAAAAGGGGGGTGACGGACTGAATCTTGGGCAGTTTGGAAGAAGAGAAAAAAGAGCTTTGATTTGGTTGTTGCCCTGTCGTTCGACTAGATCTCTGGGTGCCCATCCGTGGATCTCTGGTTGATTCATGGAGGCACCGTGGCTGAGGAAGAACTTGATGATATCAAGATTGTCTTCCTCCTGGATGTTCAGCAATCAAGTTCAAGTTTTGATGATTTCCACATTGGTTCTGTGCTTTCCAGAAAATCAATTTTTCTAAGTTATTGGACAACCAGATTGTTTCCTGCTAAACCCAAGATCTTAAGTTTATTGAGTTCGTATAGATCTGTTGGAATTTCGCCTTTGAAGTTGTTATTTTTGCAGGGGGAGAATTATGTGTTTTTCAAGACAAACAAAAAGGAACATGGAGAATTTTTTTTTTGGCAAAAAAATGTAGTTTTTTTAATAATATTTGGGAGTGGAAGTGACGACTTCTTACGGAGAGGGTGTCCATAAAAAATTTGAGGTGTGCCATTGTCAAAATTTAAAGTTAAAAGTACCCGTTGAAAACACCTTCATATTTTAATAACTACTTTTATTTTTTAAATTTTTCTAAATTACAAGTTGATGGACACAAAAACAATGAATTGACATCATCCAAATTATTGGGAAGATTGGTATAACTTTCAAGCATTGTAAATTCATACGAGACAACAGGACAACGAATGAACTCAAGACCTGCCGCATGGGCTTGAAGTGCATGTGAAAGATGAAGCCAGACAGGTGAGTTTCTTTGAGTTGCTTCATATGCACATGTCCATGTTTAAATGACAATTATGTTAGGAAAAAATAATAAAATTACTAAAATTATTTCCGTAACTTAAAATATATTAAAGACCAAAATAATATATAAAAAAAATTACATGAAAAACAAATTACCCACTAATTACTCAACTATGTGCAAATAAGAAATAAATTACCCACTAATTTCAACTCAGCAAATCTAAATCATTCTATCCTTGAATTGATGAAGATAAGAATTATAAATGAATATCTGAAAAACAAAACACCACATTGTAATACCAGTTATAGGCATACACTTACGAAATAAATATAACATATTCATGGGATAAAATACAAGAATTGAATCAAGCATCTTCTTGGGATGATGCAAAAGAATTTGCTTCAGAAGTGTTGGGGAATTTGCAAGGGAGCCTAAACAAAGGTCCCTCCTCTTTAGCTGAACCTTGATATGCTAAACCTAAGCCATATCCTAATCCTCGAGCAACAGGTACTGCCACTGCATTCCCTACTTGAACATATCTGCCCAAACACAAAATTCATATTTTACCTAAAAGTGCTACCTTTCACATATCTCAATCAAATTCATCGAAAGTTTCAGGTTAAATTTTTTTAGATAAATACATTTTTTTTTTAAATAAAAAACAGACTAGTACTTAAGAATACAAATGCACAAGAGAGTAGGAGGAGAAATCCTTCACAAACTACCAGAAACTGTGATTAGCAAACAACAATTTTCCTCCAATTAGGAAATAAATCAAAGCAGAACTTTATTCTTGTTCATATAATTCATTTTCCTACAGAAATCATATCGCAAATAAAACATAAAGTTTGTGTCGAACACTGTCAGAGAAAATAGATTTCGTTTGTAATAAATTTTGGAACCAATATCAAGTACCTTTCTTTGACTGGCCCACACAGCTTATAGTAATCTGGGAAGCCTTGAAGTCTTGCATTTTCCCGAATTGATAGAACTCTATCCTGTTCAGGGTGCAAGATTGCCTACAAAAAATGATACAATGTGTGAAAAATAATTGTATTACAACAAAGCATGGCATACAAACACCAGAGAGACCTAAGATCAAGATACCTACTAAATATGGAAATATATCAGAATCTAAAACAAAAGAGTTATTATAAGTTTACTTTTTTCCCATAATTTTTAATAGAAATTTATCGTGAACACTGCATAAATATTTATATACCAAGTAAGAGAGAGAAGAAACCTGATTGTGTGGTTCTGCTCTTGTGACCACAGTCGGTACCGTTTCATCCCACCACAAACGAGCAAAAGGCCTTTAGCAATATCCAAAAGGGAAAATTTTATTTAGCCAACTTTGATTTGAAGGTAGATAACCCTTAGGATAAGTTTTAAGGCTTCCTATCATAAAATATAAAAAAAAAAAATTATGGAAAAAACTTGTTTTACTTACTTCGAAGATGACCCATTCACAAAACTCATTGCATAGTCGGGAACCTGTTATAAAATCATAACATAATAAAACACATCATGCAATTTGTTTTAAGAAACCAATTGCATAATATATAAAAAAGAATAATACCAAATTTAGATTTTAATCTTACGTTCTAAAATAACTCATTAATTGATATAATTAATATTTTTCTTTAACTATTCATTATTCTTCTTAATTATTATACTAATTAATGAGTAACACTTAAACGTTACATCATAAAATAATATTAGAGTATTAAATTAAAAAATGATCTATGAAAAGATTTGCAATATACTTATTCAATATCTTTTTGTTAGCATATCAACAACAATGAACTAAATTAAAAAATTTTCAAAAATTGCCAAAAAAAAGGAAACAAAATAGTGTGGGGGGAGGAATAGAAAAACTACCAAAGGTTTTCCTGAATCCAAATAAACTCTTTCTATGTCAGGATCCCATTCAACTTTTTTATCAGGACGAACACGAACACCTGGAAGATTTCTAAAATTTGCTCCCTGACACAACAATAATTACAACCATGAGCAATTTAGCAAATTAGTTATGAGAAATGTTGGGAAAAAAACCTTTAACTTGGGTATTCTACAAACACGTTGGTAATCATCTGCATTCAATTCCAACGGACGATGATCATTGAGAACATCTAGCATTCTTGATGGTTCTGCATAATAAATTATAATTGGCAAAATTAAAATTACATAAGTTTATCTGTCGCTCGAGAGGGTGAATAGGTGATTTTACATTCTCATATTTGTCAATGATCAATCAATCATGGGGAAAAACAAAACAAAATGACTTAGTTTGACATTTGAGGAGCAAGACAATTTCACTTATTTGATTGATGTTAATTTAACTGTTGCTATAGTTTTTAACATGTCTACCCACGCCCAGTCAAATAGTTTTCTTTGGTCTTTATATTTGAATATTTTAAATTTATATGCAATATCTCATGCTTATTATCCTAAATTACAATCATATTGTTCGAGCATCTTTAATATCTATTTGTTTAATTTAATTCTTTAAGATCAGAGAAAATTTACTTTAAATTAAGTACTTGTTTTTTTTCTAATAAAACAGTTTCCTTTCTTTTGTATCTTTTTTTTTTTCAAAATACTTTGTTTCTCATAAAAAAAATAATAAAAAAATAAAAAGTGGCAGATAAAGTTAAAATTCAATCATACAAAATAATTAACATTAGCAGTAAAGATAGAGCAGCTCACCTTCCTTTTTAGATCTGATAAATCGTTGAAACTCTGTTTGAGGAGGATTATCATAGGGCATTTCATCTCGGTGTTCGTCATTCCCAATCTTCATGACAATGATAGAAAAAGAATCAAAATGTGAAACAGAGCCATGGCATAAACAGCACTCAATAAAATACTACAAACATACAGCAGGAAGATCTGAAATTGCATCTTCTAGGTGAAGCCTGCTTTCTAATTCAGGTATTTGGCCTTCATCGTAAGCAACAGCATTCATCTGCATCCATGAAATATGTAAAACAAAAGCCAAACATGTCGACAAATAAAAAATCTCTTACCTCGAACTCAACAGGAATGAGACCTCTTACAATAACATCATGGGTTGGCAGAGGGTATTGTGGCAACTTCTGAAAAGGAAAATAATTTGTTTTTTAGAGCAAGGTTATGGATAGACATTCCTTATACCAATAGAAAATACTAATGCTTAATATTGAGATGGGAACAATTACACAAAATATTCACGAGATGCGTAAACTCTCAATAACTTGATACTCAAATCTACATAATGTCTCATCCTATTCTCAGACACATTTAAGAACATTCCACTGTCAGAATATTGGTCAACAACAACACACCCAAAATAAAGTTACATAATTAAAATATACTAAAACACCCATTTTAGAAGCAATTAATTGACAAATTTACAAATTTTAATTGGTTAATCATTTTTTTTACAAGGAAAATATATTGAAAGGAGAAAATACAAAAAGAAGATAACTATACTAAAAGGATAAATCATAAAAAAATTTCAAACAATAATCTCACTTGGTAGTAATAAAAATTAATAGACTCCTTAATGTTAAAGCTAACAAAGTTGCAATGGAGTCAACTAACCTAAAAAATTGTCAACACTTAATCTAAAGATAAGTTTTTATTTCTTGTATTTTTTATTCTATTAAAATTCTCGTTAAAGAAACTCTGAATATTAAAATATTTCTATTTAACCTTCCCTTCTTAGACCTAATATTCATGAACCGTAGAAGAGGGTTCTTAATAGTTATTTTATTAATCAACTTACATACAATGCATGTGCATTTTATTTTTAGTTCTTTTAAATTGAAAAGAGATAACAGGAAGTGGATCTTATATTTTTATTTCCATCAGAGGAGAGTTATTTCTACTCAGTTTTACATTTTTAATCAAATTTCTGTTCGGATTGAAAGACATGAAAATGAAGAATAAAAGAGTAAACTACCTCCGTAGGCCAGGCACCCCAGATAAAAACACGCATACGAAATTGTGGAAGTCCAAATGCACCTGCTGCCAACATTCCCATTCGAACCTGATAGTTCATTGCTATTAGTCGACCCAATGCATAGCGTCCGAGGAATCCATGAGCAAACTTCACTATGTCAACTACATTCTCCATCAAAACATATTTAGGCTTAAGATAGTCCACCAAATCCATAAAAACGATAAGCTGTTTGTTTTTTTCATCTTTCAGTGGATTTTCCTTGTTCCTGAAGCGATTAAAACCACTAATGCCTTGACAGGGAGGACCTCCACATATCACGTCAACGTCACCCTGCACTACCATCATAAACAAAACATAAAGTCACAATCAATGAGTCAACTTAATAAAAAAAAAAAAAGAAAACAAATATCATCATTACCGGTAAAGGTAAGATCTTCGATTTGAAACCATTCGTGACAAAATCCTTGATTCTTTCCTCACAGTGACTGTTGAATCAACAGTTGACAGTGTTAGTTAATTGAAAAACCAATAGTCAATTGCCAAAGGAATTCATATACAAAAAGTTGATTATTGAAGTCTAATATAATGCTACTACTGTAGGATTTAAGGTTCAATAGTAGCAAACCTTAAACCTTCAATTGGCTCCCAAGAGTCTGCGTCGGCACCATAACCCTTCCAGCGAACCTACAAAAAAGAGATCATTTACCATCTACATTCAATGCGACATTTAACCTACACACCCACAACAATTTCGAGAAAATTGGAATCAATGCATCTAAAGGTTGTAAGTCAACTAAACAGACATAATCTCAAGGCATAGAGATGTCTAGTGAAGAAAATTAAGATTCCTAAACAAGGAACATATTTGACTTAATACATTAAATTACAACGCATGAGGATAATGCATATGTTAATAATTAGATTCTGAAACCTTGAAATACAAGCCAGGTTTTCTATTTTCTTTGGGATCACCGTGACATATTTCAAGTAAGTTGTCAACTTCGAACACCTCTGGATCATCTTCGTCCTCTTCATCACTTTCAATGTCATCTTCTTCCTCGCCTTCAGCACTGAACAAATCCACATATTTTTTGTCCATTTCTGTACTTTTTACCAAGGAAAAATGGACACATAAGTTTTTCCACTCTTTTAGTAATGTTAAAAAATCTTCGGCAGCTTCATTTCTGACCTGCATTGCAATATCAAATTGCTGGATCATCATCAGTAAATGGGGTTAAAATGGAAAATTAAATCATAAGAAATTTGTAAAAAGAGTACATTTGTTTCTGGATGGTTTAGTTTAAGGCTGTCACAAGCATGTTCGTTCAGATCAACTGCCCATCTCTACAAGTATGTCAACATTGTTGGTCAGCAAAGAATAAATAAAACGGCGGTTTTTAGGGCTAAACTTTGCATGGGTTAAGAGGTAGAAACAACTTACTGTCACAAGATTTAACCCTGACAATTGTGCTCCCAGGCATAATCCAGTTGACATTGCTCCACAACCTGAGTATAGATCTAATAATGTAACCTCGGGCTTATCATGCTTTTGAAGGTCATTAACAGATCCTCCAGAGTTTACTTCACTCGTTCCATTCATGTCCAAATCGGATGAGATGGTTGATGATGTTTCACTACCATTTCTACAATTATCTGCAGGTCCTAATAAAAGTAAAGACAAATTAGCTATTGGCTTTTGCATTGCAAAAACAAGGCAATTCATAGATAACAATTTCAAAAAACAGTACCTTCTGGTAATTTTACAAACGAAGAATATGGAATAAGGTATTGCATGTCACAATAGAAATCATTATCCAAAAGGGATTGTTTTGTTGCATCAGAATCTACCTGCACAAAAAACAATAGTTACAACACCTTTGGATCAATCAAACTAAAAACAGGGATGGGTATAAGATTTACATTCAAGGGAAGTCTAGAAATATGTAGCTTTTCAACCAAACAGTCCAATGGGTTGTCGTCCCGAATTTCTGAAAAGAAAACACGCTTAGAGTCGATAAGCTTCTCATGGTCTTTGATGACCTAAACAGTGAGAAAAATATGGATTAGCCCATTGAAATGTCAAAATTTAGTTTCAGAAAAAAATTATCACACTCAACTTACCGTATCTTTAGCTCTATAATACCATTGTGCTGTGAAATATGGCTTCCCGTCGACACCTTCAAACATTTCTACAATCTTGCAAACATAGTCTTCTTCTCCTTCACCAGCCTAAAAAGGCTTAAAAATCACTTTTTCATTTATGTTTGGTGGCCGCTTATCAAAAAGTCAACATTCATAATAATTGTAGTAAGTAAAGAGATCATCAATGAATTTAGATTTGATATTCTATAAAGAGAATGGATAAAAAAATGCCATGCAATCCAACTATCTGGATGAAAGATAAATATAAACCTGAGCACTAGTAAAAAAATTGAGTTAGACAACCTTCAATTATTTTACTATCTAATCACAATGAATATTGTGTATAAGATAAACAATATCACTTACCTTAACATGAGCATCGTCATAAAGTTTATAATGAATCTTGCCATCTTCAGCCAGTAGGTAGTGACATCGTGCTTCGATTGAATTGTCTGAGTCGTCTCTGCACCGCAATAATAACAAGAAAAATTAAGAAATTTTCGACAATGAGCCAATAATCTTCCTCAATCCCATCCAGCACCCAGTTAGATTGGATTCCCAACCACTGGAGAAAGGGAAACAATCAATCCCATGTTACGAGTTGCAACAACATTTGTGAAAGTTCGCCTTTGTTGCAAATGACGAATACAAAAGTGATTGGAAATAGAATAAATGCTATGCGAAGACTTTCACATATGAAACAAAAAAGTAATAATTGCACTAAATGATTGGTATCACAACTATATGGTTGCAAAGTTAGATTTGTTTAAAATACAAATAAAGATTCGTTTTAGCTAACAGAGAAATTTACTAGGCACCATGTTGTTTGCTCTTTCCAATTAAAGAGATAAACATGACCACATTTTCACCCTTTGAAAAAAATTCTCTCATACCATCATATGGATTATTAAAAAAAAATGTTTCTTATATTATGAAAAACAAGAGTAAAATGAATGATTACTTACTTTTTTGAATCCTCTGCAGCTGATGAGCGTTTCTTCTGAAAGATAAAATATATCGTTATGTGAAGAGAAAAATAATAATAATGAGAATCTAGAGAGAGACAGCATAGAAAATGAAATATCAATAAAGCACCTACGAAGCGTATCCCAAGTTAATACTGTAAGCAATAGCTTCAACTTCTCTGTTAGGGATGTCCTTCTGTGCCATGTCATGGCATTGCTATACTTAAGAGTAACTTTCACTTGCAGTAATTTTTCAATCCAAATCAATTATGGTAGTTAAGCCATATACAATCCAAACCAGCTAAAGAAATTATAATGCATCAAAACCAAGACAAACCTTCTAAATAACCTATAAAAAATGTAAATGTGCATTGGAGTTCTATATTTCATATACTTATTAGTAATATCGCCTTGTCATATTTGAACTAAATGAATATGAAAAAAATAAAGCTTCCCCCAAAAAAGAAGTGAAGAATTATCATAGCGATTGGAATATGAAGTTTAGTTCAATGGTTTGTGTGAACAAACTAACCAGTTAGCGTCATTATGGAACTAAACTAACAGCCTAATCTGAAATATGATTGATTTAAGCATCTTTGCGATTTTTAGCACCCTTCTCGTAAAACACAACTTACCTTGTTGAACTGAACTACATCACGGTGCTGAGGGGAAAAGGCGAACCCGGAGATAGAAGTACAAAAATACAAAGAGACAAAACAAAGAGAGAGAATGACAGATAGTTTGAGGCGTTTCTGTTTAACAGAAACAGTATCACTTCCTCGAATCCTCACCATTTCTCTGCATGTTTTTAGTACTTTGAACTTACATTTTGTTACTTAAAAATGTTGTTTCGCCTCCTCTATTCGTAGTACTTCCCTAACTATTGTTATTTCTTCGCAACACAAATCACAAAACTTACAAAATTCAGAAATGAAAAAGAAAGCAGAAACGCAGTACCTTCCTTAAGTATCGATGAGGCCACCGTTCTTTGGCTTCTTTCTCGGGAACAGGTGGTCCAACAAACCTCGCCTCTGCCCCTTCATCGCTCGCAACCGTAGCCTTCGCCTTGCGAGAAGGAGGAGCTACTTCAGGCGCCGAAGAAGCAGCAGCTTCTTCGTCTTCCTGGCGCTTCAGCTTCTTCGAGGGAGAGGAAACGACTTTTTCCGAGGAGGACGGAGTTTTCGCTTGACGCTTGCTCGGCATTGTGACCCTGATACAGATCAGACTGCGAAGAAGAAGAAGACAGAAGGAGGGGGAGCTGGGTAAGTAAGCTTATATACTCGAGGGAAAAGATTTCTTGCGCGAGGGAAGGCGGGAAACTGGAATTTTTAAAGCTGGTGAATTTATTACGGAGAGGAGGGTTGTTTGGCTACGAGTTCAGGCTATCAACCTTTCCAAACGCGTTCATATCCAAGAATAATAATATTCCTTTATTATATTAATTATTATTAAGTACTATGTCAACAAATATATTGTCAGATTATAATAAGAGATTAAACATAATTGTTAAATCTATTAATTTTTAATCTTTTTAATTCTTTGTGATTTATTTTAATTACGAAATCAATTAATTTTTAATCTCTTTTATTCAAATCAAAACTACAACTCTTGTCATCAATCCATATTCACGTATAAAAGGTAGGATATCGATATCCCTAATTTCGTTTATTTTAATTGTGAAATCAATTAATTTTAAATTTTATAATTGAAATGGAAATTTGCGACTCTTTGATGGGCAGAGGGAGGATTTAATACTTGACTTCCAAATTAGAAGGTATAATCTATAAAGTTTATTTGGTTTTATACATCATGTGAAATAACGTATTTATTTCGGGTTTTATGCATACTATACGAAACCCATATAATTAAATGAAAATACGAAATGTAATTACAAAATAAGAGACGTTCAAGATGTCTACTAACTTTTCTTACAATAATTTTATAAAGTATCGATATCTCTTAATCTTACAATCTCTCATTTAAATAAACAAATAAAGACCGTTGTATGGAAATCTTATAAAACAACAAATGAGATCTATTAATTTTAACCTTTTACCTTCCCTAATAAAATCCATTAAAATTCAATACGTATCGTCTAAACATTTAATAAACAGATTTGTTCGTGTTTTGAAAATATATTTTAAAAAGGTGGAATTTGGTCAACTAGAGAGCTGTTGCTGTGAATCTCAAATTAGAATTTTGGTATAATATTATAAATTTATGTTTGAGTAAAAAATTCAATGTACTGATTTTCGGATGGTGAAGTCCTCTCATTTGCCAATAGTGTTCTTGTGTTAAGTCACATTTTTCTGTGTCGGCCTCAATCTTTGACTATTTTAAGTTGTTGTATTTTCCACTTAGAGGGTGTAGGACCTTAAACCTCAAGTAAGATTATGACGCCAGGTTTAAAGTAGTTTGACTAAAGAAGTTAGTAACTAAGTAGTTTAGTTTAGCGTATGTACACGTATTTTGAAGATGGAAACGAAATGCGAAACCTAAAACCACCTGTCTTTCCTAAAAGACCTCACTGCATATGAGGTTTTCAAGTTGAGAACTCGCAGTGGAAGGCATACTTTCTCTTTTATGGATCAAAGTAGATATTACAATACAAAAGTTAATGCATGGAGTGTAGGTGTAATTGTTTATACCGCGTTATGTGGTAGCTGACCATCACGGGCTCCAACTGAGTCTGGATCTTTAAGATCACCTTAGCAATCTGTGTCTCGTGAAGCAAAGAGTTTGATAACGGGTTACTTACTAAAAATTCAAGGGAAATAATGACTTCAGTTCGAAGACTAATTGCTATGTCTTAATTTTTAACAAGATCAATCAGACAAGATTTCTTGAATTTAGTAGGCCATAGTTTGCAGCTCTCGGCTCAATCGGTTTGAACCTAAAACTCAACCATATTGGAGTAAATTATATCAAAGAAGAATGATGTTTTGTAGAAAGCTAGAGTTGTATAATTTGCAAGATTTCAATACTTCAAAAAAAAAACATTAGTCTTGAGTACTTGGGAGCTTGAGCGACACAGAGTGCTCTGGTTTGTGTTCACATTCGAAGTCAAGATGAATGAAAGCTCGCTCTACTTCAGGAAGTTTTTCAATTTTTATTTGCAATGTCTCTCCGATGGTGTGTGCTTCTTTTAAAGGCAAATCCTCTTGTAGCTCAATATCTACCTGCTCATCATCAAAATATTGAATTTTTCATGTCGAAAAAATTAAAACAATAGTGTCTGAGAAAAATGCAAGTGTAAAAGTCTTCCGCTGTGAAGACACTCCACATTAGCGATTAGGCAATATCAAGACATAAGCATATAATTGAACGGAAACAACTCATAATTAGAGTGATAATAATTTTGGCTTAACATTTCTATTGAAGTGTTTGCTATAACCAGTAGTCACGTCGATCTTCCGTATCTATAACTCCTATTTAGAACAAAGATTTATTCTCTTTGATGGTGGAAGAGATCCTCTACATAACAAAGTAGTGTAATTATCATTTTGTCCAGAAAATTATAATATAAGCTCTAAGCTCAATATCTTAATCCATATGTGTGATGACTTTAAAGATCATGAGTGCGATCGCGGGATAAATTTCGTATTGCGGGGAAAATCTCGAAAAAACACGACTATAAGCAAATCTTAGATTCAAGTATATGCAAATCTCGGATCGTTACGAAAGAAGAGTCGAGCGCAATCCCACATCGCTTGGGGGAAGATAGAAATGAAACATATGTAAAAGATGTCTCTCCTAGAAAGTAAGACGCATTTTCGAAACACAATTGACATCGGATCCCATATGAACTACGAAGTTAACAATAATCGGTCGAGAGCAGTACCATATTGGATGACGCTACTGAGAAGTCCTCGCCAAAACAAATCTGTGAAGGTTGTATGGACGATGCAAAGTGGACAATATCTTACTGGGATGAAAAAATTCGTTACAAATAGTATTAGAGTCTGTATTCAACTTGAGATGTAGCCAACGAAGATGTTGGACCCCATGAGGAGAGTGATTATGACGACCCGAAAAATTATTAGTGCGATTATGAGACAAATCTCGAGAAAACACGAATATAAACAAATCCTAGATTTGAATGTAGGTAAATTTCAGATCATTGACGCAATCGCACATCAATTTGGGGGAAGATAGAAATGAAACATATATAAAATATGTCTCCTCTAGAAAGTAAGACGCGTTTTTTAAGCACAATTGACATCGAATCCTATAAAATCTACAAAGTCTAGAGTGCTCTGGCGAGAGCAGTACCATATTTGGTGACTGACTGATAAATTCTAGCCAAAACAAATCCGTGAAGACTGTATAGACGACTCAAAGCAGACAATATCTTACTGAGATAAAAGAGTTCGTTACAATATATAACTATTTCTATTAAGCTTGACATGACTATAACTACAGTATTCATTGCTTAATAACACAAGACATTTATATATTGAAATTATAACAAACGAGATCAAGCAAAAGAAAGAGGACATAATTGATACAATGGACATGACTAACCTCGACAAAATAAAGTACGCCAAAGGTGTAAGCACGGACAGTGTCGATTCGCTGGATGTGTGGGTGCAGCAAAGCAAGGTATGTAATTTTTTGCAAGAATTGTGGAGGAGCCGATTGTCCGACGAGTGAAACTAACATCAAGAAGACATGATTCTCAACTCTGCAGTTCAACAATTAAAAAGCATAGATTTAAGGATAAGAAAAGGAAAGAAATCAGCGTGAGAAAGGACCTGCATTTTCCCATACAGTTCCAGACCAATTAATCATCGTGTATATGGCCAGGAGAATCGCCCCGACTGGATCAATCCACCAGCGGATTTTATCTCCAAGAACTGCTGCGATCAATCCGATTACATTCGTTATCACATCGAAGTAGTGATCTTTTGCATATGCGCGGACTATCTTGTTTCTTGACCTCTTACAGTAGAACCAGAGTGAAAGTTTCACTGTAGTGGCAAATATCATAATTGAACACGTCCATATGAATTGATCCGTTGATAAATCTTCTGAGGAGGTACCTTCAATTAGCTGTTCAAAAGCCTGAATCATTATCTGAAAGCCTGAAACGAAAATGGCAGATTGTGATCATGCAAGCCTAAAAATGGAACTTTGGGTAGTAGTTTATCTATCTTAAATAATTACTAAGACAACAAGTCAATATGAACTCACTACTAATATCTGGATTGTTAAACGGACATTCAGTTTGAACAGGGAAAAATAACTTATATGTTAAAAACACATGACCAATAAAAAAAAAAAGAAAAAGAAAAATAAAGACGGAAGACATATCTTACGAAAAAAAAATCACGAGTAGATGAAAGAAATTTATTACAACAATCAAAGTATTGCAACTCAAACATAATTCATATACTTGTACACGAAAACTCAAAAACACGTTCACACACCTCTCGCGCCCCTAGTGTGACATCTACCATGTGAAAATAAGAAGGACGATGGTCCAAAACTGTGAAGGATCCAATCCATATAAGTGGATGTGTAAAAATTCTACATCGTTTGAAATATTGAAAAATGCATGTTTTATAAGTAGAATTTTGCTCTTTACCTAAAACAACATGTTTTGAACTAATCTCAATAACAAAACCGTGCAAGTTTCAGTCCAAAAGAGATAATTTTATATTAGTAAAATTTAAGACTTTACAAATGTTATAAGAGTTATTACCAACTAAAAGCGTAACCAATAAGGATGTAGGGCCCCTAAAGAGAGAGATTATGACAACTCGCCATATATATGTAAGGATGACCCAAGATTATGAAGGGTCGGGCCCATACCAATAAGAGTGCACCAATCTCATATTATTTGAGAGAGTAAAAAATACATAATTTATTAGTAGATGTATCTTTTTACTTAATACAATATTTTTTTGGCTAATTACAATAACAAAATCATACGAGATTCGATCAAAAGCAGACAACTTTATACTAAAAGGGCTAATGATGTTACACATGCTACCAATAATGCGAAACCATCTCCCGTATATCCGTATTTTTTTTAATAACTTTTATCACAAAACGAAACTTTGAACCGGACCCAAAATAGAATTTAGGTGGAACAAAAACAAAGCAAGTGAAAGGGAGATTGCATGATAGAAAATAAAATACAGACTTCTAGAAGTGTTCTCACCCAGTGTAGCCATGACAGCAGCAAAGACTATGATGCCAACAGGCTGCACCCTCAACTTCCCAATAGGATATCTGTAGATATTTACTTTTTTCATATACGAGTGAGAAAACCAGAGGATTCCACCAGCCATGAGGTCTAGCAAAGAATCTAAAGTGGATGCAGCAATGGCTATGGATAGACTCCTAATCGTAGCATAAATCTGAAATTCAGTTGAACAAAATCATGCTCATGAAGGAAAATAAGGAGTAAGCAGAACAGAGAACAGTTACGAACCTTCAATGCAAGGAGTGCAATATTTGCATAATTAGAAATCTTCATTGCTCTCTCGTGTTGAGCTTGTTCTTCTTCGTCTTCCTCGTTGATGGAATCTGTTATTGCCAATGTATCAACTTCTTCGAAAGACTTCAGGGTCGCAAATTGTCGTTCGTAATATTCCTTTACTCCTACAACGTAAAATAGAAAGCAAAACAGTAAGAAACATCAATCGCAAGAGAGAATCCTTCTTATGTACAGCCATGGAACGTTTTCTTACTGTGAGTTACAACGAAAATCCATGGAATTTGGCTCTAAAAGAAAATGAATTATATAGCTAAAAAAGATTTGAAAAAATTGAAGTATTAGCTGAAGAAACATTTTCGATTACTCTCTCAGAAACCAAACAGAAATGGCGCTTAGACGAACACACAGTAGAGAGAGAGAGAGAGATGCCTTTGGTTACGCCTGAGGTCCGAGACAAATCAATTTCGCAAGGAGAGTCGAGGTCGTCCAGACCTGAGTGAACCTTCTCAGGCAGCCTGGACACGAACTCTCGCCAGAGTGAGTTGGTGGAGAACCTCCGAACTAGTCGCTCTCCGGAGGGTCTTCCACTCCAGCTCCGTCTAAGATCCTCCGCTCCAAGCAAAGCCGCCTTCGGACTGGAATCCGATCTCTCATCCATTGGTGAATAGATCGGAGCAGAAACCTCCCTCGCAGTTCTAAGCTCTGTCAACCAATCTCCAACGTAGTATTTAGCCAGTGGTTTAACTGAAAATTGAAATTTGCACCAAGTACCAGCAACCAGCTTCGGCTTAATAATTAATAATTTAATTTTTTAATTTTTTAATTATCGGGAAACTAATAATTTACTCGATACTGAGATTAGAAAAATTATAATAAAAACTAAATAGAGTTGACAATTAAGTAAAAACTGATAATTAATTAAAAATAGTTAAAACTTAATATTAGTATTCATTGAAGATTTAAGATTAAGATGTAATATTAAATAAAATATGAGAATATTAACTTTAAATAAAGTTTTTGAAGCTGGAAAGTCTTTCATTGACTTAATATATATAAATAGTATACTTTATAGTGAAATTCAGAAATATAGTTGACTTTACAACACCGTGATACTTGACACTCACATGCATCGCATATTTGAAAGAAATGTTTAAAATTGATGAAAATGTATTGAGCATGAGGGGATGTAGCTCAGATGGTAGAGCGCTCGCTTAGCATGCGAGAGGTACGGGGATCGATACCCCGCATCTCCATTGTTTTTTAAACCACTTACTTCTACGAACCACGGGCTAGCCCAAGGAATGGCCCATTAATTGGGCTAGGCCGGTGAACCTGGCGTGGTGGAGCAGTCAATTGTCCATGGGCTACCGCAGTAATTAAATACATTCTCAGTGACGGTCTATAGCCTGGCCTAGGGATAACATGGCTAATACATGGGCTGGCCTAGTAATATCCCACATGCAGGTACATGGGCTCTTCCGAAAGCTCTTTCTGACCTTTGTTCAGGTAGTGGAGAAAAAAAGCACTGAAAACTCTCTTTAAAAATACTCATAACCTTCATCTAACCAGTTAACATTCAAGACTCTGCGGCCCTAAAAACAAGACTTAGCAGGTCCATTGGGGTGGCCAGTGGTAGTCTAGGGGACGACCCATTAAATATGATATATGGCCTGGTTTTGTGATATTGTGTATGGTTCCCGATAATGAAGTGAATGGACTAATGTGGATTTATTTTAGGCAGGTAGTCCATGGGATGATTGGACATGACATGGGTTAGACCATCTTTAATACTTGGTCGACACTTTGTTATCGTTAGCCCCGAGGTATATTGGGTCATTTCAGATTGTTGAGAGGATTGTAGTGGTGGCTTACAGGATAGATTTGCTGTCTCAATTGGGACATGTGCACAATGTTTTTCATATATCCTAACTGAGGAAGTACATTACAGATCTGTCTCACAATGTTTCGTGGAGTGATGTGCCCGTCCAGATTGACACGACGTGCGATGAGGAGTCATAAAAGATTTTGGGACGCGAGCTTCGACTGCTACGTCTTGGGGAAGTTTTGTACGTTCTAATGCTATGGAAGAACCGCACAGAAAAACAAGCTGCTTGGGAACTTGAGTCCGAGATGGCGGAAAAATATCCCTATCTTTTCTATGATATGTAGTTTAGGCGAATTTTGGAGACGAAATTCATAAAAAGAGGAAAAAGATGTAAAATCCGCTGAAAAATTAATAAAGATAAATTTACGAAAAATGTTTTTGCGAATTTTTAAGTAAAAATTTAAACCCAAATGCGTGAATTTTCAAAAAATTACGACGTATAAATTTTTGGTCACTTATAACCCGTATGAAAAAATTAAGGAAATAAATTAAAAAATTTTAAGTCGACGTTCACGCGTTTCAAGTAAATTAAATTCACGGGAGAAGAACACTGAAATTTATCGAAGAGAATTATTCGAAAAAATTTAAATCGAAAAAATTTAAAATGATAAAGTTTTCAGAAAACCTTATCGTTTTCTTTTCAAAAGAGAGAGAGGGAGAGGAGTCGACGCCGACCGCGAGAGAGGGAGAGGCCGACGCGAGAGACGACCTTCGTTCGGCCCAATTTTGGTACCAATCTTTTTATCTCGAAGAGTAGATCAACGTTGGTGTAGAAAATTTTTGAAGTAATCTCTCAAACTCTCGATTTATGCCCGAGACTTTTGGGTTTTTGGGATTTTTGTAGATATGTGATTTGAGGTAGATTTTTTTGGTGTTTTTAGCAGGTGTCGACCGGAAAGGAGGTAAGAAACGTGTTGGGAACGAGTTTTTGGCGAAAAACAGGTAAAAAAAATGCGATTTCTGACCTTGAAAGGTTGCAAGCTATCGACCGTCGATGGCCGAGTCAACTTGGGCACTGGGTCGAGTCGACTAGGGCCCAAGGCCGAGTTGGGCCTGGGCTGGGTCCACCCAGCCCCTTTCGGGTTGGGTCCAACCTGGACTCCAGTTGGGCTTGCCGGGGTCCGACTTGAGCCCAGCTGGGCAGGGTTCGTTTGGGCCGGACTTGATTGGCTAGATCAGTTCGGAACTGATCTGACCCAACCGAGACTGAAAAAAGGAGAAGTCAAAGTCAATGGTTCAAAGTCAACTTTAGCCGTTTGAGCTTGTTTTCGTCTCGGCTCCCGGTTTATATCATTTTTAACCCCTATTAGATCTTGACGGGGTTCCTCCTTTGTTTTAATCTCCAGAATCAGAAGATTTGCTGAGTTCGAAACGATTCCCGAGGAGCCATCAGCTGCCGAGGTTATGAAGACTCGCCACAAATGTATGAGTTATTATATTTATTACGTTATACGTAGCTTAACATGCACGTATATTAGTTTTGGTGGGATACCACTAATATTGACGTTGGCATTTTTATTAGCATGTATATTCTACATTATTTAGGCATGTACACGTTTTGCTTTATTTATACTGCCTAGTTCGGCTCTGTGCCTCGCCACTATCGTCGCCTTGTCGGTGCTCGGCTCTATCCTCAGTGCTCAGCGGCTCAGCCTATACTCACTGCTTGGCTCTGTCCTCGCTCTTGCTCGGTCTCGGTGCTCGCCAGTCGCTTGTTCTCGGTGCTTAGTAGTCGGCTCAATCATAGCTCACTGTATGTGTGATATTTGTGATAGTGAATGAATTGTGTAATTTTTTGTTGATAGAATTTTGACTGATGTTTGTTGTTTACGTTTGATTGTTTATGTTGGATATGCGTTGGTTGAATTGATAGATTTTTCCTTGTTCAGTGTTCACTGTTAATGGAAAGAACCAGAAAAAATAAATAAATTTGTTGGTGGGAGGAACCGAGATCGGACCGAATTTCAGTCCGATCTCTGAGAAAAAATTCCTGAAGACTCAATCCGGTTTTGATCTGGACTTCGAACCGGACAATGCTCAGCCCTAGCCGACAGGATTTTCTAAGGCATTCATTTTGGCCTATCATCCAATGCAAACGAGCTGGCCCAAAGATAAGCGAGAGGTCTAGTTCAATAGAATATAGGCCTCCAAATGGTGCCCTGAAAAGCCCATATATGGCTCTGGAAAAATCCAGCAAGAGGGCATCTCGGCAATGAGATGCCCTCTTGCTGGGCCGAGCGGTAAGACAATCGACGGCTCGCGGTTTGGTCTACAGTCAACGATGGCCCACGGGCTGCTTGTTTGATGGCCGGTAAAACGCTTAAAGATGAGCCGACTTGTTTACAGAAGTGACCCATAGGGACAGGATAAGAGCTGGTATGGCCAGAGGCGGAGGGCCAAGGGTACCGAGGCCGAGCGGAAGACTGAGGATGGCCTGTCGACTGTTGCGCGGGTCTGGTCATACCCACGATTCAATGGGCTGTCGAGGGTGGCCTGGTCGCTTTGTCGCCGGCGACCGGCGACAAAGCGACCAGGCCACTTCCCCAGGATTGGTCTCTTTCTCACCTCCATATTCCCCAGCTGTCCACTTCAGCAGGATAAGAGTAGACTCTTTCTCTCTCAGTAATCTCTCTCTCTCTCTACAAAGGAAAGAAGTAGATATAGTGGGCTGAGTGATACAGCTTCATTCATTTCCATTGTTGGACTAGCAAATATCAGTAGGAGAAGCAAAATAAACAGAGGAGAACAATCCTTAATCCTTCCTTCTTTTATTGGTTGTAAAAAAATGAGTTCATCGAATACTCTGAGGAAAATCCAGGTGGTGTCTCCTGTGCCTGCAGATATTGACATTGCCAACTCAGTGGAGCCTCTTCACATTTCTGACATAGCCAAAGAACTCAATCTAAGCCCTGCTCAATATGATCTTTACGGCAAATACAAGGCCAAGGTAATTTCTCTGTTTAACTTTTTTGAGCATACTGGATTCACGAAAATGTAGGACAAGATAATCCAAATTCAATTCGACGCCCTTTTAAATTATTAGAATTCTTACAGAGCCTTGGATTTGTATAACAATAACTCTCCGTCAATAGCTACTGCTTATTGTCAGCCACCATGTTGGAAATCGAACGGCCGGTTACCTCAGTTAAAGTTTAGTGGTAGAGTTTATAGCTAGTTGGTCAATATGATTTAGTGTACAAGCTGTGTAATATCCGATTGTGACAACGTCATTTGTATGATCAATGATGATGTCAGTTTTATGATTTAAGGTATTGCTGTCTGTACTTGACAAGCTTGAAGGATCTGCCGATGGGTATTATGTGGTGGTTGCAGGGATAACTCCCACGCCTCTCGGAGAAGGCAAGTCTACTACTACTGTTGGTCTCTGTCAAGCTCTGGGTGCTTTTCTTGGAAAAAAGGTGTACCCTTTTTTAAAAATTTTACATTTTTTTTATCATTTCATTGTTTTCCCCTTCTTCTATCTAAAATAACCTGCCATTGGAATATTTGTTTGATTCAAACAAGCTTCACTGTCTCTCTGTAAAGTTATGTTACCTGGTATAATGCAATTACTACAGGTTGTCACCTGTCTTCGTCAACCTTCCCAAGGACCAACTTTTGGAATCAAAGGTGGTGCTGCAGGGGGCGGTTACAGTCAAGTGATTCCAATGGATGAGTTCAATCTTCATTTAACAGGAGACATTCATGCTATAACAGCTGCAAATAACCTTCTAGCTGCTGCCATAGATACTAGGATCTTCCACGAGTCAACCCAGTCGGACAAAGCTCTCCTCAATCGGCTCTGCCCGCCAAACAAAGAAGGAAAACGGAAATTTACTGACGTTATGTTTAGACGTTTAAAAAAGCTTGGTATTTCCAAAACCAGCCCTGAGGATCTCACTTCTGAAGAAGTGAAAAAATTTGCACGGCTTGATATAGACCCGGATTCAGTCACTTGGAGAAGGGTGATGGATGTAAATGACAGGTTTTTGAGAAAGATTACTGTTGGGCAGGGTCCTGAAGAGAAAGGGATGGTGAGAGAAACTGGTTTTGATATTTCAGTTGCCAGTGAAATAATGGCAGTTTTAGCTCTTACCACTTCTCATGCTGATATGAGAGAGAGGCTAGGAAAAATGGTGATCGGAAATAGCAAAGCAGGCGATCCAGTTACCGCCGACGATCTAGGCGTTGGTGGGGCTTTGACTGTGCTAATGAAGGATGCTATTAACCCCACTTTAATGCAGACTCTTGAAGGAACACCAGTTCTAGTTCATGCTGGCCCATTTGCAAATATTGCTCATGGAAATTCCTCCATTGTTGCTGATAAAATTGCTCTGAAACTGGTAGGACCTGGAGGATTTGTGGTCACAGAGGCTGGTTTTGGAGCTGATATTGGGGCAGAGAAGTTCATGAACATTAAGTGTCGGTACAGCGGCTTATCTCCTCAATGTGCTGTAATTGTGGCGACAATAAGGGCCTTGAAGATGCATGGAGGGGGGCCGGAAGTTGTTGCCGGAAAACCTCTCGATCATGCATATTTGACTGAGAATTTGGATCTGGTTCAGATGGGTTGCATGAATTTGGCTCGGCATATTTCAAATACAAAAGCTTATGGAGTTAACGTTGTTGTTGCCGTTAACAAGTTTGCTACAGATACAGAGGCAGAACTTAATGCAGTTAGAGATGCAGCAATGGCAGCTGGTGCTTTTGATGCTATCATTTGTACTCATCATGCTCATGGTGGAAAAGGAGCGGTTAGTTTATTCATTCCACTGAGTTATTTATTTATTTATAAAAAAATGAAATAGATTAATAGAAGGAAGATGCAACTGTGAAGAGATAATCATTTCTTTCTGCTATGAGAAAACAAAAGTAAACTAAATCGATAAATCTTACAAAATTCAAAACAATAAACCCGCTTAGTACTGACGAAGTTAATATTGTCGCAAATATCCGTAACAATCTATTGTTTGTCAAAGAGGACGATAATATTGTGATATCCAACTGACCCAAGAAATTGTCAAGTAAAAAATGGATGCAAGTTTTGAGTACAAGCAATCTTAGAATGACTCATGTCTTACTCATATTCCTCAACCATTTTACTTGGCTTCTGAAACTCGTCTACGCTTGTTTTCATTTAGCAGCTACTAAGTTAGCATCCCATTTTAGTACAATGATGGATATGGATTTCTGATGGGTTAATTTTGTATCTTTGGGATGAAGTCGCAAAAGAATTGAAGTCTGTGGTGATCTTCAGGTGGATCTTGGAATAGCAGTTCAAACAGCCTGCGAAAAGGTTACCCAGCCATTGAAATTCTTGTATCCTTTGGAAGTTAGCATCATAGAGAAAATAGAAGCCATAGCCAAGTCATATGGTGCCAGTGGAGTTGAATACTCAGACCAAGTAAGCCTCCTCCTCCTTTAATGTCAAGTTCATATCACATCCAACAGATAGAATTTCTTATTTTATTTTATTTTCTATGGAATAGGCTCATAAGCTGATAGAAATGTACAGCAAGCAAGGATTTTCAAGTCTGCCAATCTGCATGGCAAAGACACAGTACTCGTTTTCACACAAGGCATCAGAAAAAGGAGCCCCCACCGGGTTTGTACTGCCGATAAGGGACGTGAGAGGCAGCATCGGTGCCGGATTTATCTACCCTTTGGTGGGAACGATGAGCACAATGCCTGGACTGCCTACAAGGCCTTGCTTTTATGACATTGATCTTGACACTGCTACTGGGAGGGTCATTGGTCTGTCTTGAAGTCCAAGTCCAACCCAACTTCTCTTTTTCTTACTCAAGATGCTCAGTCAATAAGCAGTGCCAAGTTCAGGTGCTGGCAGTTCATTTTCTGAGTCTGAGTCTGTAGTAATAAATTATTCCTTCTAAAAACTGACTTCATTATTTCAATGCATCACTGATGTCTGTAAAATTCAAGTAAAATCTAGACTTGCTGCAGTTGTTTCGATATGTCCTCTCTTATAAGCTATTATGTTAAGGTGTATGAACATTTACGATGAATAATAAATTATTACTCAAATGAACAAATGTCGTTCTGGGTTCTTCTCCTGTCATGACCGTCAGAGGTTATACATACGTACATACAAGAGAAAGTGTTCCGAAACAAAATAATCTATTGCATTCCTGAAAGTCAGACTTCCCATTTCAACCCAAAAAAAATAAGGGAACAATGAGATGTCATCTGAGAATTCAGATACTTAGTCCCAAAAAACACAGTACTAATTTCAAGAAACGTGGTTAAATATAAAAACAAATAAACAAAATATTAAAGAACATGGATTTAAATTCACCTGAACAAACATAAGTAGGAATAAAAACCACTAGAATTAAGATTATATCCCACACCAAATATTGTTGACTTCTCATTCTAAGAAGAAAAATAGTCAGACAATAACACTTTTCCTCCAATTATACCCCATAGAAAAACTAGTTTCAAGACAATTGTGGTAATTCCATCTACTGCGACGCATACACATTAAAGAGATGAAATTTATGAGAGACGACTTACATGAGAGCCAGAAATAGTGAACCCCGCAATCATTGAATGCTCTTCTCTGAGCTTGCATTCTCCACCATCTCTTCCTTGGACTACTAATTCATATCATCGTTTTCATGTGGTAGAAAAATATGCCTGGTTTCTTCGTTAATGGATTTGTTTTGTTTTACCATAAATTCTACACATTCAGACTCATTTTGCTCTTCATCATCTTTGATGTCTTTCTTCGTGATTCCTTCAGAGACAAAGGTATTCGCTATTTCTCTATCTTCGACCTTTTCTCTTATTTCAAAACCTTCTTCAAGCTCCTCTGTCATTTTTTCTTCCCCGCCCACATTCTTTTCTATGCCTAATCCGGAAGATAAAACACATTGTTCTACTGCTTTTTCATCGTCAAGTTTGTCATCATCTAGATTTCTTCTATTTGATGTACACATATCAATGCAAACGTCTCCCAAGTTTTCATCATTAGTCAGCGCAACATAATTTCTCTTCGAATCAGCATCAACATTTCTGCCGTGTACATTAGCAGATACATTCTCTCCGATCTCCATATCATTTTCGCCACCCATTTCACTTTCATTTTCAGATTCATTCTCCACCACCTCTTCGTTTGCATACTCAACACCGTGGTTATGTCTCTCAAGAAACTGCATCCTCCTCCTCAAGTCACTCAACTCTCTCTCCATCAAGAAAAGCCTTTCCTTTAATGTCAAGTTTTCCTCTTCTAGTTGAGCAATATGGCTATCCTGGTCATCCACTCTATTCTCTAAAACATTATTGTGCTCAGCTCCATAACTTGGATATATCATCTCAAATCGGCTCAAGTCATGGTCCAACCTTCTCTCCATCTCCACATGCTCCTCCACGTCACTCTCACTCGACCCACCACCTTCTTCTTCCTCCTCCTCATCATGCAATTCTGCCTCATTTCCAGGAGAACGAAGCCTAATCAACCCTTTCATTGACCCATAACCATCAACGCCCCATTCTTCCTTAGCCATGTCTACCAATACCTCCCTAGATGGCGAGAACATAGGAGTAGGAAGCACTGCAGGTGTCACCGGGGAAGGGGACACAAGAGAGGCAATACCGCCAGCTTTCTTTGCACGAATGAGAAAGGATGTAGTATTACGGGGCGCATAAGGAGCAAATCTATTATTATACTTTCTCTTAGGATAAAACTTCCGAGCTTTCAATCGATTTTGGGACTGCAACTCATGAAGAGTCGGGGGTATGTATCCTCCAGCATTGCTTGGACCAATAACAGCAGAACCAAGCACATGTTTTTCCATTCTTCTAAGGTCTTTGCGCTTATCCGTAACATTCCTACCCTTCCAATTGCTACGTCCTAGATTTGGCTGATTTTGGTTAACAAAACTAGGATTCAAAGAACTCTGGTATTTTATGTTAGTACCATCGACCGGAGGCAGCGGGCGCGACCACATTTTATAGCCTCGATTCATCATCGGTTGAGATTGGCTCATCATCGGTTGAGATTGGTTCATCATCATCCGAGATTGATTCAGGAGCTGAGGCTGTGGTACGTGAGGCTGCGGATTTATGGCCTGAGACTGAGCCATCATGTGAGGGTTTTTTAGTAACTGAGGCTGACTCAGGATTTGAGACTGATTCATTATCTGAGGCTGGTTGAGGAGTTGAGACTGCGCGATAACCTGAGGCTGGTTGATCAGCTGCGGCTGACTCATGGTTGTTAACGGGGCTTGATTCAACATCTGAGACTGATCATTCATGTTACTCACAAATAATTATCTCGACCTTTCCGATTGAAAAGAGAACCTAAATCGCGAAGAGCGATAACCTAACTGAATATATGACCTCAAAATCGAGCAAAATCCACACGATAGGCTCAAAAGATCGGAACGTCAAAAGAAATTATCTACTTCTAAGAACCCTAAAACAATCTAATCTCACAAATTCCCCAAATTTGACGTTTCTCCCTCGCTTACCCAAAAGTAACAGATGGCGCAACACGATAACCCAGTACTCTTCTCTCTAGAAGCGGTTCAAGGCCGTTTAAAGAGGAAGGGGGTTCCTTTTATAGACCGAAAGTTGGAATACACGAAAGAGTGTTGTATCAGGATAATTAATATAATAAATTATAAATAATTTATCAATTAAACTAATTTTGAGGTAAAATGACTTGAGTCTTAATGAACTCTTCAGAAACAGGTGGGGCATGGTTTACCAATGACATTAATATTTTTGATTGTATATACATATATTATATGAACACCAACTACTTCTTACTTCATAAACAGATTTTTAGTAAAACTTATATAAAATTTAATTTTGAACAAAGTAGTAGATTGTTATTATATTACGATTGAATTTATTATAAATACTAAAGCAATGACATTAATGTTTTTGATTATATATTATGAAAACCGACTATTTCATACATACTTCATAATGAAATTTCCAACCAAATATTTAATATATATTTATGAATAAAATAACAGATTGTTTTTATTTACTGTAATAAATAGAAGTTACAAGAACATTCAAGCTTCTCTTTCCAACATCACATACCAGAAAATTAACAAAACCATACGCGCATATTACACCAAATTCAATGCATCCGTATTACTATTATAATTTTACCATCACATGCCGTGACACTTTTTTAATTGCTACGATAAATAATTTATTTTAATTATTTATAATATATCATGTCAATTGCAAATGAAATTTACTCTTTAAGATATAAATTAAAAATTAAGAGTGAAAAACGAAGGTAATCGCACCGTTTCCATTAAACATAAGCCCACCAAAATAATTACTTTGGCATAAATATATCATCGCAAGAATTACTAAATAGGAATAATAATTGGAATTTTGTGTTCCTTTAGTAGTGGAAAATTACAAAACACACGGGATCATTTGCTACTATCGTAGCCTCACCGTATGGAGAGATCCCCATCAAGCTTCCTAATTCCAAAATTAAATATGGAAAGAACACAAAATTTTGAACTTACCAGTTGGTTCAGTCTTTGTTATGGGAAGATCGATCCTTGCGTTGGCCACCAAGAATACGAGAGATTTGGAGCCCTCGACTGAATGCTTGATTGAAAAGCATACGAGTTTGGAATTCCGAGACAAAAGGAAACCATGCGAGGAAGGCTACGGGGGTGAACAGCATTAATCCCATCACAATCTCATACCCTCGAGCAAGAGTCCTTATGGATCCCCAGAAACCTGCTCTGTGTATAATAGGCTTGCAGGCTTGTGCAATCTGTAGGTAATGAAAATTGAAATATTAGAAATAGAAAGTTTGCAAAAAAAAATAAGTATACACAGTGCTCGGAGTAACGATGATAGGGCAAAACTACAAATTTCACATTTTGTCTTCTTACAATATTTTTGGTAAAATATATACTTGTAGTTTATAAATGGATCATTGAATTCAACTGTGAATTTCTCATCACATCTCCACTTCATCTACCCATGAACAACCAAAATATTAAGTTGGATTAAATAGTTCATTTCAATTTAAGCATTACTAAAACTAAAATAACGAAGAAAAAAAAACTCACCCAAAACTTATTTGCTTTTTAAAAAAAAGTTACTTGAGCATGAATTTTTTTTTAATGATGTACTCACTCTAAAGCTACTAAAAAAAGAAAGCATTAACTCACCAAAAGTATTCCCCAACCAGTAGGCATGAAAGCAAGTAAGCACACAATGATGTCTTGCATTGTCATGTGAGGAAGGGCAATCAAAGTGACAAGGATAGCAACGAACGTTAGGAAAATCAAACCCTTAATAAGACGGAACACAAGCTGAAAATTGGCACTGAATTTTCGCCTCCCAACAGAAACGGTCTGAAAATATCCATAGAAAAAACAGAACAATTAACAGGTTTATATTGTTTGAAATTACAATGTTTTGCATATAAGCATTTAAAGATAAAAATGATATTCACTCATAAAAGGATGGAATAGTAAATGATTGAGATATTAGCTCATTTTGTAAACTTAAAAAGTTAAACAAAAGTAGATATTTTAATGGGAACATGCAAGCATCTAAAATATTTTTAGTTACTTGAGTTCGAAACTTAAAAACATATCATGATTTCTTTTGCTACTTACCTTCATCACAAACAATATTAGAAAGATCACCAGCCATGATATGCCATACACCTGCGATAGAGTAAAATGATATCTTTAATGAGGAAAAATACATAATGACTAACTGGCAAAAAGAGAGAAGAATGTAGATGAGTACCAGAAAACTTTTGGTGTGCTTTGTAATGTTCAGGTGATAAACTAGACCAAACTGATAGATAAAGAATCGTGAAGCTAGCAGTATCTCAGCAATTATACCACGTTTTCCAGAATGACGAAGATGCTCTTGTTCTCCCTCCCACCATGATTCCCAACTTTTTTCTGCTGGAACACCAATTCCTCCACGATTGCTTATCCACTTATTCCAATCAGTCCAATCATCAACTATTTTTTGCCATTCAAACCCAGAAGGATTAAAGAGGAATGGAGCAAATAGCCAAGTACCCACCATAAACCACATAGATACGGTGATCAAGACATAAGCAAGGGCGCTTCTATAAGTATGGCCAAATATTTGGTACACAAGAAGTAAAATCAGCAGCTCAAGACCCTTTACAAAATGACTACGGGAATAAAGTCTGTAGTTGTCAGCAAACTTGGCATGGAAAACCACAAACCCTCGACCTGTAGGCCTATATTTTGCACCCCCATGAAGTAAAGTCCTACCATAATAGTGGGTCTTTGTACCAAGAGAAAATGTGAAAAATACAGGGGCCAGTTGCAATTGCATCAATATGAATTCACTCAATGCTGTTCTGAAACCTCTTTCTAGTCCAATTTCCATTAACATAGGCAGAGCCATCAAAAACCCAATTTGAACAAATGACTGAGAAGCAAGAGCCACTTGAAGAGGTTTATTGTCTTGAATTGCCGGTTGAGTACTCAAGCCTTCTTCGAGTCCACTAAGCACAAGATAAAGGCGACCATAAAGGAAAACATACACTGTAAGCACAGTTATCTGCAATATGAGAAAAAAAAATTCTTAATAATATTAAAAAATATCACTACCGAAAGCCAAACTAATGAGTCAATGACACCGTACCAGTGTGCTAAAATAGAACCCGATAGTTGTAAAATAACATGACAACATTCTAAAAAAGTCAAAACGATGTCCAAGCCTGTATATATCTCGACTCAGAGTCTGTTCCCCGTTGCCGTTAGCTACTTTTGCCTCAAAGTTAGATATTTGGTTAAGGCCCACATCCCTTCCTTTTCCAACCTGTATGTATTCATGATGAGTAACATTACCTTCACGCAGTGTAGAGTTGAAACCTGCACCAAAAGGACTAATATTATATTCTGTCATCAAGGACGAAGCATGAACCAAAAAAAAAAAAAAAAAAAAAAAATATATATATATATATATATATATTATAAACTTTGCGTACCGGCAAATATGTCTTCGCTCAAATTAATAACTTTGGAAGCTTTACTGACACCTCCCCTTGTAAGGTGAAATAGCCGATCAAACACATCGGGATGTCCATAATGGAAACGCACCCTACATAAACAAATCGAGGAAATGAATGAAACCATTTACAGAAAAACATAAATTGAATGTACCCAAAAAAGGAACTCTAAGAATCAAGAAACAGTGATCCATGTACAGACCGAGAAAGATTTTTTCATTAATCACATGTTGAAAGACGACTTAAATTGAAAGTCACAACATCACTTATTCAGCAAAAGATTTCCTATCAACAACATTTTTTGCTTATTTAATGAATGCTATTTGTCTTGTACATGATTTTAACATTCTACAAGGCTAATCCCCCCTGAATTGTTTGCAAACATGACGTAAACCATGATACTATAACACTGATTGACTAAAATCCTTTACTTTCTGAATCTTCTCTTCTTTTTCTATTCAAAGCTGAAGAATAGAGTGATGACCACTTACTTCAGAGGGTTAGCCAACAGCCTCTGACCTATGGTAACAAAACTTGTCTCCTGATTGGACATGAACCAAGCAAGAGAAGAAACACTGCACCAAAAAGTAGAAAATAGATGGTAGCAAGATTGAGAAACAATATCCAATATAAATGATACACCAAGGATGGATGAATTCATGAATGACTAACAACTTACCTTCCAGTAAATATATGTTCCCTGAGTCCTAGTATTGACGGATACCTCACACCATCATGCTTTTTAAGGAATTCTTGAAGCAGGTTTCTCATTTTCAAAGCTTCTTCCATGTAGTTATCCTATATGAGGAGATTCTCAGCAACTAACAGCAGAATTAGAGATATAAGTGAATTCTCTTTATTAAAAATACCTGGTTCATATCTATTGTTTGCAAGCCCTCACCCCGAGAAAATATTATGGCATGATTCTGATTCTCAGGTTTTCCCTCTCCCAAAATTGCAGGACCCGGAAGCTTTATTCGATAAATTACCTATAAAAATAGGAAAGATGAATGATTATGTGTAGAAAAAAGTGATATAGGGCAAGACCAAAACAAATAAAGCACCTACCAATTTTGAGCTTACATTGTTTTGAGGTGACTATTCTATTATCGCAAATGTGATACATTTGTGGTTTTTCAGTTGAGAACATTTGCATAACTGACGGATTATGGTGCAACGGAAGTTTTATTTCGTAATCGAAACAGTGAAATAAAAAAATATAAAAAAAATAACTATCAAAATAAAGAAAATTATATTAATTATCAAAAGTCTAACTTAATCTATTTCAACCCTTTATATCGAAAATAGAAATAAAACGACTAATTAAAAAAAATATTAAATAAAACTAAAACACAATTGATGGACTTGTTTGAATCTGCTTGTTTGATCTTACATTGTTTTGAGGTGACTATTTTATTATCTCAAACGTGATACATTTGTAGTTTTTCAGTTGAGAACATTTGTATAACGGAAGGATTATCGTGCAACGGAAGTTTTGTTTCGTAATCAAAACAGTAAAATAAAATAATATAAAAAAATAACTCTCAAAATAGAAAAAATTATATTAATTATCAAAAGTTTAACTCTAAATATCTATCACAACCTTTATATAGAAAATAGAAATTAAAACGACTAATTAAAAAAAATATTACATAAAACTAAAACAAAATTGATGGACTTGTTTGAGTCTGCTTGTCCTACATTAATCTCCTATCCTTAAAAGAACTCGCCCTCAAATTTATAGTTGCAAAGAATTCATTTAGAGAATATACTTTGTTTGTTGACGCAAAAGGACGTGGAACCAAAACGATTTTCTTATCAAGCCACTAGAACACGATCATATTATCTCGCCCTTGATAAGTCTCGTTAACATCAAGAGTAGTCTAAGTAAAGACAAGATAAGCTTCCATATACACTACAACATATGAGATTTCATCTTTATAACATACACCGATGGACTTTGAGATCTTGCAAACTTTATGTCCTAAAACTTCAGGTCCCATTAAATCTATGCAATTTTGTACAGAAGATGTTATGTTCTTACACCGGCAAAATTTGTGTTTTTACCAAAACTTTGGAAACTCTATTTGCGAGGCTGAATGGGAGGGTCAGACTAAACAATGGTCGAAGAACTTCGCTAAAATTTTGTTATGAAATTTCATTTGAAGGACCATCATTCGAACTAATGATTTTGCCATCAATAATTATCGATTCAGTGGAAATAAATAAATTTTCCAGAGTCGTAAAAAATTATTTGGCGTACGTACTGAAGTTCTGGTAAATTGGACTTCTACTTCACTGTCATATTAATTGCGTCTGTCATAGTCCAAATAGTTTGAAAAATCGATTGAATAACTAGTTTAAGGCCTCCAATATAGCGAACTATTAATTAGTCATCTGTCTTAGATAAACTCATCATTGCATTCGGTCAATAAAATTCTTCATTGTATTCATTGATTGTGTGATTAGCTTGACGACAATTCTGATACTGTTAATATAAAAATTGCTCGTAGTCTTCAGGAGAAATCACCTTCGTTTCATCTTAAGCCAAGTTTGAATTTGTATTTTTTCTCGCCTATTATGATTAAATTGGAGTTGTTCCCACAATGTTGAAGCTCCACGTTTTAATTTGTAAGCCATCAATTTCACCTTTTTTTTCTAGGCGATATTTAAATAATTGAAACAATTCTCGATTGTATAAACCCAATCAAGAAAATCCTGAATATTTAATCGACCATCAAAAATCCGCAAATCCATTTTCATTTTGAATTTGTGACTGTCGCGCCTACGACAAAAAACTTGATTGTTGCGAAAATTATTTATGTCTTTCGGACAAATAGTTAATATTTTGGGGCAGTCTCTGATGAAAGATACCATGTTGATGATTGGGAAAATGATTACGTCGAACTAATGGAATAGAATAGGTCTATTCATTAGGGCATCCAGTTCAAAACCCTAGTTGGCTCGTCGACAAAATTTTTGTCGGAGTTGATGTCGTTTCTAATGTCGTCTAGGACCTGTTGCCAGGGATGTTGGGTCAGTCATGAATCGCAGATTTTGCCTTTGGTATGTAAAAAATCTGGCAAGTTGGCGCTCTGTCAGATTGCGCTGTGATGGGTCACAATGTTTGGCTTGTCGTGCTCAAGTCGTCATTGTTCAGGACGGGTCGCAGTCGGCTGGTCATGTTTTGAGTCGAGAAGGTGGCGCCAATGTGCTGCGAGTGATTCCAGAAGCGTCGGATCGTGAGTCGACTATATTTAGGTGACTTTTGGCTTTGCTCAACCGATTTCTACGTTGGGGAAGATTCTTATGTGGTCGCTGATCGCTTGTGGTGGTGGTGGTCGTGGTCGTGGTCAGCCGGTCTGACTGTGGTCGGCGACGGCCAACACCCTAGAACTAGGGATTTCTTCTTCCACCATATTAGAGTTTTGTTCTGTGTTTTTTTTCTGCTCTCTTTTGTTGCTTGCCATATTCTCGTTTTCGTCAAATTTGCTAAAATCAAATTTTTTAGCCCTCCAATTTTGCTGCTTCTCAACAATTGCTGCAGTCAAAATCTGAGGAAGATTACGCAGAGTTTTGTGAAGTTCACTAATCTCACAATCGATTTTTTCAAAACGTTGATTAATGATTTCAAATTGCTGTTCGTTATCTGCCAGAACCTTCGTCAACCATCAGATCGATACCAAAATTTTTGCTTTGACATCAGATAAATAATTTTCAAGTTATGAAAAATTATACTAATTATCAAAAGTTTAACCCTAAATATTTTTTTCAACCATTTAAATAGAAAACAAAAATTAAGACAATTAAAATTAAAATAAAGATAAAATATTAAAATAAAACTAAAACATAATTCATGGGCTTGGAGAGTTTGTTTGGACCAGCTTTGTCCTACATCATATTAGAAAGTTGAAATGTCACTGATACATCCAAAGAACTTCATTTACACAATTAAGAATTCATACTAGCAAGTTATGAATTTGATATAATTATAATACCAATTGAGAAATGAATGAAAGACTTTATGGGATAAGAAAAAATCAATAATATAAAACTTAAAAAATGTTGGATTATGGAACTTTGGTTAACACTTTAGAAACAGACAAGTGAATAAAATATTTTCTTTCAAAAAAGTATAGACATTTGTTTCTGGTTAATTTTTTTTTATACATCCTTTTTGTATTAAAAAATAAAAAAAATGCAATAAAAAACATAAATTTCCTATGGACGACTAAGAGACGTTTGTTATAATCAAAGAACCTGATCCAAATTTTGCACTGGCTCTGTAGAATTTATGGACTTTGGTAATGCAGCTTTAACTAGAGCAGAATAATAAACTTTCTGGTTAATTTTTTTTGTCCTATCTTTGCAAGGTTCTTCCACTTCATCGATGAATGCAACACGAAGGGATGGATATCTGCTCAAAAAATATGACCATTAAAGCTACTTCTATCTATTTCAGGAAAACAACAAACAAGAATCATACGTTGTCATGAGTCTCAGAATGTCCTGTGCACGTTGATCACCAGATCGCTTGTGAATGCCATATTTCTGGCATGATACTACATAGGAGAACTTCATATCAGCAACAGCTTGACATTGTGCCCACAATGACATCTCTCCCTTAGAGTTATCATCTGAATTTAATTCTACAGCTTTATAACCTTCCATTAAATCTGAGCAAGAGCAATTATAAACAATAAGAGATCGGAGAGAAAACAAAAATTCTTATGAAAAAAAGGGGCTTAATATTATATTGGAAGTATAGAATAATCAGTCAATTCTAGTTTCCTTTCTTTCTTTCTTTCTTTTAAATAATGACTAGTAATAGCAGTTTAAGAGAACATTTACCTTCATCTTTAGCCATATCAAGAAAAGCCTGAAGTTCCAAAGCCTTTCGAAAATACATCATTCCTCTCACTATCATTTCCAGAAAATGTATCAAATGGCAAGATTAATGGCAGTTGAAAATAGTTAGCCTCTGCAAGTTTAAATATAAAAGGAGAAAGCGGGAGAAAAAACCAGTTCTAGTTAAAGTTTGGCCTCTATAGGATGCCCACAAACGAAGTTCTTCTTCTGATTCATATGATCCTTTAAGTTCCTCTTCATTAGTGTTCACTCTCTCAAGAAAGTTGTTCCATTCATCTGCAAATTTACATCGATCAACAAAACGCAACAGAATTTAAGTATAACAATTGCCATGATGAAAAATTCACTATAGTTTCTTCACCATTTTACTGAGCTATTCGAAGCCCACATTTTTGTAATTACCATCACTGAGTTTGCTCAATACAAATTCTTGCGTAAACAAAACAGCAGTAACATAAATCAAGAGGTAATAGTCCAAACTACAAAAAAAAAAAGAAAAAGAAAAAAAAACAACACGTAACATTAATACTATCAAAAAACACCTGTAATACTAATATTATAAAAAATTGCTTTTATTCTTACACAAGTAATACTAATACCATCAAAACAACACCTGGAAAAATTTTTTGCAAGTAGAAGAGGATTGAGACTCCATCTTCATTTGGCTCTTCCAAATCATGCAGAGAGAATAGAACCTCCTCAGTGTAGTACGGAGTCAAAACACTACAACATGCAGAAGAGCAAGGCAAAGACATTCAATAAATTTCTAGAGCAAACAAATGAATTTGGTTACATAAACAAACAGGAAGGCTTAGAGCTAGAATTTAAGTCACTCTTAGTTTTTGTTAACAGAAGAAGTCACTTGAACAACTTATTACTCTAATGAAGCAGAAGGCAGCTGATTTCTCCAATATTATTGTTCACTGGTATGGAATAATCTAAATATATACTTCTACACGACTCATTCAAATGGAGAATTATTGGGTTGAGTAACCAAAGCCAAAGTCAGTGATGGAGTTGTTTTCAACAGGCATTGGAGCCCATAAAAATGAATTCAAAGCGGATGAAATCTATTTTCGATTCGTCTTTCTACCATTGTGAACTGGAAAGAGATACTCAAGCTCTAAATGAAAATATTAACTAAAATCACTTGGTAGCTGATAGGTATCCAACACTAACTATAGACCACCACAAATCTCCTCCTTTTCCGTGCCCTCTTAATTCTTTCCCTCGTTAAATACATTAAATCATATAGCAGATAAATATCCTATATATGGGAAAAAAATAGTACAAGAATTCATTAGTTTTTAAAGAATATTAGTGCTTATACTGAAAAGTGAAAATAAGTCTGCTCCTAAGTCTAGAAGTCAGCCGCAGAACTGAGTCTGAACTCCACAAAATGTCAAAGATTTGATATTCTCAAGCGCTTTCATTTACTTTTCAAAACTATAAAGAAAAACTTATTATACTTTAGAAAAGCTCCACAAAAGGCAAGCTTTCCTCTAGTACAAATCATTGTCTTATTGTGCAATCCGTCCATTAAACTACTTTATGATAAATAAAAAAACAAACTAATTTAAGATAAATTAAAAAACAAACGATCTTCTTATTTTCATATGCTTTAATTTAGTTAGCAAACAATTCTATTTACTGATAATTCATTTATTAAACTAAACTTATTTACTGATAAAAAATAAAATGATCGAATGTCTTATTTTCACGTGCTTCCATTTACAAACAGTTCTATATTTGTGGCCATTGCCTTGAAAGTAATTTTACATAAAAGGAAAGACCAACTCATTCCATTAAATACTAAATTTTAGCTGTGGCCACAAGACCTATTTCAAGATTCGATGAAAGGAAAATAAATATCTGCTGTCTTTGTTCTAATTATTTTTTTTCTTATAAAAACAAAATTGTATTAAAAATATGAGTATGAAATTGGACTGAATGAATCACCCAAGAAAAATTCTACTATGCATCAGTGACGAACTTACGAGAAAGAAAGCATGTTTTGAACTTTTGGTGCAGTAGGCATGTCCATAAAGAGTGAATTTGAGAAGAAAGAAATTCGCCTTCTAGCTTCTAAATTGGACGGCACATCCATGGCTGATTCTTTGGTGGTAAGCAAAAGATAAAGCCGATTAATCTGAAAAAAAAGAAGTATTCATTCAAATGTGTCATAGACATATCTACTAAAAGAATCAGACAGAAGAAAACACCTTTCCTGAATCTTAAAAATCCAATCCCACTTCAGAAGCCATTTTATCACCAAAGATTACCAGTTCTTGGTGGATTTTACAATTTAGGAAAAGATTACAAAAAAGCTTTCTATAATTTTATTGCTTCATAAGAAAAAATTAGATTTGAGGCCAATTGGTGTTGCACCCTGTAACAAATTAAGGTTCATAATTTCAAATACAAAACCTAATTTAAGATTTCAGCCCTAAAATCTCTAAAAAATTTAAGGAAATCCGATTGAGAATCGGATTATTTCTGTTAGCTGTAGACCCAAAATTAGTTTTTGGGGAGGTTGGTTGAGGAATTTCTCTATAAATAGAGAGGCTCGGCGTGGATTCCACACTAGAGCTCTCTCTCGAATTTATTTAGAAAGCTAATTTTAGGGCCGAAGTTTTACTTTCGACCTCTAGTCTCCAAGCGCCACCTAGTCGCAGTCACATGCTCCACTCGAGCGGCCAAACTCAAACGAACTTCTCTCGATCGAGGTTGCAAGACGCAAAGAAATAAGGAAGAAGGAAGATTCAGGTTTCTTTAAAACCTTGAACCGATTCACTTAAGTGCAGTCCAATTAAACCGATCTAGCAATTCGAACCAGCCCAGCTAAACCAAAATTAGTCCAACTGAACCAAATCCGGTCTAACCGAACCAGACTCAAACCCTTTCGAACCGTCGAAATTCGACCAAAAGCTATCTGAAACGATCCGAATCCAACCGAGCCGATCTAAGAATAAACCGGTAAAAACATTCTGTCTAAATTCTTTTGAAATAGATTTAAATGGAAAATTATTACTGTAATGGTTCCGATCTTTTGAAATAAAACGAATAGAATTTTTTTTTTTTTAAATTTGTAATCGAGTATATTATTTAATAATGTATAAATATACGATAGCAAAGTTGGATCGAATAAAGGATATGTTAAACGGATAAAATTTGATTGATATTAATTTAATTGTAATTAAAATAAATTTATTATGGGTAATAGTTAATTAATTATTGTTAATTAGTAATAATTATAAAAGAGAGGGGTAAAAGAGTGAAATTTTAAGGATAAATATGAGAAAAGAGTAATTTACCCTTAAAAGCAATTTTAAATCATGAGGTGGCTCTTGTTTTTCGTGGTTTGAGAGAGAGAGAGAGAGAGAGATGGAAAGTGAGATTCGGTGATCTGTCGTTGCGGATAAAATGTTCGTCTCGTCGAAAGGAACGTTTTGGTGGAAGAATTGGTAGAGTCGGTGGAGATTTCAAGGAAAAGTGGAGGAACTGACATACGTTAAATATCTCTAACGATTATAATAATTAATTTAAACTTTATTACATTAATAACTAGAAATAGATTTCAATTACTATCTTGGATCTGAATAGAATAGATTTGATTGGAAGTTGAAATTAAGATTTGATAATGTTGTGGGTAAATTGAATTAAATGGATGTTGTTTTTAATTCAAATTAATATGAATTGTGAAAAGAATTGGTTTAATTCCAATTTTTATAAAATGAACAATGGTTTTGAATTCGGCCATATTAAATTGTTAAACGTAACATTTTTGTAAAACTATATTTTATCTGGCATTGAGCATGGATAAGTGCGTGTTTTGTAGATGCATAACATTGATTTTTAACTGTTTTAAGCATACATTTAAGGTGTAGGGAGTTGGAAGCCGTGGTAATATAAGAATCCATTGGGCTGGACTTATCTCTTTGTGTGTGATGAATATGACTAGAGAAAGAGAGTGACTGTGGGTCTTCTTTGGGTTGAAAGTTCCTAAAATCTCGTGATAAAGTAATGTATGGGTCGTACAACTATACCCGTTAAAGCTCGGTAACGTGTAGGTGTGTGATGGTTATATGAGTCAGTTAAAATAAACTGTACTTTTAATATTTCAAATTGAATGTTAAAAACTATTTAGGTAAATCATGGTTTTAAATAATGCAAATTCTCTTTACAAATTGCATTAGTTTAAATTAATTATTGAAAATGGTTTTAAACAGTGGAAGATGGGTTTTAAACGATTCGAATTACGAATCTACATGCATTTTTATATAAATGGCATGGATTTTAAATCAAAACAAATGTTCATGATTAGGTGCAGGATGGTGTATGAGCCTGGATAGCGTAGATAGGGTTTGAACTAACTATTTTAGTCATTAGATTTATTTGCTGGGCCAATTACTCATTTCGTGAATATTAATATTTTTCAAATAGCGAGGATGTTCACCAATTCGGAGAAATTAAGACAAGGTACAGTATACAATGTGACATAGAACTTTTTGGTTGTAAAGTCACGTGTCGTGAATGACTTATGTATTTATTTTATTTACGCTTCCACTAGAGTATGCTAATGTAAAAAGTGACGATTTTGATATAAATTGATGTTGATGTAGAGAATGCTTTGATGATGTTGATATTTTAATTTATGAAATATGCATTTTAGTTGGATTGAATTGATTATGAGAATCCTAATTTAGAAGGTCTAGATTTTATTTTAAAATTTCAGGTACAATCTAGAGAGGATTAAATAGAAATATAAATGTATCCATGCGAATTGAAAACTTAAATTTATTTCAGTTATTTCCCACCTCGGGAATCCGTTCCACCCGTCAGGATCCGGTTCTGGGAGGAATAGGGCCCTGACAAATTTCGAATATTTTATTTCAACAGAAAAAATACTGAAAGTTGTCTGAATCAATTCAATTCGATCATATCCGACCAAGTGTACATGTAACAAATTTTGCCCACATTCTTTTGGAAATTAGATTTTTTTTAAGTATTAATTTACTACCAAATATTTTTTTGAAAAAAGATATTATTTGGAATTTTGGAAAAGTCATGATAAACCTAAACCCTTGGAATCCAGGTAAGTGAAACACCAAGTTCTTAACGTTTTGATTACAGCCTTATATCACAAATATCTATAATATTTTTTCTACATATTTTATTATGTGATTTCAATATTTGAAATGAATATGCATGTTTTAGGCATTGACATAGTATCGTTTTAAAAAAAATAATAATAAAAAATTTTGTATGTGTATGAAATAATGAAACTGACAAAAATTATGTTGTAGCAAAGCATGAACGTCAATGAGATGGTTAAGCATTAACGACAATGAAATGATTAAGTCAAAATGAATGTTGAAAAATAAGTTCTGAACCAGTATGTAACTGTTAAGTTAGGAATTGGTAAACGAAAAGTTAATTCTGCACCTGTATGTGTTTTCGCTTACTGAGTTATTCTCATAGTTGTATTTTTATGATATAGTTGAGTTTTTACCTGAAAAAGAAATAACTATGATTAAGAACCTTCCAGGGGCAAGCGAACATATAGAAGAAAATAATGTTTTTTGTTCGGAAGAAGGAATTTAAATTAGTATGTTTCAGTTTTCGAAAATATTTCATAAATTATTTTAATTGAAACTTTAAACAAATTATGCTGACCTTGTCATTGATGAAGTTTTAGGGTTGATTTTAATTCTACATTTATTTCAATTTTGACCAAAGCTATTCAATTGTTGAACATTGTTTTAAGCTTCCGTACATCCAATAATTTCATTTAAGTCTTTCAAATATTTTAAAATTAAAATTATAACGTTCGAATTTAAACCTTATTTGCAAATCAAATTGAGAAAAAATTTAGGATTTTCAAATTAGGGTTTGAAATAGAGAATTTTAAAAATTGGGGTTTACGAACCCTTATTTGATTTTTTTTTTTGCTCTTTCCTTTCTTTTTATTTTATTTTTATAATTTGGCATATACTTGTAAAGGATTAAATTCCATACTTCAAAAATTCTATTCCTTCAGGTAAGTTATACTATTGACTGGGCTATTTATTTTATTTTCTACTTTGGGTTATTCTTTCCCTTTTCCTTATCTAAGGTCTTCTCTGTCGTCCAACTGAAGGTCATCTAGGGCTAAGTCAGACTTCCACGCCTTCCTTCCACATACTTCCACATATGCACAGTTGCGATTCAGAATGCAACACCTCGCTGAAGGTCGTTTGTTTGCTCTCTCACAGTCGCGCAAAAGTCGTTGCGCGATTGTGTCTTCAGTTGGTTACGCAGCGGTAGTTGGCTAAAAACGTAACTGTCTGTCTCTCTCTCTCTCTAGCGAAGCAAGGGTCGACAATAGATGTCTCACTCCTTGTCGGGAAAAGGATTTTTCACCATGGGCATTAGACAACAGAGGACTCGCGCCTTGTCTGGAAAGAACAACATTTCATTGTGGTTATCTTGTATCGGTATACCTACAGCAGAGGACTCACTCCTCGTCTGTAAAGGTATTGCTTTGCTTATCTTCTTGTATCGATTCGTTCTTCATGGCATAATTGCATTTGGGCACCAGCTCCACTAGTGCTTCTATTCACTATCACCTCTCATAAATTAAAAGAGATCACTTTCTTCAATAGTCTCAGTCTGTCAAACTGTCTGTTCGGAAATGGCAAATTTGGATGTCTCTCATGTCTGCAGTGAAGCCTAAAGATGAAGGTGAGAACCACGACAGGTAGGAGAATGAGAACTCAATGGTCATGTCCTAGGAGGCGAATTCAATGGAATCAGATATTGCTCAGACATATCCCTTTTTCCCACCCGCGAATGATATCTGAGTTACCGTAAAGGAGACCTACTCTGACTTTGAGAATACATGATAACTCTTTGAGATTAAGACTCAATTAAGAAAGTCCAAACAAAGAGAGAACAGTATAACGCAATACTATACTGATCTTAAAACTCAATGACAATAGTTTGATTTATTTTGTGATTACATGTAGCACTGTGCAAAGGACAATGTCTTCTTTCAGAAAACAGTCGAGAAAGAGAAGTTATTCGATTTTCTGGTAACCCTAAACAAGGACTTGCATGAGGTACGAGAACGATTACTGACTTGAGATCCTCTTCCAAGCACTCATGAGGTGTTTTATGAAGTTCGAAGAGAAGAAAGTGGCTGACCAATAGTCAACCCCTCCTACAACAAAACCTCTGCTTTGATGATCACTAAGCTAGATAAGTTAACTCAAAGGTATCTCAAACGCTCAGATTGACCAGTTTGCGAGTTCTGTCACAAACTTGGACACATTAAAGCTAAATGTTGAAAACTATGTGGCAAGCATCTTGACTTTACTCAAGCCAACAAATACTCTCGCGACAACAAAGGAGGCTTCCAAGCTTTGTATGAAACAACTGCAACATCTCAATTATCTAGTGACAATTTTTCCTTCAACAAGAAAAACCTAGAACAATTGTATCAATTATGGAGTTTGCATCAGTCTGCTACTACTTCATCCAATCCATCATCTTCCCCAACGCGAAAAAGTATTCATGCAGCAGTGTTTTGTGTCACATTAGATAAATCTGACCCCCTTAAAAACTTTACAATTATATTTTCCTCAAAACAAATCTTTTACTCACTTAGTACCTAAAGTTTTTTGTTTTACTAGTTTTATTCACATTCATAATCACAACCGAAATAAATTAGATCCTAAGACAACTAAATGTGTTTCGTTAGGTTTCTCCCATACTCAAAAAAAGATGCAAATATTTTGATATGAGCTTGGGAAAAATATTTGTTAGCATGGATGTCACGTTCTTTGAAAATAAATCTTTTTTGTAAACATTTCTCTTTAGTGAGAGAATAGGAAAACGAAGAAAGATAAGTTTTGGAAAATCATTATTATGGTTACACCTGTTCTTAATTATGACCAAAACAGGACAACAAATGTGCAACCTGCCGTGAGTAATGTGGCTCCTACCTCACAACTTCGTGTTGACTCGAGAAGGAAAAAGAAGCAACGCATTGATCTAGTGTCTACTTCAACAGTGCCATCATCTGAACCAAGTGATGATCCAGGTAATCTCAACTCTATTCTATTTCCTCTTGATCAAACTCTAAAGTCGGACAACAATAAACATGTTACAAACCCTAAGTCAATTCAAAGTGAGCATAATGTAAACATAGCTATTAGCAAAGATTTTCGTGAGTGTACCAAACATCATATTGCTCGTCATGTGTCACTTCATAAACTCGCATAGTTTTAGAGTCTTCACCACTAGCATTATTGATGATGAAATTCCAAAAACGATACAAAAACTATTAAGTATTCCAAAGTGAAGGGAGGCTGTTCTAGAAAAAATAAGAGCTTTGAAGAAGAATGAAATTTAGGAGATGACAGATTTTCCAAAAGAAAAACATCTTGTTGGCAGCAAGTGAATTTTCACAATCAAGTATAACTCGAATGGCTTGGTAGAAAGATACAAAGCTAGACTTGTAGCTCGAGGGTTTACTCAAACTTATAGCCTAGATTATGTGGAAACATTTTCCCCAGTTGCCAAACTCAACACTGTCAGGGTTTTAATTTCACTAGCTGCTAATCAGGACTAACCCGTTTTTCAGTTTGATATTAAGAATGCATTTTTTAATGGTAATTTAAAAGAAGACGTGTTCATGCAAATGTCTCTAGGATTTGATAATGCGAGTGTTGCAGGAAAGATATGCCGATTAAGAAAGTCTTTATATGGCCTCAAGCAATCTCCTTGTGCTTGGTTTGCGAGATTTGCAAGGGCCGTCAAAGAGCACGACTATACACAAGCTCAATCGAATCACACACTATTCCATACTGCAAGAAGTAAAATTGTAATTCTGATTGTGTACGTAGATGATATAGTTATGCCGGGAAACGACGAGATAGAGCTAGTATAAGTCAGTTTGAATTTAAGGATTTGAAAAATCTCAAATTCTTTCTAGGTATAGAAGTAGCTGGTTAAAAAATGAGATTGTGCTTGATCCCCTCAAAGAGACAGGTCTCCTCGGATGCAAGATTGCATCAACACATATTAATCATAATCGGAAGTTAGATCAAAGTAGGAATAAGGTATCCGTGGACAAAGTCAGATTTTAGATATTGATTAGAAAATTGATTTTACTTAGCTCATACGAGACCTGACATTAATTTTGTTGTTGGCTTGGTAAGTCAGTTCTTGCATTGTCCTGCTGAAAGTTACCTCAAAACTGTCTACAGAATTCTCCACTACGAAAAAAATAAAGTCATGGTAAGGGCATTATATTCAGGAAAAATAAAAATAGACAAATTGAAGTGTTTACATATGCAGATTGGGCAGGATCTAAATTTCACAGGAGATCTACATCAGCCTATTGCACGTTTGTATTAAGCAACCGTGTGGCATGGAGGAGAAAACAATATGTTGTGGCAAGGAGCAGTGCTGAAGCTGGGTTTAAAGTAATGGTTCAAGAAGTTTGTGAAGTTATTTGGCTTAAACGTATTCTAAAAAAATTAAAAATCGAGACTGATAAGCCAATAAAGCTATTTTGTGACAAAAAATCAGCCATCAACATTGTTCATAATCCAGTGCAACACGACAGAAACAAAACATGTAGAGATTGATCGGTCATTTCATCAATGAGAGACTTGAAAGAAGAAAAATTTGTATGTCATATGTTCCTACATCTGAACAACTAGTACATGTCCTCGTGTTTGAAGATCTTCTAGTCAATCTTAACAGGATTGACACATTTGCTCCAACTTGAGAAAAAGTGTTAAGTTATACTATTGACTAAGCTATTTATTTTATTTCCTAGTTAATGTTATTATTTTCTTTTTTTAACTAGTCAAACTTGGCATGATTGACGTATTTTTTTTAGCTAGAGAAAAGTGTTAAGTTATACTATTGACTCAGCTATTTATGTTATTTCTTAGTTTATGTTATTCTTTCCTTTTTCTTGCTAAATTCTATTTATGTATATATATTATTAATCAATGAATAAGTATTGTATTTAAGCTCCAATACTTTCTTTCTTCTCTTAAATGTATCTTGATAAAAACATTTATACATGGTTTAATTAAAACATGACAAAAAGTTTGAGTCTTAATCACAACAATCAACGTTTTTACTATTCAAAACAAAATAGAGCTACAACTGTCCTGAAATTTCGAAACTCCAGACAATCTCCTCCTAAACTAACTCAGTCTAAAATTTCTTCTATTATCCCAAACAATTTTCTGCTAATCTTTTTCTATTCATATCTCATATTTTACTAACTTCTCTTACCTTTCACTCACTCCTAACTTTTTCCTTTACTTCCACCAATTCCTACTAACTTCTTAACTCATTGTCATTTCTTCCCCCCTAAAAACACAAATCTTCCTCAAGGTGGAAAAAAATGACATGGAATGAAAATTGTCCTCAAGGTGGAAAAAAATAAAAATTGTTATCCAATACAAGGAGGTTTCCAGTGATCATTTGCTGCCCCAGATTGCATTTTGAGGAAAGGAATTGGGATGGATGTTACTGAAGTTGAGTTTGTCAGTAAATTTGAAGGAATGAGCTTGCAAATTAAAATCCCCACAACTCTTAAAATGGAAATGGGCTTACCCAGAAAAAACCAACATCCGAAACAGTTGCATTTTGAGGAAAGGAATTGGGATGGATGATACTGAAAAGTTGAGTTTGTAAGAAAATTTGTGGGAATGAGCTCGCAAATTAAAAGTCCAACAAACTCTTAAAATGGAAATGGGCTTACCCAGAAAAAACCAACATCCCAAACAGTGGCTCTCCAATTTCCAGCCCTAACTTCATTCCCTAGTTGCTCTGTCTCCCACCCACAGTAGTGGTCATCCAACCTGAAATTCCCATCTCCGCCCTCCTCTGCACCAGTTTTTTAACAAGTATTCTGCTTCTTCAACTGAAAACACACCTGCCTCATTTTCTTCGACCATGGCACAATTTTTTTTCTAATTCTGCCATTCGAATTTTCGAACCTTTCTCTGTTGTCATATTGAATCACTCAAACCTTTAGGAATTCGATTTCTTCTTTAGAATTAGCCTCATTCACAGATTTTTCTTCTCCCTTTCTTCAATCATTTCTAGAATTTTCGATTTTTCTTTTGTTAATTTTCCTTCTGCAATTTTTTTCTGCCTCTCTTTCAGCCTCTTCTTTATTCTCCTCGGTTTTCTTGATTTTCCCTTCTACCTCGAGTTTTGAGGCAGTTCTTTTTTTCGATGAATTCAAAATTTTGTCTTGTTGTCGCGGATTCATCCTTCCAAGCATGCAGTCAATTCTTCCTTCCACTTTCCGTAGTCCATCCAAAATTTCTATTTTCAAATCAGACCAGCTTGGTTTCCAACCATCTTCAATCTGATAGTCTCACCCATCAACAACATATTCTCCTTGTCACAAGGTTAGCCATTTACCCCAGTTGATTCTGTCGTTAGAATGGTGGAATTGACCCAACAAAGTGCTCCTTAATTATCTCCATGAATAGAAAGGTCGACTCTCCCATTGATACCAAACTAGGGCGGAACCTTCAAAACAATCAATCACCATCTCTAAATGTTGAAATATCTTTCAATCTCAAAAATCCATCCCTCTAGTTCTTGACACGAAAAAACGAGAACTTCAATGCTTTGATAATTTCCCCTAAAATTATATGTTGTGTGCTGCGTAGTGGATGAACAAACGAATGAAATGTAAAATCACACACAAGAACAGAAGCCACACGTCCTGTGAAAGACTTGAAATACTTTCAATAAATGAGACAAAAACATATTTTGATAATTGATAATTGATAATCCCTTGAACGGTTACAAGTCACTTTCATTACACACACCTCACTCATGTGCTCGTAATAAACCACAACCCCAATAATTATTAAGCATCTAACTATATCTGTACCCCTAATAATTCTTTTTACCTTACTTCCTATAACTATGATACCATTTGATAGAATTTGAATCGCAACAATCAATATTTTTACTATTCTAAAATTATCTTGAACTTCGAAACTATAGGACTAACTCAATCTAGAATTTCTCTATTGCGACATACAATTTTTATCTACCTTTGCTCCCCAATTACAAGTATTTTACTACCTTTACTTGACTTCAACTAACTCCTACTAACTTCTTCCTTTAACTTCAACCAACTCCTGTTAACTTCTTATTGGAGTTACAATTCTTAACTTTTCCCTAGCTTCTTAACTCTTATTAGAGTTAAATTCCATATTAAGTCTAAAATTTCTCATATTACCACATACAATTTCTACCTACCTTTGCTATTCCTATATTTTATTTATACCACTCAATTACAAATATTAGACTAACTTCACTTAAATTTCTTCAACTCTAACTAACTTCTTCCTTTAACTTCTACTAACTTCTTAACTTTTTATCAGTATTGTAATTGTTTTTTCCTCGACAAAGACACCAAAGCTTCAATAAAGAAAAAGTCAAGATGGAGGACCATAGGGGATCTAACTTTCAGAAAAGTAACACTGATAATTGACTAATTTCCGTAAAATTCCAACTGGAAAGCCAAAAGGAAAACAAGCTTGAAATGAAAAACCATACAAACGCAAAAGGAGAACAAGTTTGAAATGAAAAACCATACAAATGCAAAAGGAGAGAACAAGCTTGAAAAGAAAAACCACATATGCAAAACTCAAACCCTCTTCAGCAAAATATTTAAACTTGGCGTATTTAAATTTGGAAGAAAAAAAATCAAACTACTGTTTTTTATTGTAGTTTTGTTTCTTGATTGCATGTCAATAGAACAGGTGAAGCGATGAAAGAGATAGCATCTAACTACTGAAGTGACTTATAAACCAAATTTAAAAAAGAGGAGCACTATTGAGATCCAGGACTCACGGCTAAAATCAAAGTCAGGTAACCATTATCTACTTCCTTATTGCATGAACTTATGCAAGTAAAACTTCTAGTAAAATGATATGAACACAATTTTATCTTGTCACACCTTTTCCTTCCAAGCTTCTGTCATTGGATCAACAGGAAATCTGATCGCTCCAGTAGGTGCAAATAGCTGATATTGTTGGTCAAGGGGTGTCATCCCTTCATGGCCATATCCTCCATGGCTTGAATCAACCAAACTATTCATGGAAATATCATCAACATTAAATAAAGGTGCAGTAACACAGAATACAATAAAATCAAGTGCACACCTGAATATGTGATCCTCCATCATCATGTCCCTAGTTACATCCTCGAGCATGTCTTGAAACAGAATAACAACCTGATTACTATCTTCCTGCTTATTACTTAACTGTAAATATCAAAATGAACAATTTTAGAATGTGTTCTACGATAAAACAAACAAAAATTACTTCATGAGGGTGCTAATGATTAATAAAAATTCATGTGACCTTACCAAAAACTTTATTAGTTTGACAAAGTGGTCATAGAGACTAGGAAGAGCGCTCATTTTAAATTCACTAGTCAAAGTACCCTGTTCTATGCGCTTGTCAACTTCTGAAAATATATACTCTATAACCCTACAAAAAACAATCATGATATATAGTAAGGAGAGATGTATAAAGAGTTCAATCCTCAAAAGAAAAATCTCAAGAACAACAGTTATAAGAAAAATAATATCACGGTAAATGAACCTAAAATTAATTTTCCTCAATTTCTAACCCTAAAAAATTTTCCCCAATTTAATCCTCAAATTAAAATTGATTAGCTAAATTTTAAGTCTGTTTTTCATCAAAATTTTCACACGTTACCATCTCACACCCTTAAAAGAATTTCTTTCTCATGATTATGAATAATTTTAGATATTTAACCCTCGTGTCTAAATCAACATCTAAAAATTGAATCTTTCTAATTTCATCATTATATATTTACAGTTGGTCTTGAAACTCATACCACTCCAGATTAAGTCACATGTCATCCTCCAGTTTGTAATTCACAATTTAACGTATTCCTGAACTTAAAATTAATTTTCCTAAATTTCTAACCTTAAAAAATTTTTCCAAATTTAATCCTCAAATTAGAATTGATTAGCAAAATTTTAAGTCCGCTTTTTATCAGAATTTTCACATGTTACCATCTCACACCCTTAAAAGAATTTCATTCTCATGATTATGAATGGTTTTAGATATGTAACTCTCGTGTCAAAATCAACATCTAAAAATTGAACATTTCTAATTTCATCATTACACATTTACAGTTTGTCTCGAGACTCATACCACTCCAGACTAAGTCACATGTCATCCTCCAGTTTGTAATTCACAATTTAACGTATTCCTGAACTTAAAATTAATTTTCCTAAATTTCTAACCCTAAAAAATCTTTCCCTAATTTAATCCTCAAATTAGAATTGATTAGTAAAATTTTAAGTCCGCATTTTATCAAAATTTTCACATGTTACTATCTCACACCCTTACAAGAATTTCATTCTCATGATTATGAATAGTTTTAGATATTTAACCCCCGTGTCTAAATCAACATCTAAAAACCCTAAAAAATTTAATCCTCAAATTAGAATTGATTAGCAAAATTTTAATTCCGCTTTTTATCAGAATTTTCACATGTTACCATCTCACACCCTTACAAGAATTTCATTCTCATGATTATAAATAGTTTTAGATATTTAACCCTCGTGTCTAAATCAACCTCTAAAAATTAAATCTTCTAATTTCATCATTATACATTTACAATTCATCTTGGGACTCATACCACTCCAGATTTAGTCACATGTCCAGTTTGTAATTCACAATTAAATGTATTCCTGCTCTGATACCCACACGCACACATACACACACAGTTAATAAGGTCAATTTAAACTTTTCACCACTTAATTTGTATATTTTGGATAAAATATCTCAATTTGTCAAAATTTGACATTCTTAAGACCTGTAATAATTTATGAATCAATTCTTTCTAACTTTATATAATACTATTGATAAACTAACAGTCAACTAAATTTTATACCCAATTTCTCAACTTCATTTCATTAAAAATTTTCAAATTTTCAATTTTTAACTTAAAGGAAAACATGTTTTCATTTAGAAATATCTTAATTTTTCAGCTACGATCTCATTTCAATGGTACCTTGAGCAATGATCATTCTTATTACAAACTTCAAGGTAAATCTTACACTTACGTTCAACTTAGGTTTAAAATATAATAATTTACCAACTACAACTAAAGCTTTACATTTCTTTAAGAATAATCTCATATAAACTACTTCGATCAATTATAATCTCAACTCTAAGTTAATCTAAGTTACCATTTACTCTAAGGTACCAACTACAACCAAAACTCAATTTCTATGTCTCCTTGAGCCACGATCATTCCAAATTCCTTAATTCATCTAATTTCAAGTACCCAAGAGTATTTAATAATTCCACCACTAAAATATAACTTTTACAATTTCTCCTTTAACAATAATTTTTCTAAATTAGACCCCTACCAATTAAATGATTAACTTGAGCTTCCTCAAAATATAACTCTTACATATTCTCCTCAAGCAATAATCTTTCCAAATTGAACAACCACATAATTTCTCAACTTTTCTATGATCAGTTATATTCTTCAAGATATGCTAATTTCTCAAATAAAATCCAATTTCCATGTTACTCAATCAATGATTTTTCTAAACTACGCACTTCAATAAAAATGATATCTAAGCTCCTTAGACGTCACTTTGATTAACTATAATCTAAAAATTTAATATTTTATGAGTTATCGTTTAATGTCTATGTTTCCTCAAATAATGAGTGAACAACACTAAACACTTCAATACAAAATTCAAATCTGAAGTCCTCAACTTCGTAGTGATCAATTACATTATGAAAATTTATATAATAAAAACTATTATTCATATTTTCTCAACAATTAACCAAAATTAAATTCTTGAATATAATTTTCATCTCGAGATCGTCAACTTCTCATTGATCTAAAATATTTATGTTTATATTATTATATTCTCTTCATTTAGAAGTTATCGATTGTCTGTCGACACTCTAGAGTGATACTAGATAAAACTCTGTTAGCTTAAGTGTTGGCTCTATCCCCCTTCATCCAATGAGATTCACTTAATTATTATATAATGTTTCATCTACAACTCATACATGTTTTCATCTCGAGATCGTTAACTTCTCATTGATCTAAAATATTCAAGTTTATATTATTATATTCTTTTCACTTAGAATTTATCGATTGTATGTCGACACTCTAGAGTGATACTAGATAAAGCTCCGTTAGCTTAAGTGTTGGCTCTATAACCCTTCATCCAATGAGATTCACTTAATTATTATGTAATGCTTCATCTACAACTCATGCATGTAATCAATCTCATTTTTATGGTTTCTCAAGCAATGATCATCTAACTAAACAATGGAGTGTAAATCTCATACTTAAGTTCATTGAGTTTAACTATAGCCATAATATTGAATAATTTACCAACTACAATCCAAACTCCATATTTCCTCAAGTAATGATTTCACATAAACTTCTTACTTAGGTTCTTAAACTTTATTTCGATCAACTATAATTTCAAAAACTTCAAAGTCGACAAGTATAACTAGTCTCCACAAGCCACAATCCTTGCCATTAATTTGTTTCATTCCTTCTCTTCAAGAGTTTTAATAATTCCACCACTAAAATATAACTTTTATGTTTTGTCCTCAAGCAATATCATTCCAAATTAAACACCTAAATATAAAATTTGAACTTAAGGATCTCAACTCTTCTTTGATCAATCCATTCCACAAGATACACTCATTACTAAGATAAAATTCAACTCCCGTATTTTATGAATCAATGATCATTCTATACTACACATTTGGAAACAAATTCATACCTAAGCTTCTTGACCTCACTTTAATCAACTTCGGTCTCAAAATTAATTAATTTTTCAACTCCAGTCTACTCTCTATGTTTCTTCAAACAACGACTAATCGACTCTAGACATTTATAGGTAAAATTATAACTAAAGATCTCATCATCGTTTTGATAAACTATATCTTCAAAATTTATATAATGAAATCCAATATTCATATTTTCTCAATAGTTCTCTTATACTAAATATACAAATATACTTTTCATTTTTAGATCCTCAACTTTTTATTCATCTAAATATTCAAGTTTAATTTATTATATTTTCTCAAGTAAAAATTTATTTATGTTATGTAGACGATTTTGAGTGTTCCTAGATAAATCTTTGTCAGCTTTGATGTTGGCTCTATACTCATTCATCAAAATGTGATTCACTTAATCATAATGTAACATTTATAAGTAAAATTATAGCCAAAGATCTCAACATCGTTTTGATTAACTGTATCTTCAAAATTTATATAATGAAATCCAATATTCATATTTTCTCAACAGTTCTCTTACGCTAAATATACAAATATAATTTTCATCTCTAGATCCTCAAGTAAGAATTTGTTTGTTGTATGTAGACGATTTTGAGTGTTCCTAGATAAATCTTTGTAAGCTTTGATGTTGACTCTATACTAATTAATCAAAATGTGATTCACTTAATCGTGATGTAACCTTTCATCTATTTTCATGTGTGCCCAACGCTTGGTTTGGTTTTTCACAGATCTACATACAATGTTTGTTCGAATAAAAATTTCTATGGAAATATACTTTAAAATAACTTTACAATACTTTAGCGAAATAAATAAAATTCTAAAATAAACCTTAATAACATCAAAAAGTTTCTGAACATAAAATTAAGCATTAACAAAATATGAATGAAATGATTTAATTTAATTTAGAAAAATACTTGCATGTTAAAGCGTTCGGCTTCCAGTTGCACGTTAGACATAAATAATCTCCTGAATCATTCTAAACCTAGTGCTTTAATACTAAATATGATGATCGTAAATTTAATTTCTTTAAATTTCAATCCCTAAATTTTTTTTCACAATTTCAACCTCAAATTAGACTAGATTAGAAAAATTTTAGTCGCAATAAAACTTGCGATTAAAATAAAACTTGTAAATATGATAAGTATCAAAATTAAAAATACTTGTGTCGTTGAAATTACCGATATCTGTCTCCAACCTAAACATTTTAACTAATATCTGGATGGATTGAAAATAAGCCATTATTGGTCAATATCCTTACATTTTCCTAAGAAAACAAATAATCGCAAATTGTAGTCAAGCCTCGTCACTTTAAACTTAGTAATATCGAAAAAAAAAAATCAAAACTACATCTGCATTCATTTTTTAGCAAAAGAATTTCTATACTGTAGAACGAAGATTCGGATCAGAAAGTAGATGTGATTATAAGTCATATATTTCATGAGGGCTTACTCTTTCTCCTGCTTTCCATGAACCAAGAAATCAATGATGTTCTTGAGAGAAGCATAACATTCACGAACAGCACACGACATGTAGCTGTCAGACTCAATTCTCTTTTTCAGTTCCCGGTCCTTGCCATTGCTGTCCTTGGCCATGTCTAGTGCAATTGGAATCTGACACACATTAACATTAACATTTCCACCAGCAGTACATTGTTAGTAAACTCTTTATGTGCGTGTAAAAGAGAAAGAACAAAGAAGAAAGAAAGAAACCTTGCTAGCAAGTAAAAAGGGTGGCCACTGGATTAGGCCTAAATTACGGTCAGCCCAATAAGGAACAAGCAAAAGGTTCATTTCCCTGAAATATAGGCATAATGATTATCTACACCACAACAAAAGGTTTATGAAAATTGCAACATATACAGCATAAAGAAAATTCATCTACCAGAAATTTCACACAGCACACTTCTACAATACCTATTACTTATAAGATCTTCCTCCCTAAAGCTAGTAATTATTTTGTTCCATAACTGAGCAAATCGAGCAGCTGCTTTCTCTTTATTTGATGGGATCTGCATCATTACACACTTCTTTCCTTTAACAAATGACAAAATCCTAGAAAGGATTAATAAATAAAAATAAAAATAAAATATTAGCTGTTGCAAAGTTGCGAGATAGAGTCGCCTTCAGTCCTTTCTTCTTGCGCTCACTTTCCTCCTCTGGGATCAAGCAAGCGTTAAAGGCACCAGGTAAGGTTTGAAAACGTGATCGAAGCATACCTAATGTTCGAATCTGGAAACAATACACAAGAAGTTCGTGAAACATACCAAATAAAAAAAGATAGTTGAAAACACAAGTATAAAAGGTTGTATAAATTCTAAATTCTACTAAAATCTAAACAAATGAAAGTGTGTAAGCTAATCGGAAGGTAAAATAAGGTCAGAAAAGGTTCACAAACCTCTCCCAAACGACGAAATGCACCATATATACCTCCAAATAGTGTGGAAAATATTGCGTACCAAATCTGAGCATCCATAAAGTAAACCTAAAGCAATTTGGCCAATTAGACAGAAGAAAGGATGAGAAAAATAAAACCTGACAAGCATAAGCATTACAAAATGTAATCCATACGAGAATGATGGGGGCCCAAAGTGCTATCACAACACCAATATTGTTTTTTGCTGCAAAGCAAATAACCATAAACATTATTTTTTATAAATGTGAAAACAATATAGACCATATAATATTTTTTCCCTTACCGCGTGGAAAGAATTCATGCCACTGGAAAGCAGTTATGTGTACACTCATAATAGCTTTTGTTGGACCCACAAGGGGTTTTATCTGAGAAGACGACAATAAAGCAAATCAGCAGGAAAAAAAAAAGGAAATAGTTGCATTTTTTAGACGACTTTCAACTCATGAGAAAAATGCTTAGGTTTCCACGAGGAAACTGCTCATTTTTTAGGAGGAAAACGTCTAGCAGTCGTGCAAGACATTAATAAATAACACAACTTAAACATTTCAATTTGGCCAGAGTGAAATTTTCTGATCTCAGGTTCAGAGGTATCAAATGGGATATATCACACTTTCAAGAGTAGAATAGTAGTGTAGACATACCTCTATATAGTAACTGAATGCCAACTTTGTTATTATTAGAAGAACCCAAAACATTGTGTACCTGAAGATGTTTGATGATGAGAGATTTAAAATTTTATAACATGATACCAATCGACTCATAAATTGTTAGTTCTTACTTGAAAAGGGAAAATGTACTTTCATGCATTCCCCTCCCAACATAGAGACGAGGCTGCAAATAATGGAGGATGCAGAAGTTAATCAAACTAAATAATAAGTTTCAAGAATATAAAAAACAGTGTTAATTAAGAATTGTTTACAATACCTGAGACCACCACATCATGAGCATCACAATCCTATAATTGGAACTCTCAAGAAATCGACGAATGAATGGGAATAGAAACAGCATTGCAGCCAGCATATTTGGCGACAAATATATGACAACAGCCAAAATAAACAAGGAAGGTGAATTTGCATCTGTACCAAACCAACTTTTGATGGTTTGAGCAAACCCAGGAGGATTCTTCCAGCTATAAGCATAACTCACAGGCAGAATTACGACCCATGCAGCAGCTGAAACCACCTTCAGAATGTAGCGTAACTTAACATAAAATGACATACTTCGCTGTGCTTTCCAGCTGAGAATTACATCAAGGACAGCTGCATATTGACAAGAGAAACCATAATCTTTTCATCCTATTTTTCACTCGTAAAAACATACATATCAAATCCTTGCAAGAATAAACTTTTGCATCAACAACAACCATAATAATGCCACTTCCCCCATCCTAAACTTTTGCATCAACATCAACCATAATAATGCCACTTCCCCCATCCTAAACTTTTGCATCAACATCAACCATAATAATGCCACTTCCGCCATTTCAAGGAAAAGAAAAAGAAACTTTCTTTACTGAAATTTTTTATTTTCTTTTGCATTACATTACCCTAAACAATATTTTAAACTACTCCACACACAATCTCACAAAATTTATGCTGCCACGAGACTATTATATCTTGAAACTCAAGCAATAGACTCGTATTTCCAACAACTATTACTAAAGTATTCTAAGAACCAGCTGCTTATAGTCAATTTACTTGCAAGAGTAAGAGAATTTAAGTTAAATGTCTGTTGCCTTCCCCTCATTTGCATTGTAGCTAGATGTCAACCCACGATTTCAATCAATAACATTAGGTTAAGAAACTTAAGTAAATTTTCTGACTGTAACAGAATCGAGCCAGGTCATCCAGTTCCTTAGGCAAAATCTGAACTCAACTGCATTCTGAAGATACACTAAATTACCAATCGGTTGGTAATAAATTTTTGAATCAAGTGCAGCTTGTGACCCAAGTATTAATAGCTCCAGCTCCACAACTTGGATCATTTAGTTCTTAACTATGCATAGTATGCAACATCAAATATTGGACTTCTCATAGGAATCAAACGCTACCTATCTAGATTTGGATAACTTATTAGAAAGATTTAACTCTTTATTGAAGAGTTAGAAAAATAACTGCAACTAATCTCTAGAATTTTGAAATTCCAAAGTCTATCTATGAGAGCCCGCCGTGTGAAGCTAATTAGGGTCTGGTGAGACCTATTCATACCAGTGGAGGTGCACAATCTCAAATTACTTGTAAGTGTCAAAAATGTATTTTTTATAAGTAGAGTTCCCCTCCCTAACTAATACAATGCGTTTTGAAATTGACCTCAAAACAAATTCGTGTGGATTCCGGCCTAAAATAGACAATATTGTACTGAGAGCATTAGAGGACGTCATAAATGGTATCAAAGTAACTACCCAACTGGAAGTGTGTCCGACAAGAACGTCGAGCCCTGAAGAGGGAAGATTGTGACATCCCGCCATTTGAAGGCAATAAGAGTCCGGTAGAACCCAATCCATACAAGTGGAGGTGCACATTCCTACATTATTTGGTAGAATGAAACATGCATAATTTATAAGTTGAATTCCCCTCATTATCTAATACAACGCGTTTTGAGAGCTGACTGCAAGAACAAATCTGTGCGGGCTGCGGCAATATTGTACTGGGAATACTAGGGAACGTTACAAATAGTATTAGAACTACTGTCCAACTAGAAATGTGACCGACGAGGACATCGACCTCAAATGAGAAGAGAATGTGACAATCTGTCATGTAAAAACAACGAGAGTTCGATAGAACCTAGCTCAGACCACTTGGGGATGCACAATCCCACATTTATTTAAAAAATGAAAAATTCATAATTTATAAATAGAATTCATCTCTCTACCTAGTACAATGTATTTTGGGATTGATCTCAAAAAAATTTGTGCGGTATACAGCCCAAAGCGAACAATGTTGTACTGAAAGTACCGAGGGACGTTTCACTATCCTCCTTATTTCTCCTATCACAAAAAGTTTATATCTCACTCCTTTAGTATTCTATTTGTACATTCATATTGTAACTATCTTTCTAACCTAATATGCTAACTTCTATTAACTAATACCCATTTTAGTAGCTAATCTGAGAATGAGGTCTATCACCTTACAAAATGTCAGATAAACATGAAACCTATGACACAACAATGATAAATTTTGCAACACAAACAAATCCTGATAAATAACTTATAAAAAGGTTTAGATCACCAAGACTTCATTTACTTCGCTAAATTTTCAGCCCTCCACAAATATCATCAATTAGTAACTTTTTCCATAATAAAATCATTGTTGATTTATATTAAGAATTTTTCCGATGTATATATGATAAAGAAGCACTTTTCAACCTAAGTAAAGACCAACAACTATAGTTATCGCACTGTGTTGCGATCCACATTTGTCAATTTTTCTAAAATGTCAACGAATTGATATCACAAAGAAAAAACACGAAAAATAGCACCAAGCTAAATTTGCATAAGATACAACAATTGACCAATTTGGCATGTATATTAGATATTGAACTTGTAATTTAAATTCGCCCCTTGCTCCCCAAAAAGCACAACGAACTTGATAAAAAGCCACAAAGTGTCAGCAAAAGGGGTTAAATAACTTCAAAAGATAAACCACCATTACCTACCTTGACCAAGTTTCAAGATTGCAGCAGTTATGAAGACACTTAATACTTTCTTGAACACCTCACCCTCAAATAGTGAACTAGGTTGCCCTGAACCATTCCAAGCAACAATGATCATAGCCTGGAGAAAAATGAATAATTGATTAGCAGCATTCTTTAATATTTTTAAAAAATGTGTCCAACCTAAATGAATGAAAAAAGAAAACCATACCTGCAACCAGAGTATAAAAAAGCTCCACATTCGATCAAAACTTCTAAAAATATGCCAAAATGATCGTATCTCCACAAAATTGACTTTTCCCACCCAACGATCCCTAGATTCTTGCTTACTTTCCTGGATACCAACATTAAAAACCTAATTGAGCTCATTAGAAAGACACGTACGGCAAAGAAAAAAATAAATTAAATCAATGCAAAACATTATATTTTTTCAAAAGCCAAAGGACAAAGGGATGCTAGGTAAACAATAAACTTCTTAATGTTTATAGACAACAGGTTTTCCCATTGAAGATTATAGCACCAAGAACATGTAGCTTAGAGGCTACACTTTTTCTTTATTTTTTCTACGGCTGTTTTTTTATTCCTTTTATTATTGAAATTGCGCCATTAACAATGGCATAAAAAATATTGATAAAATAACAGAGCAGGCACTCAAAAATGTTTTCTTTTAGTAATTCAAGGTCACAAAAAAATAATAAACCCACATGGCATGATATGCACCAACGAGATTGTTCCAAAGAGAGATTAAGGCTGGCCAAAAATAGATATTGTTGAGTAGTGAATGAGTGGGGTACTTTTGGAATAAAAATTGAAGTGGCAAGTTTGTTCGAATGGTGTAATGTGTGAAGGGGGAAAGAAATGCATTATAAATAGATAGGAAAGGGGAGTAGAGATAATTATGCTTATGAATATTGATGAATTTTTATCCTAGAGATTATGGTTTTTCGAGTTAGTTACTCGTGGGTATTTCAAGGCCAGTTTTCCGCCGGAGCTAGGCCTTTCTATTTGTGTTTTGTATATTCTTTTCGTAGTAATTTTGCAATAGAGTAATTCAATGCTCGACAATAGTATCAGAGCCAACACAAGCCTCTTCCCAATGAGCACCAATCAGGAACGAAACAAAGTCAGGCCACAATGAAAAGGCAACAAAAGCTAGAAACAATTAATAGACAACTAACATTATTGGGAAATCAGTTTTCCATGATTAAAAAAATCGAGGAAAGCCTCAACAAATTAACTGACTTGCTCACAAATGCATTTGTTGAGCTGAGTTGATCGGTACTCTTCGACAAAGGAAATCAGATCACCATTCAATCAACTGGAGAAGTTGGCTCGAAAATGCTCATACATGGTTCAACCAACTTCGCATCAAGGTCATACTCGGATGACAACATTGGGAAGATGCTCGTATGGGATTCACCCAACTCAACATCAAACTTAGCATCTGTTGACCACACTACAACAATGCTCGTACGGCGTTCCTTCTCTGTCAACTCGCTAGAGTCTGAGCTTTCATTTTCCTGGCGATGCAAAGGACAACAAGCATGTTCATTACAAGTTAGAGGCCGAGAAGATGGAAATCCTAAAATAAGGGTACATGGGGTTAGAAACTCAACCCCTACCCCATGCTTGAAGTCTAACAAATCGAGATCCTCCACGGTCAAAGGAGGAAGGGCAACACAGAACTGTGGGATGTCAGAGATTGAACTTTGCATGGCTGAACTATGGAGCAAAGGAAGCCTTCAAGGACGGCAATTTTGTGTGGGTGATAACCATCCTCGGCAAGGCCGAGCTTTATGGCATGAGGATGACGGTTGAGAATCTCGCACAACCAGAGGAGCTACGTTTATGTGGTCCTTCGAGTCTGAATCGCCGCCAAGCAAAGGAGAAAATTTTGTCGAGCAAATCCCAGTGACTCTGATAATTTTCAACTGCGATAGAATGTTGACGATCCACAACAACTCTCTTTCAACTGTGAGGGTGGCAAGTGCGGCGTGATGGAGATGGAAGTAGTGATTTTAAATGTGTTCAATTCTTGCCCTAATATCCTAGATATTTTTCTTAAGGATACGAGTTGGGCTTAGTCTTATTGTGAGAGGGTAAAAGAGAAAGAGCCCAAAACTGAATGAGGAGATTTCAATTATGCATTAGGTTTGAAGTGGACCTAGATATTGGACTGTGTTAAAAAAATTAGTCAAGGAAGAGGGTTGGACTAAAGAAAGGATGATGGAGGAAGATCCTTTTTGCAGTGGCTGGGCTAAAAATTTTGTGAAGAATAAATCAATGTAAAAAGAGAAAGAGTCTTCTCAAATCGGCTAGGCCAAAGGGTCTCAAAGACCGACTCATGGATTTGGACATTCATTTTATGTTTGCTCTATTATGTTTGGAATCGAGGGAAACCAACACCCCATTAAGACATGAAGATCCATGTAACAATGTAGGGTTTTAGATTATTTTCAAATTCAGAAATTCTCAAATCAATTCAATATTCAGATTTCAAAATTAAAAAAATTTCAAATCAAACCTAATCTGCAAATTCAAGTTTAAATTTCCTAAATCAAAAGACCAACATTCCAACTCGAATTATAGGAAACAAATCCAATGAACCTAGCCTAACAATCATCCCGGTACAGAAAAGATTGAATTTCTATTAAGATAATATTTCTGGAAATCCGATTTAGAGATCAGATTGCTAATTTTCAGCAACAAATCCGGGATGAACCTGAACATTGTAAGGGAAGTGTTCAGAATCTAACTAAACAATCACTCCACCAAAACTCTGAGCTGATCAGATGTCAGCACGAAAAATCCGAGCTGAACTCGGATTTCTAGGAAGAGCGATGTGCAAAACCTCTCCTATAAATTAAGAGGCTGGGTGGAGGCGGAAACTCACACCACAGCCCTTTCTTTCTCTAAATCAGAGTACTTACCTTAGTTCGCAGCCTCCAACCACCGCTCAGCCTCCGACGCAACAAAATTCCTCTCGGTCGAAGTCATCACCGCCACCGAGAATAATTCTCGAGGGTTCTAATATGAAGAATGTGAAGAACAGCCACCCATCGACGTGAGTCTCTCTCTCTCTCTCTCTCTCTCTCTCTCTCTCTCTCTCTCTCAGAGGAAGGGTTCTGTTTTTAAAAGAACAGAACCGATTTTAAGAAGAGCCGAATCAAACCAAACCCAGTCAACAGTAAACCAGTCGAACTGGCACTGTTCACTCGAACCAGACACAAAGCAAATTTTGAACCGAATTTGACCGAACCGATCCAAGATTAAACCAGTAAGAATTTTCTGTCCAAATTTTTTTAAAGTTAGAATTAATTAAGTAGCATTTTAATATCGACATTCAAATAAGGTAGGAAAGATCCCGGAAGTCATCCGAACCGATTCAACCAACCCGATCCGACCTAATAGAACAACGTAAGGAATTTCTACTCAAATTTCTTTAAAGTTAGATTTATTAAGAAAGAATTTAATACCAAAGATTTTATTTGAACAGGATATTATTTGGAATAATAAACGAATCTCGATAACCATACTGCTCGTAATCCAAGTAAAAATACAGTTTTCTCATGTTTTGGCCATGGCCATACATCACAAGATATTTTATTATTTTCTTGTAATTGTTTTATTACACGAGTTGATATTTGATCACGAATGTCTAATCATGGACTTATAATAGTATAAAGATAAAATTGTTAGCACATATTGTATGTACATGAAAATGACGGAAAATATGTGATAGCAAAAGCCTGAACGACAATAAGATGATGAACTTGAACATTAATGGTACTCACGTGATAGCAAAATCTTGAACGACAATTAGATATTGAGCTTGACTGAAAGTAAGTTGACAAATCTTAAACAACAATGAGATAGCTGAGTTTAAGATTGGGAAATGAATACCAAGAAATTCTATAATCAGGATTCAATAAAAGTAAATGTTAATTTTTGACCCTTGAAGAACTAACTGCGATCAAGAATCTCCTAGTGGCAAACAAGCATACAGAGGAAGATAGTAATTTTTCTGAGAAAGAAAATTAAAGTATTATGTTCAATTTTTAAAAATATTTCAGTTTTTATTTTAATTCTAAATAAATTATATTGAATTTTATTATTAGAGTTTTTATGAATTATTTATGATTTTGCATTTATTTCGAATAAATTTAATTAATGTTTTAATTATAACTTCCACGCATTTTATGATTTTTATTCAATATTTTTTTAATTAGGAATTTTAACGCTCAATTTTAACTCAAATTTTGGAGAAAATTTCTAGGGTTTCAAATTATGGATTTTAAAATCGGGGCATTACAATCTGACTGCATACTCACAACCTTGAAGACGAGTCGATTTTGAAGGGGGGAGTATTGTTGATTAGTGAATGAGGGGGTGGTTTTAAAAATAAAGATAGTGGGGTGGCAAGTTTGTCAGGAATAGTGTTATGTGTGAAGGGCGAAAGAAATGCATTATAAATAGATGGGAAATGGTAGAGATCATTATGTCTGAATTGTTATCCTAATGATAAGGGTTTTCCAAGTTAGTTACTTGTGACGGTTTCTTGCTCAACAAATACAACATAAACTTACGAAATTGCTTACCCCAATTTTATCAACATATTCACTTGGTGAGCAGAAGAAATTTGCGTCAACTCGCATTGGCCAACCTAACCGGAAACAATCAACTGACCTATAGTCAAATCAGATATAATAAGTCACAAGACATGCATGCTCAAAGTAATACACTAGCCAAACATGATGAGCACAAATACCAAAAATATTCGTTTAGATCATCATAGTTCCTCCACTGGGAATGCTTTGATCTCCCTTCTTTGCTTCGACGAGCTTCCTACAAAGCTTATGGTTAGATGGCGAATGGGACATTCATGAAAATGTAGCACCACTCATACTTTAAACCATAAAGCGGAAACAAAAAAAGAAGGAAAATATCTAAAACACCTGTGCAATCACTTGATAAATAGGAGTCACAACTTTTGTCAAATAAGCTTCCTCTTCACCACCATACGCTGGTTTAACATTTTCCCCTGTCATAGGACTAACATTTCCTGCTAGCATTCCATACAATTCAAATGCCATCTGCATGAACATTGTAGCACGCACTAAAATATCATATATACACAAATGGGATAAACACGCAACTTCCACATAATACTTGGTACAGCACATACGACAACTAACAGATTATACAAAACCCCAATACTATTGATCAGTTATCTGAAAACATAAAAAAAAATGATATAAAATGAGAAAAAGTTAGTAGGGCACACATGATGATATATGTAACACAAGCACTCCGGCATGAATCTCAAATTTGCAGCTTCTCCCCAAATTAGAAGATATAGACCCGTATATAGTAGTTTGCGTTGCTGCACTTCCTGCTGTATAGTTGGCAACCTGCAGCATTCAGAACTCAAGACATGAGAAGTAAAAACAGCATTTTAAAGAAATTTTGCTCAAGCATTATATTATTTCTACAAAAAAGCATGTCAAACATGTACACAGAAATAAACTTCACGATATAAGTTTAGACATAGTTCATGTTCTTCAAGAACCAAAGATTCCCTCTCTAATATAATATAACTCACCAAAGACTACTTTTACGATCCAAATACTTGCACCACCTCTTATAGTTCTTGAAAAGTTTCTTCATGACTTCTGTCAAAGCACTTTCATCCAACTAAGCAAAAAAGACGCATAGGTGTGTTAGTGTCAGAGCAAACTGTCAAAATTATTACTCATCCGAGAAGATGACCTGTATCTTTTGATAAGAAAAAATTTTTGAAGTAAAAGTAGAAATTTCTACAGGAAATTGAAAAAAAAAAATCCAGAAGTTGTTATCTCTTTCCAATTGGAAAGAAAAATAAAATGAAGCATCTTAAAATATTTTGAAATATGAGTCCATTTCCATATAAAAAAATTAAGTGTATCCCATATAATCGATTTTACCCCAAAACTGGTACAAACACCAAATATTTTTCATAAAAATCCTAGAACTGTGCTCCAACTATAACGGCCAAGACTAACAAAATATATTAAGATTTGGTTGAAAGACATGTTTCGACAGCAAAAACTGACCATGAAAAAGAACTGGAAATCAAACTACTAAAATTAAGATGATGATGCACGGGAGACCATTTACCACGTGGAATGCATAAAATATACATATAGCACCAATTTAAGTATATATCTAGTTTTTTTGAACAATTCGTATCGAGAAAGAAAATGCACATAAGAGTAGAGTTGTTTAATGCCTGGGCTAGTAGTGGGGTCGAGCCACGAGGCAGGGACCGCGAGCCTGCCAAGCAAGCCCATTTTAATTTATAAAATATTTATCAAATTATTATATTATTTTAATTAATAAAATAATAATATATTTTAATAAAATTCTTATAGTAACTCACATTAATTTAAAACCGCAACCTTCCCCGACTCTAACATTTATTCAAAAATTTGACATGCCGAGCGATAATATTTATATAGGCTTGTCTCGTTTAAACTCTTTAGGCTCGTTGAGCCGGGTAGGATTAAAATTTTTCCAGACTGGCTTGCTAGGCTTATCTCGTTAAGTTCGGTAGGCTCAACTCGTTAATCTATGTAGGATCAGCTAGTTTAATTCATTAAGCTCTGTGAGATGGACTACTTTTGGCTTAACTCGACTGACTCGTTTGTACGTAAGTAATGTGCTAGAAAGATTTTTAGTAGCTTTTTCTATCAAAGAGAATTGTGCAAAGTCTTCTTTTGAGCTAATTCCAACACTAAGTTTACAACAAATTTCCTCCAAGTGAAGAGAACCAAATTATACTAAAAACTCTTAAAATACTTAGAACTATGAAGTCATTTGGTAAGAAAAAAAATTCAATTTCATCTCAAAAATTAATGTTTGGTGTTTTGTCCTCAAAGAGGCATTACGATGAAATCAAATAGCCTAAAATTGGCCAACATTTCAATCTCTAGATTACCTTAAACTTCTTGGTAAATACTTCCTTACCAAGTACATTATTGAGAAAACTCAAAATGTTATGAGTGAACAACCATGCTCAGTTGAAAGAGTAAAAGAAAATCACAATCATTTGCTCTTAATAAAATCACGAGGGACTTCTCCTTTTAATTTGATAGCATCAAAGTTTTTCACAATTAATTAAATCAATATACATTTAAAAAAAGCTCATTGACCTAAAAACGAAATGGTAGGTACAACTAGCCCATGACAACCAACCATCGCACGACACAAACGTTAGGTAAGCATTTAAATGAAAGGTTCAAAAAATCTAGTTCTCTACGTGTAAATGAGCTTGCAAGTGAGGAAATGAAAACCTTGAATTGGTGAAGCAACTACATCACAATCTAGAAAATCAAGAGGAAGTTGAGTTGAAGATATGGTGATTTTTAAATACTAACAGATTATGTCAATGGATGATTACACAAAATAATATGATTAAAATCAAATCTAAAACAATTGTGTGATTACTTATGTAACAAACCTTGGGTTGTTGATCCGGCTTTCGAAATTGACGTATGTGCACATTTGCCAATAGTAAAATCAAGTGCTCCCGTTGATTTGACACATTATCTTTCTATAAACAATAAATAAATAAATAAGATTGACTACTCATGTGTGGCTCCCTCCAAGAACAGTGACAAAATTTTGGCTACTATGTAACCTGGAATCCAAACATTGCTTGAAGCCAATCCAGAATGTCTTCGTCTTTTTTGTTCTTATGATCTGTGGGCCAAGGGAGACCCCTTGTGTTACGAAGAGCAACAACTGCAGCTTGAATCTGAGTAAACAAAAGTAATTAAGCTAAATAAAAGATATTAAGAAAAGAAAAATCTAGTAGAAAAGTAGCTTCACCAAGAAAAAATTGACAAAGAAAACCAACCTCAGGATATCTCATAATTGCTTGATTAGCACTATCAGGATCAAGAGGAAGAATGTTGTAAGGAACCAGAATCTGCGTCTTCTCAGCCACTTTATCTTGAGCTTCCAAAATCTAAATAAAAAGTTATTGGTCATCGTGTCAAAAGGAAAATGAATAAGCTCCTTGAATGGAACTGCCTGAATACAAGAACTTGCAATAGCACATCAAGTAAAATATCCACAATTATCCACTTTGTATCATGGAAAAACTTTATGATTTTACCTCTCGATCAACTTCAATGGACTGTGTCGTATTAACAGCCTTCAAAACCTCAAAGAGGACATTAGCAGTCTGGTATGCCTTAGTAAGCTGTGCACTAGAAATAAGAAACACATAGACAGTCAAGTAAAAAGAAGAAACAGTTACTACTTCAAAAGCTTTACCAGCTAAAGAAACTGTTTATCTTTTGTGAGAACCAACCGGTCACTCTTGTCAGCAGCATTCTGCAATGCTTGAATATACTTTTTATAGTAATGTTGATAGAAGCTCTGCATCTCTCGTGCGTCACTTCTCTTAACTCTTCCCATTAATGTTGGATCATTCTCCTGAAGTTTATAGTATTATAAATATATAACAAAACCAACGTGAAAGAAAGAATGGTGAGAAGCCAAAATCCTAATAAAAGCCAAAATCCTAGTAATGTTGATAGAAGCTCTGCATCTCTCTCCCGTCAATTCTCTTAACACTTCCCATTAATGTTGGATCATTATCCTAAAGTTTATTAGTATTATAAATGTATAAAAAACCATTGTGAAAGAAAGAATGGTGAAAAGCCAAAATCCTAATAAATTAGAGAACAAAATTTTTTTACCCTGTGATGTAGCTTTTTCATTAATACATACTTGCTTCTTAAAAAGAATATATAATAAGAGATTGATCGCTTGATAAAAAAGTAAGAAATCATATGAAAGATATCTCAAAAAGTCACACTATGAACATACATGGAATAGAAATGTTATAGCTCAATAAAATGAATGTGGAAGAGAGTGAGAGCAAGAGAAAGTGATAAAGCTCTATTCATATCACTAAAAACTCAAGACTCAGACTTATTTTTTAAAAGTCATTAGATGCTATAAATATGACATCAACTTCATCAAAAGTTGGAGGCAACAATAAAATTAATGAATGTCTGAATTCTAACCCGTTCAAGTCTTTGAAGGAGAGCGGTTTTAAATTGACGGACACCACGTCCGCTAGAAGTTGGGTCCAACCTATGGGCCTTCTCAAATGCATAAAAACGGCCTACAATAAATAAGAAATAAATGTAAAAACAAACATTAGAAAGACAATAGATAACAAAAACAGAACATATTAATTGGAAAGAAAACACTCTTTCACAAAGAACAGTATCAGAAAATTGTTGAAAACCATGCCTAAGTTCGTAAATAGAAAAATATTGAAAATTACTAACTTTAAAAGAAAATGCTACTTTTCATGTTATTAGGGACTTCAAATAACTGCTACATTTCTTTTGGATTTTTTGAGGAAAATCAAGAAATTTACATTGAGAATAGACATGCAAAGAAAATGAATAACAAATCCATTCAGAGGAAAATGGCTAAAAGATCATTAAAGAATCTAAATTGGCCAACATGCTAAACATCAAGGAAAATATCTCTATATTTCTGTAATCACTTACTAAGTACTGTGCTTTCCTTATATAACAATCAACATTCAGAGCAGTTTCCATGGATTTTTGGTTTTCTACACCTTAGAATAATCAAAATAAAAGAAAGCAAAGGCATGAATACTGTTGTATACCACATGAACGGCATGTAAGAAAATCAATTCTTAATACACTTTCAACAGAGTGATGACCAAAAGAGCACGTAAGATGAAAGCCTTGCACACTGCAGACAACACTGGGTGTAATTATATTGCAACTAGCCACATCCATTGAAGTTCTTCAACAGATGTTCTTCAAAGCAAAAGAAAACCAACCAATATTCGCAACCGTAACCAAGCATTAAGTAAACTACACGGATTTAGGCCACGATACACATTCTGAACCACTAAGTGAAATTATAATGCAACCAGGCACATCCATTGAAGATCTTCAAGTGCTTCGACGCATAAGAAAAGCAAAGGTAACCAAGCATTGAGGAAACTACACGCATTTAGGCCACGACTCACATTCTGAACCATGTCTACAATCATGTATCCAAAAAGAAGCTGTAAAATCAACTTACAAAGATAAGCAACTCTTGGATTGCTCGACTCAACCTCGTTGGCAACACGAAGAATTGGTGCAATCTCACTGAGCGACGATGGCACTATCTCACTGTCAAATATCGCCTCGCCGAGGTTTCCAGCTGTCTGCGTTCTCGTAATACGCCTTTGCAACGGAGGTTGCTGATCCAACCCTCCTCTCGAGGCCATTTTATGCTCTGTGATGCAAAGTCAGGCCCTACGCTCCTAGAAAGTTGGTAGCGAAACATGAGAAAAATTCAAGTACGCAAAAAAAGAAGAATCGTCAAAAAAAAATGCAGACAGTTCAACGAAATCGCAATGCTCACCAGAAGGCTAACAACGCTCAAAGCTCAAATTTAGAATCTGTCATCTGCAAGAAGTAGAACTAGAGCGATGAGCGAAGAAAGTAGACGGAGTGAAGAAGACCGCAGGATCTCTCAAAAATGCGAGTGCAGCAGAAGAGGACTTTCAAATGATGCACAAACCCTAGGAGAGAGAAGCAAATGCAGAGGAAGATAGAGAGGAGAGATGCTGCAACTTTTAGACTCTTTCTGAAGAAAGCAGGCAAATAGCATAAGGATTGAAGAGAGTAGAGCGAGAGAGAGAGAGAGAGAGAGAGAGAGAGCGGAGTGTGGATACATGGGTGAGGTACTGCGTTAAGGGGTCCCACTATTCGACTTGTTTATGAAAAACATCAGCATATCAGAGAAAATAACCATTGTGCCACTATGCTCAAATTTCTCGTACGTATTTGTTTACAATTGTTAGCAAGTTACCTAAAATACCCTCAGACAAATAGACATCCACAGGAATTATCATTCAGCCTTTGAACAATACTACAAGAATCGTACCGAACATCCCTTGTAATTATACGAAAATAGGAAATATGGAGTTTTTGTACAAAGAGATGTCTTGCAAAAGGCAGATAAACATAACCTTTCGACCATAACCGAAAAATGATCTTTGTGTGTAATCTCGCATAATCCCCATTATATTTTGATAATTGAAATTATTAGTAATTTTTAAATAATACTATTATTGAGAGGATAATATTTTATAACGGGTCAAATAAAAGATAAAAAATTTAAAAAAATGACAAAAACATTCATAATTGAAGCTTGATTTGTAGTTCAACTTATTTGAATTATTTAGATATTAACATAAAATTATATGCATATTGTATGCATAGACATGTATAATAAGTAAAGCTTACAATTTTATATTTTAAATAAATTTTTTATTTATAAATTGGAATAGATGGATGAACGTTAAAGAGATAAATATTGGATTTTCAATTTTTATAACAAGTGTATTAGAAGAGTAGTAGGTTGAGATTTACGATTATGGGAAAATAAAAATCATTACAGAAATTAATTAATGAAATGAAAAATTCTTTAAAATATTTCAAAATTGTTCCCACAAAGGAAGGACATGAATGGACAGTACCAACAAAATCCAAGGGCAATTTTGGCATGTTGTCAGTTTGAGCTCTTACGTTATCAGAGGGCAACGGCTGAAATAAAAGAATATAAGAAGGTTGTTTTAGTCTTTCAACTTCTATTTTCAAAAGGTTGCGAGTAAAGACGCAGAGCTAGGAAATCGGGAACGCAAAGTAGCCGTTTCATAATCAATTTCCCAATGTACCCTCGCTATACTCGATAATTAGACAAAAATCTAAAAATTAATTTACATTAGTATAAATTTTAGACTCTCCTCGTATAAGGTAGGCAAAACCACAACAAAACCGTAGTTTTTACTGAAACTGCCGTCGGTTCTAGTTCAGTTTGGTTTTTATAATTTTAGGGGTCAAAAACTATAAAAATCCAACTAACCGGGTAAAAAATTCAACCCCAACATGTTAAAACTCGATCCAAAATCGTAAAAAATTGACTAATACCCGAATATTAGCTCAAAATTGATCCAAACTCTAAAAATCTGACCCAAACATTTGAAAATGTATAATTTTTTATTTTTTTTAAATTGGAACCAAATCACAACCGAACCGTCTTTCACGGTTTGATTTCGGTTCTAATTATGAAAACTGTAATTTTAGTTCTTGTGCTTAATTTATGGACCGTGAGTCATGGTTCCCGTTTTGATTATATTATGAAACTAGATTGTGTCCACCATCACTTTATTTATATATTTTGTGATTGATTGTCGTGTGAAATTTAAAATAATTTATGTCCAACTTATATTAGTAAAAATGTACAATCTCATATCATTTGAAAATATGAAAAATGCAATATTTATAACGTATTTTTAGTTAACTCCAAAAATAATTTTTTGTAAACATTTATTCAAAATAAACAATTTTATACTTAGAGTACTAGAAGATGATGCTACAAATATATACATTAATTTCCATATCACGTGAGATATATTAGAGATTGATAATTAGATAATGTGAAAAACTTATAAATTAAATCGTTTAATAATTTAACAATTGATTTAATTGAAATGAACATAAAAATTTAAAAAGTGTTGATTATTACATTTTCTCGATTTTATTTGAAAATTTTATGATTGTGACAAATGGTAAATTGCTAATGTTAATAATCTATTCGATTAATGTAACACTTGTTTATTATATCAGCACTTATCAAAAACAATATATATTATGATTAATTGATGTTACTACTATTAGCGTTTAACTCAAGCAGCGTGGTTTGGCCTGGGTATTCAGTAAAGATGATAGGGGCAATTCTGTCAAAGAAAAATTAATTAGAGGTGAAGTAAATCATCATTATAAGTCGGTTTGTTTTTGTGATATTTCAGGTGCCACGCGCCATAACCGCAACGTCGAGAAAGAGAGTGCATACGTGGATCTGATTTGGCCTTATTGCGTCCCATATAACTTCCACGTCTATTGACGTTAACATTAGTAACTCTGAGGGTTGGCAGTTTTTGAAAGCTTATTTTAAATTATATGAATTAAATATTATTTTATTATTTATATTAAGACGGAAATAGAAGTGGGCTTATTTTGATATATTGGGCTTATTCAAAGCAACTCCATAAGATATTTCTAGCGTAATAAATGCTGAAAATATCTCTTGTAATATGATTACTATTTTTAGAATACCGTATCATTTTTATCTTTTTAATTCTTATATTATAATTAATATGATAAATTATGATAACTAAAATAATTATTTATTTATTTTAATTAATGACATTAGTATATAATAATTAAAATGTAATAGTAGAGAATAATAGTATAAATATCTCTATTTTTATATATATGGTTTTCCAAACATTTAAGAGAAATATACTAAATATTTTAAATAATATAATATTTTTCTAAAATATAGGACTTCTAGACGATAATATTGATAGATATGAATTTTATACATATCTTATAATTCTTATCTATAATTATCACATTTTAATTTTTATTGTTAGTTAATGTTACTCGTGTTCTTCATGTACCATTCAAATTAAGGGCGTTCGTGGTCTGGTTTGGTCTGATCCGATTTTAAAAAAGATTAAGATTGAACTAATAAAATTCAGTTTTTAATTTTTAGAATCAATATTATTAAAAAAATTTTAGGACCAAACCAGATCCGACCTCCAATTCTGATCTGATTCTGGTTTTTCTAATATTAATAATTTTTTTAATAAAAAAATTCTAAATTGAAAAAATATAAATAAACACTGAATTCCACCGCAGGAACCATTCAAACCGACAAAAATAACATCAGCTCTTCATGTGTTGAACTCTCTCTCTCTCTCTCTCTCTCTCTCTCTCTCTCTCTCTCACTCTCTCACAGATTATCTTCCAGACTTTGGGGAAAATGCTGCGCATTTTGGTATCCTCCCGCCTCTGATTCTCTCACATACTTATTTGTCGTTTAGTAGCAAGTTTTTAGTTACTGGTGATATTCATTAGCTTTCCTTGGCATGGTATGGTTGGCTAATTTCTGGTGTGGACGCCAAGGAATTTTGATGACGTCTCTTCTCATTTTCTGAGTTCCAAGATTCAGGGTCTTCGTTCAAGCTCATTTGAATCAAGTGTCAATCTATTTGCATCTGCTGAATTCTCTTAAAAATTTTGACTTGTATCATGTTGAGTTCCGCTCAGCGCTTGCCCATTGTAATTTTCGTGCTCCAACTCTGTTTGGCTTCCATCGTTGGAAGGGAAGAGAACAGGGAAATTTCCTTTAAACTGTTTGATCTTTGAGAGCCTTCATTGGCAAGATTTCAAAAAGGGAAAAGTAATTTTTGAGGAAGAAAAAGGTTTGCAAAGGTTGTCTATTTTACAGCTGCTTTTTACTCTCTAAATATATATAATAGTTCTCTTCTCATCTAGGATAATTCGTCTCTGCTCGAAAATTAGGAATCATCAATGAAACTTCTTACAACTCTGGCAACGCTCTTCACTCACAACTCTGGCAACGCTCTTCACTCAAACATTGCTCTTTTCTTTCTCTGAAGTAAGGGCCCAATACGTTCCTCTAGAATCTTCAAGAAGCGCTGCAAATGCTCTAGATGCCGATGGTGGGTTAAAAGCCCCCTCGGCGATGGGAACTCGAACACAGCCGACAATTGAGACCGAATATGTTCCCTAAGATCTCCCATTTTCACAAGCTTTTGCTGTCTATACTCTCAAATTGTCATTCGAGAAAAAAGATCTTCGCGGCTAAACACTTAACCCAATTAGAACAACGGGGATCCTCAGTAGTCAATTAACAAAAAGTTTACCTTCATCGAGACACTCCAGCAGCAACGGCGAGAAATAGCTTAGAAGAGAGCCTCTGGAAGAATCATCGTTCTCGTCTATCGAGTGTCGAAGAGAAGAGGCAGTCGGCAGAGGTTTAATAAATTAAGGATTTGGAGTTGGGTTATACAATCTTTGGTCCGGTCGAGTTTTAGTGATTTTCTATTTTTAGATTCGAAAATCGAACCGATAACTTCGGATCTAAAAAATATAAATTAAAATTCATTAATTTTATACGCAAAATCGACCTGAACGGGACCAAAAGAACCATAATCGGTAAATAGCAAAGCTATCATAACAAAAGTCAATAAATTAAAAAGTTATATACTTTGCAATAGTTGAAAATCATATTCTAATAAAAAGAATAAAGTACGCTTAAACAATAACACTAAGATATACATGAAAAATTATATAAAAAAAAATTACAGATAGAGTTAAATTTGTTACAATCAAATCAAAGTACAATTGAAACGATTCTATCAACAATATCTAGAATAATGTAAAAATCCTCGATCTCAATTCTAGTCACTATAATTTGAATGTAGTGAATTGTAACAACAATGATAAGTGAATTCACTAAGTCTTCTTTCTACTTCTTATAAGTATAGTTGAAGTCTCGTAGTCAAGTATAGTTGTGGTAGTTCGCAATCTTTTTTTTTTCGTTTAATTTCTATTTTTCACACTTTTTTAGAGATATTTTATATACAATTTATAAAAGATAAAAATAATTAATATAATAAATTATATATAGTTGTCCCAATTATTATTTTACCTTAACAATTAAAATAATACAATGAACTTAACATTATTCTATTTCAAAATTATTATAAACTTTTCTTCAAAAGAGTCATTATTCCAAATAGGATGATCATTTTTCATTGAAAGGGAGAGACGCTGTACTTGATGTTTCATTTTTCTAAAAACTCGAACAGCCCCTTTTCTCTTCCGGCAGCTCCCATCAACCCTCTCTCAGTGAGCGAGCGCGCACCCCAGCTGCCTGCCATTCACTTCTTGCCGTTGCCGTCAAATTTTCTCCGCTTCTGGCGATCTTTACATTTGGTCCATTTTCCTTATCGTATTCTTTTTTACAGTATCTAAAATTCCTCGTTATTGAACCACTTAAGCTTTGACGGCCTTATCACTCTTATCGGCTTCAAATTTAGAGGTTAAATTTTGATTTTAGAGAAACTTAAGTACTATTTTAACTTTACTCATCCGAAGTATCGAATTTTTATGTGGTTTTCTTATTTAGGATTTCTTAGACATTAGTATATCGCCTCTCATCTTTGTTCGTTTATTTTATGTGAAGTTGTATTATAGAGCCAAATTAGAATCTTCAATAATCAACTAAGTTTTTCTTTTTTTGAAGATTGTCTTTATTAACGCGGACAATTGGTTAGAATTTTTTAATTTGTTTAATTGATTAATTTATTTGAAATGCATTGACTTGATTCCAAGCTAATACCCAAAAAAATATCCGTTATTTATCTGATGAATCACTGCCACGTTGGTTGTGATAGGAAATGGAAGTCAGAGATTTTTTGAGAATGGTTTAACTGCCCGTGAGTTGACTGAAAAAAACAATTGGAAAGGAACATTTGTGAAGCAAGTAAATGGATATTCATAAAGAAATTCTATGATGAGAAGAAATGGATATTCTTTTTTTTCCCTATTTTCAGTCTTTAGATGTAGATGCTCGATTTATATGGTTGGTATTTGAATATCCTTAACTGAATACTGAATTTGAGTTTATAAGGATTTTATCTTTCAGAATTAGTGCAAGTTAGGCCATGGCAACGGAGTCATCTGAGGGAGAAGAAGATATGAAGCTGACAGGTACAAATCAGCAGGTTCTAGTGGTGGAAGACGATCTCAGAGAAATGGGGAAGAAAGCTGTTTGGAGTGTTAGCTCATGCAAGCCTGGAAATGGCATCTCAGCTTTCCGTGATGACAACCTTGAAACCTATTGGCAATCGGACGGTTCTCAGCCTCATATGGTGAACATTCAGTTCCAGAAGAAAGTCAGACTGAAACTGGTTGTTCTTTATGTAGATTTCAAGCTGGACGAAAGCTACACTCCGAGTAAAATATCGATCCGATCTGGGGATGGTTTTCACAACTTGAAGGAAATAAAGTCTGTAGAACTTGTTCAGCCTATTGGTTGGGTTTATTTATCTCTGTCTGGAAATGATCCAAAGGAAACTTTTGTCAACACGTTTATGCTACAGATTGCCGTTTTGTCAAACCATCTTAATGGGAGGGACACTCATGTTCGACAAATCAAAGTTTACGGACCTCGACTAAACCCTATACCTCAGCAGCCATTTCAGTTTACTTCAAGGGAGTTCATAACATATGCATCTCTTAGATAAGAGATTTACACATCATTGGGTGCAAAATCAGGCAATCGCTCTAAACTGGGTTAGTAGTGCTAATTTGTGCTTAATGTTGTGAATATTCTTGAACTGCATTGATCATTGGAATTACTCTTGACATTGTTGAATTGGATGCTTTGTTTTCGACATCCCGAATTGAGCCAATTTGGTATTAAATAGTCAGAACCTTTATATATGATCAATGGTGTTTTTTGCTTTCTATAGCAGTCATGGTTGCGTCTCTCTTTAGAGAGGCGTTATTGAGCTTCATTTAGCAATGATGATTTGCGGGTCTTGAACATCCTTTTAGGATTTGTAAATGTTTAATTGCAATGGCTGTGAGAATAAAATCTGTGCGGTCTCTTTTTAAGATTTAAGATCTTGTCTCCTTTGTTCAGTGTAACTACAGCCCTCTTTTTTGGCTTTCTTAAAGCTTTTTTGATGATGTTGCAATTACTAAACTGCCCTTACACATACAAAAATTGTTGTCTTTCGCATTTAGCCACTGTCTAAGGTACCCCGATTTCGTGATAACATGTTGAGCAAATGATCCCAGTTTGGACTACATCAAAAAGACTTGTGATTTTTGTCCTTCACGTGGGAGGGGGTAAATTTGTAAAATAATGTATTAACTGTTGTGTTAAATTGCACTTTAGATTTTAAAGTTTTGTGTCATTGATATATTAGATTTTAATTATTTTTTTTTAGACAAATTGAATTTTCATTTTCAAGTATTAGTAATTTCTTAAGTTCAACAAAAATAAACAACGGATTTCATTTGATAAGGTCTTAACACAATTTCAAACTCTTTTTGTGATGCCTTATACTATTTCGAGTTCTATTGATTTCTTATTCGATAATTTTGCGTTCTTTCAATCAAACGGTAGAATTTGAAGTCTAGTTTAAAATCACAAAATGAGTTAAAATATCTTATTAAATTAAAAATGTAGTATGTCCACTGAATTTAATAGATTAATTTAAGTGATATTTAATTTGTTGATAATTGAAATATAAATGTTCGTTTGTTAAAAAAAATAGTTAAGGTCAAATGTATAAATCATTCTAATTGCCAAGGTCTAAGGTACATTTTCTTAAATATTATAAGCAATTATACTATGGCAGGGCACGGGCTGGTTCGGCCCGATCTGAGCCTGGACTAAAATTGGCCTGTGTCTTCGAGAGTTTATTCCCGAAGACCAGAACCGATCCTCAATTTGGTCCCAGTTCCTTCCTATTTTATTTTAAAAGCAAAAAAAATTTTAAATGAAATAACTGCAAAAATAAGTTTTATTTAAAAACATTAAACATAATAAAAATCTATAGACATTAAATGTATACTTAACAAATTAATAGTGTAAATCTAACTATGAAATATACAAATTAAAAATCTAAATCCAATTAAAATAAATCTAAGAAATTAAATTCAATATTCAAAATAAATTAAATCCATTTATGAAACATTAAAATGAAAATTAAGAAATTAAATTTAACATTCAAAATTAATCTAAGCACTTTAAACTTAAAAATACAATCTAAACAGTAAATCCAACTACATAGAAAATAGTTAATTTAAATTCAACGACCAATCAATCAATTCAAAACCATTAGAGATAAACATTGAAATGAAGTTAATTATTGCAATCAATCATATCAAGTCATCGATACGTCATCTTTTATTTTTAGAAAATTTTCATCATTACGGTACGGCTAATGCACTTTGCAAACAAGAAGGGGCAATCGATCGCTCAGTGTTGAGCGATTGATCAACACCTTTTTTGGTGCCGATTATGGAACCCAAGCAAGGGGTGATCGGTCAACTATCTTAGCTGACCGATCGACAACTCTTCTGTCGATCGCGACGATTAATCGGTCATGTGCTAACAATTTATCAAATCAATCAACATAATAAACACAAATTATCACTAATTTATCAACTACCAATAAGAAGCAAAAATCCACAATGAAAACACACATACAGTGAGCCGTGATTGTGAGTGTGAATGAGGAGTCCTCGATAAAGACAGAGGAGAGACGAGGCGAGGAGGAGCAGGCAAGCCGATCAGCTGAGGATACTGGACAGAGGCGAGCGGGAGCCGATCAGCATGGAACATCAGAGAGTTTGAGCCTAGGCGAATCATAAGAGCTTTGGAGGCAAGAAAAAATCGGAGAATAGAGCACAAGATTTGGGAGTTGCGAGTCGCCAGACGTCGATCACCGGGTGTTCAACTGAGCAAAAGAACGCATCGAGGCTTCGGGAGAGTTGAGTGTGTTTTAGTGATTGTGTCGTCTGGTTCAGGTTCTGATGAGTGTCTGAATAAAGATTGGTTTCGGTATGAAAAGTGAAGCACTGAAGAGTGGTTTGCTGAGGAAGCCCCAATTTTTTTAACATTTGGTCCAGTCTTGGTTTTTCGGGATTTTATGCTATGAATTGAGGACGAGATCGAGAATCAATGAGATTTTGAAGTTTGGACCAAGGATGAGACCGTGGTCCTTCGACTTGGGAGCGAAACCAAACCAAAACTAGTGGTCGAGTTCGATTCTCGGTCCGCAGTCTGGTTTTGCTCAGCCCTAAATTTTATCCCATGATATTTACGTGTAGTTCATTAAAATATAATTATAGATTAAACAGTACGTTTTTAATGTAAATATTCAAAATAATCTATAGTTTTCCTAAATTAGAGACTCCTCAATCAACCATCCATTTTCTAATTTTTTGCAATCTCCAATCACCCTTCAAACTAATCTTCGGTGAGCAGAGGCCTATTATCAAATGAAGTTGTTTGTTAGAGAACACCAGATATAAATATAAGTAATATGATGTATATTTTTTAATTTTAGTCTCTTAAAAAATTTATTAACGTATTAAATAATAATTAATATAATTAAAATAATAAATTATAAACACACGTCAATTAAATTTTTAAGAAGGTATAATAAAAGAGCAATGAACATGGATAGTTGTTTTAACTATTAGCATTCACCAAAAAATTGATTTATTTGATTAAACGCAGCATTTAAGAAATATAACAACACTACTACTATGAACAACTTCAAGAACATCTGACACTCGATTAAGATTTCTACGACTTCAGTTCAAGAAACAAACCTTGACAACCAAAGAAAAATAGTACGATGAATCCTGAAAAAGCAACTTCTACGACACGGGGTGATCGAAACAACCATTGCAGCTTAAGCAAGCTGCAGTTTAACGCCGACGACAAACAAACCCTCCAAACGAAATCCTCCATTTTCTCCTGCGACAAAGTCAAAACATAACAACACAAAAAAAAAAAGGAAGACAAAAAGTACGATGACTCCCGAAAAAGCAAGTTCTACGACAGGGAATAATCAAAACACCATTGCGGCTTAAGGAAGCTGCAGTTTAACATCGAAGTCAAACAAACCCTCCAAACGAACGCCTCCAGTTTCTCCGGCGACTCCTCCTTTGTTCTCTTCAGTACAGCTTTCTTCATCCGATATCCAAAGGGTACTTTTCCTCCTCTTCTTTTTAGCCTCCGACGGCTTGAACGATTTCGGCAGAACCGCAGACCATATTTCGTGTGCAGAAGGTGTAAATTTCTGCTCTTATTCTTCGCCGCTCATCTCCTACTTTTCTCATTTTTGCTCTCCAACTTGTAATGGGACCCCATGTGAGCCGCAAATAGCTGAGATGTCACAAAAACTCCTCTGCATCTCTGACACGTGTACGGACCATATTTCTCGTGAGGAAGACTGTTGGTCCTCCCATCTCCTACTTCATAATCGTTCTCGTCTTGATCCTCCTCGTCTTCTTCGTCTAAGGAAGTAATCCGAGGAAACGAGTTCAGATGGTTTGTGAATCCAAGCTCGGGTTTGGGTTGTTGTAGGGTATGGTTTAGATAATTGACATGTTGCATGGATTTTCTAAGTTTTTCTCCTGGAATTTCATTGAAATGCACACTTATCGGGTCTAGGTCGAGAACTTGATCGACTTGCCTCACTGATGTTTCACGCTGATCGTTGTTATGATAACACAACATGGTCCTATCAGAGCTTCCGAAGAACTTGTTGGCTTGGTTGAGATTCAGACCGAAATGGCGAGAATTATGATCTGGATTGTAGAGTTGGAGAAGAGTATCATTTTGTTGAGTTAATGGATATAGATTGTTGATTTGATCTTCAAATGCAGGCCTTCCAAGTCTGTCATTCCGACGTAGAGTAACATCATTTGAGAATGATGACTGAATAAACTTTGTTCTAACTATTTCTTGAGCTCTTATAATCTCAGTCACTCTAATCTCTTCAATGAAAGAGAGAGTCGTCTGATTTGGCTTTGACAAATAATCAATCATAGACTTGATTTCTACCTTCTTCGGATTGACATTATTTCGACCATTCTTTCATTCAAATCAATCCCGTTTCGATCGAGATTGAAGTTGCTTAAATCAATATTTGGAGTAGTATTACTCTGCATAATAAATCCATTCATGACAGGAGTGAATTTCAAGACATATCAGAAACTATTCTCGTATACTCGACGATTTTCGAGAATATCAACGATCAACGGTTTTTCAGACATTTTAGAGTTTAAAGACAACTAAAATCAATGTTGAATAACTCACCATATCAGCACCCATCATGGAAGACCGACTGAAGGTTTCAGCACCTGCATTGACATGGTTGAGCCCATACTTTGAGGTCATAGAAAAAGCTTGGGGAAACGCATTGTTCTTCAACAATGGAGTCAGAGATGAAAACTACACTGAGGAGAGAGAAATAGAGATAGATAGAAAGAGAGAGAGATAGGAGCGCGAAGGTTAGTGTAAGAAAAATGGTGTAGATGTAGAGGTAGAGAAGTGATAATGGGAAAAACGTGAAGGAGTACAGAAATGGTGATTTCATCCTGGTAATAGCAAATTCGTCTTTTTTTTGAAATACATGGAAAAGAGTTTATTCAAATTTACAAATATTGACTATCATTTAATTCTTTCATCGAGACTCTGAATTTATTCTCTTTTAGTATTCAATGCTAATTCCTCCGATCGACAACTCCAAAACAAATCTTAAATAGGTTATAATAGTTAGTAACAAAAATTAAGAATAGTTATGTAAGACAAATTTAACGACCAACAACGTCGAGACAAATTTAATTATTAGATAGTGTGTGAATTTAATTATTACGGATAAATAATAAATATTAAGGCTTTTAATTCTTGTAAAGTTTTAAAGTGTACTTGATTGATGTAGATTTGATATTTAATATATATATATATATATTAATGACATGAATGCGAATTATTAGATTATTATGCACTCATATATTTGATTCTCATGAAACTTTGTAAGTTTTGGACACAACTAATACTATATTATTTTAAATATACTACATTTAAGTTAAAAATCAAGTGTAACATATTTAAACTCGTTTAACTCTCTTTCCTCGGGGCAATAAAATATGTGTATCAGACAATGTTTTGTCAAATAAAATAGTTGATGTGCTTTCCTCTTCTCATTTAGACCTCTTTCTCGTCTTTCATTTCTTTTGCTTGTGAATTGTTCTTCTTCTTCTATTGATTCGTCCGTGATTTCGGTTTCGGGGTTTGTTTCCTTGCAGGTTCTACCTCCGGATCGTCGTTATTCTTGACAGAGCTATTCCTTAAAGACCCTTCGTCGTCGGAGCTCAACACTAAGTCCTCACACAATGACTTCTTCCATAGCCTCCTCTTCTTGTCCTTCTTCTCCATTTTTTTATCGTCCTCGCCCTTCACACTTCGAGAGATAGTAATGTAGAAAAATTTGCAACTAAAAGCAGCCAATCAACCAAGACTAACCACAAAAACCAACTCATCCTGAGTCTTAGTTTGGAAATCTCTTACTGAATAGTGAATTGGGGCCTACCCGAAAGATGCACTCTAAATATATTTTCTCACTCGAGTAAATCCTTTGTATAGCGCACTAAAACAGACTTGAGCATTGAACTTCCAGCTCCAACGACTGATACCAGTCTTTCCAATAGTAACAACTAATGTAGGACGTGCATTTTATAATCCTACCAATCAACCAGGACATGCATAAGAGCACTCTTCAACTCCAACCCTTCAAGGCATTAAAGAATCCCCTTATTAGTAGGATCCTACTTCATGTTCAAGTGAGGCTTTTTGGCTGTGGGTGAGAGAGAGGGACAGAGGAGCCTGTTAAATATACTTGGAATCTGTCCCTGGCAACCATGAAGAGCTAAACACAGTCACCCCTGTTTTGCGCCAGGTATCTTCATCTTCTTCATTGCTCTCGGATATATTTTTTCCAAATACAGATGAATGCTCACTAACAATGACACTAAAAAAAAAAGGGTAAAGAAAATGTAACCATCCCCGAAACTCAACATGCAGTCAATTTAGTTCATTTGCAACATAATATCACTTTTTATCCAATCCCTTCTTGATTTGCTTCGACTTATGGCAACTTGTGTTTCAATCACAAACATTAGTTCACTCTCGGATGTCCAACTAAATATCCCCGAAAGATCCCAACATTTCAATAGATAAAAACAATATAAATTCAACTCCAAAAATCACAAAAATTTAAGAGGATCTTATTTGGTGAGTGAATGAGAATCTCTGAGAAATAAAATCACAGTGAAGGAGAAGATATGATCGGAACAATCGGACTTGCACAATCTGTCCGAAAATAACGATAAACGGCAGCACGAGGATGAACTTCGGGATGTTATAACTTTGACTGTAAAACTCCAACTAACATGAAATTTTAATACATTCTTCCCTTTGGTGTGGACGAAATACCTTCAAAATTTTCAGAATCTAACTCGCTGTGGTTGAAAAGTTATGGTCGAAATACGGATGGTTGCTAGAGCTCGTTCTACTGCTCTGACAGAGAACATAATACCAATTTCGAGGTTAACTACCTTCAATTAAGATGGAAAAAAATGTGCAACAATAAGAGCTTTCCACGAAATTTACAAGGTAGAAAACAATCTTCATCAAAAACACTCGGATAGGACTCACCGGCGGCGATGACATTTGAGCTCGAAGAGAGACTCGTTTTTTAAAGAATACTATTCAGAATTCTATTCAGAATTCTATTCAATCAAAGTTGTGACTGAAGGGATGTTAAAGATATTTTAAATACCTCGGCCCTACAACAATAATTAGAGTTTAGTAAACTAAAAAAAGGAAAAAGATCTTAGAGGCCCATCGCGTGCCACCACTTCGGCCCAAACAAAGGCTGCACGCTAGCCAGTTCTTCCTCCACATTTTTGTGCCTTTATTTAATCTAAATTCAGTCAATTTTCCCTTTTAAAAGTGTTCAGCTTTACATGAAATAAAAATATATAATAAACTAAAATTTAAAAGGAAATAAAAGAGAGTGATTATCTGTTTAGGTCTTAGGCTCGAATTTCTTGTGAGAAAAAGCTTATAAGTAATTGGTCCGTTTGACTAAGCAAACAATGTCCAAATTCCACGATCCAACCCATTGTGAAAACCTTGAGATGTTAGTTACATTTTTCATAACGCACACTTGTTGTAATAAAGTTGGCAAGACTGTCGAATATACTCATTACTGCTCGAAGGTCAGTTTTACGACAGTTTTCTTGAAAAGTCTAATAATCCTTACACATGTGTTTGATCCTCATTTAAGCTCACATTCTATCTATGTTTCATAAAGATCATGCTCACCAAGTATTGTCTACATCATTTCATGTATTTGATGTTAGGATTAGACGCACTAATCCACGTGTAACGAACGATCAAAAAACCGAAAAGAAAAATAACACGGAGAGATTTATAGTGGTTCACTCTCGTTGTGAGAGATACGTCCACTGGCCGCTGACAGATTTCACTAAGAACAAAAGAACGAGTTACAATAGTTTTTGCCTCACACTCTCTCTCTCCAATAACCTAAATACGTCTTTATATAATAGATAATTTAGGGTTACAAAATAACAGGGTAAATATTACCAAAATACCCTCAGACCTAAATTAGGCTCCACAACTCAACATTTGATGACTTCATCACGTGATCCTCCTATAAAATATAAACTTAAAAATATGTTAAAACTAATTCATCTAATGTTTAAGAAGTAGCAGATCCGCGACACATCTCTTATCTGATTCAACTCCCGAGATAAGTTCTCATATCTCGGATTAAGAGAATTTTCACAAAATTTGCTCAAGGTGAAAGTTGAAAATTCATCACACCCAAAAGGCTAGAAAAACTTACCCGCGTTGTTGAAGGACACGAGTTAAATCAAATTAGAAAAAGAATGGGAAATGAGAAAAAATAGAGGGGATAATTCCGAGATATGAGCTATCATGTCATCAGCGCTAAAAAATTTAATCAGAGGCTTTTCACAGTCAACATAAAAGATAGCTAGTTATATACTTACTAGTTCAGTTGATATTTGATTTTTCTTTACCTTTTCCAATGATAGCCGAGTGTCAAACACGAAATATGCTAATAAATACTATACTGGAAAAACCAAAAAACAAGACCAATGATGGACATCCACACCTTAAGAAAGGATGATGATGCCAAATTATTAGGTAGGAAAGAAATCTACATCTGCTTTTTATCTGTAAACTGAGTATTTGCCTCAATCTGCCAAAAAATTAATATTTGAATTATCAGACTAAACAAAGTTTTGCTGCATGTATACCATTCAACAAAGACCAAGAAACAGTTAAAATAAATGATGGGAAAAAATTCATCGACGTTCTCGAGTGTACCTGACAAATAAGCTGCTTCAAATCCTTTTGGAACCTCTCAACTTTGGTTGATCTGCAAAAGCTATGTAACCGCACAACAGGTATACAAGACAACTTGGAGAAGGCTATAGAATAGCTCCATCGAGCTAAATGTTCACCAATCTCTTCAACAACAGAAAATACACAAGCCTCCTGAAATGCTCTAGTCTTAAAGATGCCTCGCTTACCTAGCAAATACATTCTTGAATTAGATGTCCACTGGAAAAAAAGGCATAGATGAAACATGTGATATGATGAAGATCAGCTTAAAACCTTCAATATGATGCACAAATCGACGGCGATTCCAGTACCTCCAGTAGGGGGACGATTTAATTCTTCCATTTCTAGTATGTCCAATAGGCGCATAGAAACAGGAATGAAAGTAGCAGTTAAAGCGGCAATTCGATGTAGCATGCTGAAACATCTCAATCTGAGAGGAAAATATCTAGCAGTCTGAACTTGACGGGCTATGCCGAAAAGTATTTGGGTGGGGGGATAGGCAAGGGGCTGAAAATTAGAGTCTGAGGCATAAGCACAGAATGCTCCTGTCTCAAGTTCATGGCATCATACACATTCAGAAATGCTTCCTATGAAAATAAGTCAGAAAACATGCAAGGATCAATAGGGCATCAACAAGATATGTGAAAGATTATACTAATATGAAAGAAAAATAAAACTACATCAGGACAAAAGAAAATCGTGCAGAGGAAAGCTGTAAAACATAAAAGTGATCAAGGTACCTTAGTTCTCGTATTCAATACCTCCCTCGAAATCATTGCCAACTGATGAATGAAAACAAAACCATGTTGATAAGCTGTTGGTAATTTAACCGGAGTTATGAAGCTGCAATTCGATACATAGGCTTTATATATATCCCTTTGAAGCATTCATCTAAACAATCAAACCAAGCCTTGTACACAAATCTCTCAAAAATAGGAAAGAGACAACTGGGAGAGCACCTCCGCCGGTACCCCAAAAATGCAGGGCAGTCTCATTCAGTTATTATAATTAGATCTAATTATAACAATGGAAAATCAGATAAGACTTCACTAAGTGATTGCAGTTCTTTCACTCTTTCGCGTGCATCAGATTCAAAATGGTTTCTTTCTTTCCACCGGAGCTAGGAAGTTTCAAAAGCTTCCTTAATATTCCATCCATATTGCGCAATACAATCAACATAACTTTATTGAAAACACTGTTCGACATGATACTAAACTTTGTCGAGGCATCACCCTTGTTCTCGTCACCATAATGGCAAGCAGTTCAAAAAGCTTTCATAATAGATCGCACCGGTCACACTTTTCCACTCTCCTGTATTGAAGTACACCATGAATCAACCATTGCAGATGTTGTAAACTTCTCCGGTTGTTTCTCTTCCGTTTGTGCTTTTTTCTCTTCATCATCTGAAAGATCGTGTTCAGAGATCTCGGTATCCTCGTTGTCCTGGTCATTGTCTGTATCTTCCAAATCATTATCAATATTTTCCTGCACAAGATAAAAATCGTTCTTCAGATTGTAACCTCTCAAAGCGTTAAGTAGTAACAAAAGGAGCAAACTCACATCAAAATCTTCGTCTCAATCTGTAAAAGAAAATTCTTGGTCCTGTATACAATGGCATTATTACATAGTTAACGTGCATTTAAAAGAAGTAGAATAATGGGAAAGCTCAGACAAAAATAGCACGGGTAATAAATTACAACGAGCTTCAACGTGAACAGTTTAGCAGTACTTTTCTCTGTCGTCATTGTAAACTAAAAAAATGGCATCTCAAACCACTTTGTTCGAGTACCCACAAAAGAAATATACGAGAGAAAACTATTTATATGTATATAAACTGAAACACTCTAGCTTTTGTTGAAGTCTTTGCAATTGCTCTACATTCTCTTTCGCTTCGCTACGAGAAGCCGAAGCTTTAGCATTTTCAACGTGTTTTCCCTCCTTTTCCCGGTTGATTCTCCGGCGCAAGCTCTTCACTGAGATTACCAAAGAGTAATAGGGGCAAACACCGACGGTATTATACGAAATAGAAATGCTATAAACGATTAAAAAACACTGGATAACACATAAACAATAAATTGGAATCAAGAAAAAAAAACCTTTGACAGCCATTGTTAAAAGGAGCTGTTCTTCCCTTCAAATAAGAATAATTGCTCCGAATGAACATTGAGACACTTCGACTCTCTCCTCCAAATTGAATCTACAGTTCGCACCAGGTTTCCCGAGTTGCAAATTGCATTTTATGATTCAACGCCGACGACACCATATCTTTTTCGACATTAATATCAAATCTTTTTGACCCTATCATTATGAATAAATAATGATTTTTACTTAAAATAAATTATTTATAATTTATTATATAACGACGTTAATTATTATTTAACATAACAATAATTATTGTAATAGACCACAATGAAAAAGAGAAAACGCCAATTTGAGTTTAAGAAGAAATATCTAGGGTTTTTATTAATGCGAAGGATAAATTCGTAATTTACTATTATTATTAATAGATTAAGAAATAGTTATCTCCCATTCCTTGTTAATAAAATAAAAACACTGTTATTTTTATTTTTTAATTATACTCTTTAATTTTATACGATAAATATTAATTTCTGCATTTAACATAATAAATTAAAAATATATTACAGTAATAAATATTTGTTACATTAGAATATAAAATTAAAAAATAAATGTAACATTATTAAAAAATCATAATGTATTGTATATATTTAAAAATTAAATTACATATTAACCATTAAACTTGTAGATAAAGAGCAATTAAACCCTGGTTCTTCTTTAATGCAAATAAGCTTCTAAATTCGCGTTAGCAATTAAATTCTCTCGTTAGGATTGTCGTCAATGATTTTTAGAGAAAATAAGTTAATATAATTAGTTGCATTAATGAGATATAAAATTTTATCGATAAATAAATAATTTATCAAAATATGAATTTAAAAAAGTAACGTTAAATTTATTATCTTATTCTATTATTTAAAAATATTTACTCACGTATTAAATAATAATTGATATAATTAATTAATAAATTAACTATTATATATATATATATATATATTGGGAGGCATCTTGTTCGACTTTTCTTGGATGGGCAGATAGATATCTTTCTAATATTTAACGTTTGCAAGATAATTGGAATAACCAGAAAAGGTTGTCAACAAATGATCCGATCCATAATACGTAATTAATTTCCTTAGTTATCCTACTTAATCTCAACTGTGAAATATAATAACTTTCAAAAAACCAACCAAATGGTTATTACAAACATAGCTAGACTCAGTTGGCAGTCAAGCAATTTACCTAATTGGACTAACCTGCTTCACATAATTTTACCAAAAATAACTCATTTTTTCCCAAAAGGAATTCCATTATTTCAGAAAACAATTTAAATTAAATTACCAGCGAAAGTGAATTTAGTTCTTCAAAAAGTTTGATTAACAAAATTAATTACCCTAAATTAAGACAATTGTTATAACTTAATTGACGACTACGTAAGTTGTTTAAGAGCAACTAATTTAGTTTAGTTCTTATTTTTAAATAAATAAAATCTGTCCACAAACTGATGAACATGTTAATACAACATAGAATCTCTGATTTCCCTGATTCTCTCCTTCAATTTCTCCCTGGATATTTCATTTCTTTGTTTTCCATTTTCTTCAACGTCACTTTCCTCCATTGTTATCTGCTGCTTCTGACTGGATTTTCTTATAAATATGTGCCATGAAGAAGACGACGACGAAGCTTCAACAATGGCGATCCCAGATTACAAAACGAACCCGAAATTCGGAGATTTTTTACGTTCGGAAGATGCGTATTGTGCTACTCCTCCGAACAAACGTCCCCGGCACGAGAATTGCGACCCGTTCGGGAAATTCAAAGGCGTCGTTATGCAGCAAAATGGGCATTGGGGAGCACAAATTTACGCGAATCATCAGAGAATTTGGCTCGGAACGTTTAAGTCGGAGAAAGAGGCGGCGATGGCGTACGATAGTGCGGCCATAAAGCTCCGAAACGGAGTCGACTCCCACCGGAATTTCCCTTGGACCGATCACAGCATGAAGGAGCCTAGTTTTCAAAACCAATTCAGCAAAGACGACGTGCTGAAAATGATCAGAGATGGTTCTTATTCGTCAAAGTTTGATGCATTTCTGAAAGAAAAGTCTCAAACTGAAGAGATTGGATTGGGTTCGAAGCAAATAACAATGAATTTATGCGACGGCAAATGTTCAAAAATCAAACTTTTTCAGAAGGAGCTGACTCCAAGTGACGTCGGAAAGCTCAACAGGCTCGTCATCCCGAAGAAAAACGCGACGAAATATTTTCCGTTCATCCGCGAAAACGACGACAACGACGTCGAGCTAGTTTTCTACGATAAGTTGATGAAGATTTGGAAATTCAGATACTGTTATTGGAAAAGTAGCCAGAGCTTCGTGTTCACGAGGGGCTGGAATAGGTTTGTGAAGGAGAAGAAGTTGAAGGAGAAGGACATAGTATCGTTTTACTCGTGCGAAGAAGGCCAAAACAGCGAAGAAAATGGCTTCTCTTTCTGCTTGATCGACATAGTTTACAGCAAAGAAAGAGAAACCGGAGGTGAAACCTGTTTGGCTGCCGAGAAAATTTGCAGCGAGACGAAGAACGTGGGATTGGAGCTGCACTTGGGGAATTTTCTCAGATTCAAACTGGACGGGAAAGAGAAGGAAAATGTTTTTGATGGGATGTATTCGATTCCAACTCGGGTTGAAGAGAAGGGTTTTAGGCTATTTGGAGTGCAAATCACCCGATTTAATACTTAGTTTTTTTTGTTGTTGTTGGGTTAGGTTTTAGGTTTTAGGAAGCATATTAGTTAATCTAAAGTGATTAGTTGCTTAATCATATGAAATTATTTATTATGAATATAATTGAAATCAATACACCAAGATAAGCTTTATTCTTGCCAGTTCCAGGGTCGAACAACCCGATTTCTGGGAAAGGAACTGATCACCCTGCCCAAAACGTTTCTAAGAATTGTACTAATAAAGTTGTATTACTAGTTTATTTCCCTGTAGTCCTAAATTTTAGGATATTAAAAAAAGTAGTAATAAGAAAAATCAAATTCATGGAGCAAATAAGAAAATATAATATTTTTAGACACCTAAAATCAAAGGACAGTTATTTAAAAAAATAATACTATATTTTATTTTATTATTCTACTATCTAATGTATCATTTATTATATTAATTGAATTTTAATTTTTTTATTCGTCAATAAATATAATTAAAAATAATAATAAGAGAATAAATATTTTTTTGTTCCCACAAATCCAACATATCTGAACTGTGACCAACCCCTGCAAGTACCCTTCAAATATTCCATAGAATATCACATTTTCAAATGCAAGATCATAAAAAAATTAATGAATTTATAGAAGAAGACAAGGCAAGAACAGATTATGTGCAAAGAAAGAACTCTGCTTCTGCTAAAGTGGCCATTGATATTTGATGCTCCATGAGAGAGATCTCTGCTTCTGGATTTATCATCTTCATCAAAGCAGGCTAAAAGTGTATTTTAATTAAGAAAATTGCACTTTTGACATTGAAAATTTGACAAAAGTACAAAACATCTAAGCCACTCGAGGGCATTAAAGTACTTACACACAAAAGAAGTCTAGAAGTAGTTGTGGCAAATCTGTTATTTTTGAGAGACGTCGCCGGCTGATTCCTCACGCGCGGAGACCGTCCCTCTTCTCCAGCTCAAAAACCGAACTCTCGTCTTTATCGTTCCTCCGGCGGTACTCCTCCGTTTACCGGAGTTAAGTCGAATACGGATATTTTCTTTCCCCTCCCTCATGGCTTACCGTCTTTCTTCTGATTCTTTACTGCCGACTGCTTCTCACAAGTTTCCCCTACCCTTGTTCCCACCAAAATCCACTGTAATGAGCAGTTCCGTACTAGATTTATTTTCCATCTCTTTCCCATCCAGTTTGAATCTGAGATAATTCCCCAAGTGCAGCTCCAACCCCACGTTCTTCATGTCGCTGCACATTTTCTCGGCAGCCAAACGGGTTTCAGCTCCAGTTTGTATTTTTGGGGTCCCGCCTCCAGTTTCTCTCTCTTTCCCATCTCATTTTTTTTTCAAGAATTTCTTATATTGAGCTGTTAAACATCGCAAATTTATGCTTTAATCCCATCTTATCCCTTTTTCGTTGAAGAATTGCAGACTTGCTGTGTCTCTGATTGCCTTTTCAGATGTTTATGGGGAACTTGATGGAAGATCCGAAACACCATAGAATTCTTATGGTTTCTGATTTCTTCTACCCTAACTTTGGTGGCGTTGAAAATCACATATATTATCTCTCACAATGTTTGGTGAAACTTGGCCACAAGGTAAAATGGTACCCATCTGTTCAAGTTTCCGATTAATTTTACCAAAAATCATGCGTATAATGTGCTTTTTTTCGCAGACCCTACTACTTATTCATCGCTTTGTTACATTGACTCGGTTCGATGTTGTTTCGTGTTTTAGTTAAAATCTAAAGTAATATACTAGCAGTAGAAGATTGCTTTTAAATAACCTTCTCCCTTGCTTATGTACGTACAAATATGATCTTAGCTATTTTTGTTGTCAAGGGAAACGGCAATTAGATAGATTTTTGCTTGTGACCTGTTGAGGTGAAACGGGATTCGAAGCAAAGCCCACTTCCCAACCCGATCAGTGTTTATAGCATATCTTGTCTTATTAGGTCGAAAAAAATGAATTAAACCTTCAATTACCACATAAATTTTAGATGTCTGGTTGCTCAGGTGGTTGTGACGACTCATGCTTATGGAAATCGTTCTGGAGTTCGGTACATGACAAGAGGCCTTAAAGTCTACCATGTGCCTTGGAAGCCATTTCTTATGCAGAACACACTACCAACTTTCTATGGAACACTTCCAATTACAAGGACCATCCTCATTCGAGAAAATATCACATTGGTGCATGGCCATCGAGCCTTTTCAACCCTTTGCCACGAAGCTCTGATGCATGCAAGAACAATGGGATATAAGGTCGTATTTACTGATCATTCTCTTTATGGATTTGCCGATGCTGGAAGTATCCAGATGAACAAGGTTTTGCAGTTTACTTTAGCATGTTACTGAGGCTATTTGTGTTTCACATACTAGCACGGAAAACACTGTCCTAAGATCAGGTCTGCCCCCCAAAAAGGTTTTTGTTATACCAAATGCAGTTGACACATTCATGTTCAAGCCTGCCTTGGATCGGCCCAGTGGAGATGAGATTGCTATTGTTGTTATAAGTAGACTGGTTTATCGAAAAGGGGCTGATTTGCTTGCAGAAGTCATTCCCGGAAGTATGCCACATATATCCCAATGTCAGTTGCACGAGCTGCGGTAATATGAAATTTTAAAACCTATAGATTTGGACCCATGTATAGTACAATTGCCTCTTCACACATCTTGTTCTTACAAAAATGGTAGCATATTGAATTTCTATTTTTAAGTTTTATGGTGTAACGACCCCAAAATCTGTTTTCGTTTTTCCTTAATTTAAAACCCTAAAAATTTTTTCCTCATTGAAAATCCTAAAATTTTTTGCCTTGCTTGAGTCTCTTTTAACCCATGTCAAGTAATAAATAAAGTAAAGTAAAGAATATATAAGTTTTTATGATCATACATGCCCGAATATTTATTTCATTACACTCGCTTACTAAGCATTAGGGTTATAGTTTGAACCTCGTGATGTAGGTGAAGACGTTACATGTGAGGACTTTGAGCCTCAAATCGATGCTTAGGAGCAGTTGGAGGGCAAGCTCATGACGGAGTATTTGTGGTTGTCCGACTATTTTGACTTGTGGGTGGATGCATGTGTATTTTTGGATACAAGTGTTTTGATATAAAATTTATGTATAGAGAAATCTCATTTTTTGAGAATGACTGAATTGCTTGGGATTTAATATGTTTTGAAAAGGATGTTTTGGGATATAACGGTTTTAGAAGTTTTAAGATTTTTTGCCACGTGTATTTATTTGTTCTTACAAGTTTTTTAAAATTTTGTGGTGAAGTGTTATGTTCTTAGACGCTCAGGTTGCTCTTAAATCATGATTATGGAAATTTGGGTAGGTATATTATTACAGGTTGGGCAAAAAGGTATAAGAATGAAGGGAGAGGACAAGATGAGGGCATCACCCCACCAGAGGAGGGCGATACAATGCACTATTCACATATACAGGAAAAAAAAATTTTTAACGAAATTTCATACGCATTTACTACAAAGATTTTATGGAGAGATTTACATGTTTTCAATCCTATTGAAGATATATGGTATTTCTAAAGAATTTTCTTACAAAGTTTTACAAAAAGTTAAGTTAGCAACGACTGATTAAGGGGCGTTACCGGTTCACTTAAGTCAAATTGACTTGAATCGGCACTATTCACCCGAACTGGATCCAAACCAAATTTCGACCCAAATCAGACAAAACCAATCCAAGATTAAACTGGTAAGGATTTTCTGTCTAAATTCTTCAAAAGTTGGAATTAATTGAGTAAGATTTTAATATCGATACTCGAATTAAGTAGGAAGATCCCGAAAGTCATCCGAATCGATGCAATCAACTCGATCCGACCTAAGAGTACGACGTAATGAATTTCTGTTCAAATTTATTTGAAATTGGATTTATTAATTAGGAATTTAATACCAAAGATTTTATTTGACCAAAATATTATTTGGAATAGTAAACGAATCCCGATAACCATATCACTCGGAATCCAAGTAAGTGAAGATACCGTTTTCAATGTATTGGCTATGACCCTACATCATAGGAAATTATATTATTTTCTTATAACTATTTTATTACACGAGTTTATATTTGAGCACGTATGTTTAGATATCGATATAAATTAATATAAAAGATAAAATTTGTAGGACATTTGTATGTGTGTGAAAATGATGGAATTGACGAAAAATATGTGATAGCAAAAACGTGAATGACAATGAGATGATGAGTTTGAACGTAAAAGTAAAAGTAAAAGATGACAATGAAATGACAAAGTCTTAAAAAAAGGTTGGAAAATAGTTCTAATCAGCATGTAATTGTTAATACAGGATCCAGTAAAAGTAATTGATGATTTTACACTGATACGTGTTTTCACTTGCTGAGATTATTTCTCACATTTTGTAATTTGTGATGTAGGTAAATATTTATCTAAGGGAACTAGTTGCGATCGAGAATCTTCCAGTAGCAAGCGATCATACAGAAGAAGATATTAATCTTCCCTAAAATGGAGTTTAAAATATTATATTTCAATTTTTAAAAGTATTTCGATTTTTATTTTAACTCTGAATAAATTATGTTGAATTTTAGAGTTTTATGAATTATTTATGATTCTGCATTTATTTTGAATAAGTTTAATTAATATTTTAATTATAAATTTTGCGCATTTAATAATTTTTATTCAAAATTTTAAAAATATTTGTTTTATTATTAGAAATTTTAAAACTCGATTTTAAATTAAATTTTAAAAAAAATTTTAGGGTTTTAAATTAAAATTTATAAATTAAAAATTTTAAAATTAGGGCGTTACTTTATTTATTAATGTGCCATGAAAAGCTCTTATCAAAATCTTCTTGAATGACTCTCAAGGTATACTATTTAAAACTTCAGAATTTCGTGATAAATATTCTATAAAGGCGTGAAAATGTTTAACAGAGGACTATAATTGTGCTTGATGTCAATAAATTGGAGAAAGTAATCAATATTGGAAGGAATCTATATTTTATTAATTACCTCCTGGCTTCTTGCAATAGCTGTGACATAGTTATGGCCTTTTCGTGGGACAAATGTTTACTTCTTTTATCAAACCGCACTTTGTTCTCATCGAAGAAACAGAAGAAGAAAATTCTTGAGGTTCTTATATCAACTTTGCTCATCTGGTACCTCTCGTGTGGATCATGGGCAGGGAAACTATTTTGCGTGGTAATGATAATTGATTTTTTGTTATGGCATTTATTGAAACTGTGGCAGGTAAAATAGCTGTTCATCGCATTTTTTTTTCGGATTTGTTCATACCTTTCACTGTGGACTTTATGTTTCATCCTCAATAGCCTGCAGAGAATATAGACCCAGTACCAGATATCAGATTATGTTTTCAACGTGGAAAGGGTTTAGAGCAATTTGAAGATGACAAAGGTTGATATGGCTGTTTTGGAGTTCTGAGGTAGGATTTTCTCTTATTGGATCAACAGTTAGAGCTCAATTTTTGGCTTTTGAGAACAATTACCATGATTGCCATAGTAATTTGATATCTCACCAAAGGATTGGCGTATACTTCAAAACATTATAGGATGTACCTTTTTTGGAAAGATTTAGGTTCGAGTCAAGGATTTTTTTTTGGAGAAGAATTTGTTTTCCGACATACTTGTACTTTTCCAACATGTAATTAATCCGTAGACATTTATTGAAGGATCTTGAAGTTTCATTGTTGAGGATGCTTTCTAAATATATGGGAGTGGTTTCAGTTGATTTCATCATTTTAAACTTTTATGACAGGCTGGAGGTGTTTGTTTTTTGTTTTGTTGTGTGTTTTTTTTTTTTTTTTGTTGCAGTAGATGATGAATTCGAGATCAGTCCGAGGGTTGGAGTCGAGATGCTGTAAATCTAGATCATTTCTGCTCATCCTCGCCATCATATTCATACGAGACAGATTTCTCTCGTTACCGATCATTCGAAACAATATCGTTTTTGTCATGTACCAACAGTTGAGATTACAACCGGTAAGACTTCAGTTGCAATGCCAGGGTGGTGGACATCATCATCATCATCATCTTCTTCTTCTTCTTCTGTACTGAAAGTGTAAAAATGAAGTTGAAGAAAAAGAAAGTTTGCTGGGTTTGAAGTAGATAAGTCTTGTTTCTTGCTCTGCTTTCAAGAAATCCTATCAAATAAAGAGATTAAGAAGTATATCTATAAAGTTTGAGATCTTTTGTGTGGAGAGATTGACAACCAATATTTCGATTGAGGAAATAATAGCTTCTACTTGATAGATAAGAGTAAGAACACTTGAAACTTGAAAGCAATGCTTGTTGAAAGATCTTTACTTGATAAGACTTTCAAATTGAAAATTTTTCGTCCTCCGAAAAAGATTAGTCTTGGATGATGGAGACGCCTGTAGATACCATGAAGAACAAGGACTGTTTAATATTTTTATTTAAATTATTCTACAGCTAATTTTAGAGGAGAGAGAGTATTTATGGGAATGAAAATGGCCAATACGAACAATTGGTCTGCCATGGGTCCATCATTTACGAGGGAAGGGCAGCTTTCTTCCTCTTTATCTCTTGCACTTCTCTCACTTTTTATTTTTTTTATTTTTTATCTGAGAAAGCCCTCCAATCAACGACGCTTCTTCTTCTTCTTCCTAATGTCGGACTGCACCGTCGAGTCCTGTAAAGTCGACACCGGCGATGGACTCAAGCTCCACGTGAGGTTCTTCAAACCACCGGGGGAGGCGATCCAGGAGGATCTAGCGGTGGTTCTAGTCCATCCGTACACAATCTTAGGTGGTTGTCAAGGTTTTTTGAGAGGAATGGCTACTGGATTGGCTGAGAGAGGTTGCAGAGCCGTGACATTTGACATGAGAGGTTCTGGGAAGTCGTCGGGAAGGGCTTCTATCACTGGATTTGCGGAGATTAAAGATGTTGTTGCCGTGTGTAAGTGGGTTTGTGAGAATCTGTCTGTTGTTAGAATCATCGTGGTGGGTTCTTCTGCAGGTACTGTGATCTTTCCTTTATTGCTCCAAATGAATCGTTGTTGCTTTTTGTTTGACTTTTCATATTAGATGATTTTTGCGGATCTATGAAATGGCTTTTTGAATATTTAGAAGTTCTCAGATTAAGTTTCTTTTAGCAGTAAATATTGGATTATTAGCTGTAACAGTAGGAAAGATGCTTCATATTTCTGCCAGTAGGGAAGATTATCTGGTTATTCAAAAGAACTTTGATATGTTTGTGTCCCTACAATTTTGTCATATACCAGTCTTTTACGTTTGATTCTTGGTGTATATTTGCACAATTTGGTTAGAATGGTACTCTTGACTTTTGAGACTTTTTATTGCTGTTTGGGACAAAATGATTTAACATTTTTAAAAAATGTTGAATTTTTCATACTTCGTGTTCATGTTGCCACCTTTGATTATACTTCATACATTGCTAATTGATCAAAAAATTTCCCTATTTCTTCCTCCTTTGATCATTAATGGGTTGTAACTGCGAGATGATATATTTTGTGTTGCTTTTTCTTCAGATGGATTTTTATCTATTATGTTGCCTTTCTTCGGATGATTTTTTTAGTGCATTTTTCTCCTTTCTAATACAATCGCCCTTTAAAGAAAGCACGACTAATGGCGTGAGGCCGCCATACTTAAAAGCCTTGGACATGAATTCCAGAGGAGTTGGGACTTTTAGAAGCTTTTTAGACGAATAAAAATTGGAGTTTGGAAAGTGATCTGTTGATTTGCTTGCTTGAAATGAAGCTGCTTAAGAAACTTGGTGTACTATTTATTGCAGAAAGGAAAGCATTTTAGTTGCTAACCAGATAAATAGCAAAGAAATTCTTCTTATTACTATTATTCCCTCATTATTTTGTTTGCATATTTTAATACCATATATCAGCTGCCTCTGCTGCCTTTTCGTTCTCTTTTCTTCCTTTTGATTTGAGTTACTCCTCATTGTTTGTTCGATTTTCATGGAGTTTTAACTTTAGGAAGTAAAATTAATGCATCATATGAAACTAATGAGTGCGGAAGGAAAAGGATTTTGGTAGAGATCGTTAATGAGGTTTCAACTATCCTATGATTCAAGAGTATTTTTGATGCTATGCTCTGTCTGTCATCCGATTTTGACTGGTTCAATACACTGTAGTTATACTACCTTTAGAGCTCAGCTCAGCTCAGTGCTCATTACTGAAATGATTTAGAGTATTTTTCTACAGTTTTCGTTTGTTAATGATGTTATGCTCTGTCTATCATTTGAGGGGTCTAATACACTGTAGTTCTACTACCTTTAGATCTCAGCTCAATGGTCATTACTGAAATGATTTAGAGCATTTTCTGACAGTTTTCGTTCGTTAATGATGATGCTTTGTCTATCTTTTGAATTTGATGGGTCTAATACACTAGTTGTACTACCTTCAGAGCTCAGCTCAATGCTCGTCACTGAAAATTGTTTAGATTAATAGAAATAGAAAAGGATCATCAAAATTTTCAAGTTCTTCGGTTATAATTTCCTGTGTTTATTGTTTTTAGACATTGTTGGATGGTTTGTAGTCCAAACTTTCTCTTGCATTTCATTCTCTCATCTTCGGTTAATCGATTTCATTCTTATGTTAATTGTAATGGCATTGTATAAGTTCATCTATTTGTGTGATGGTGATTGATTTTCCCCTTGAAAGGTAGATCTTGGCAACAAAATAAATTTCTTTTTTGGGTAATTTTGTTATTACAGGAGCCCCAATTGCTGGCTCTTCAGTTGGTCAAATAGAACAGGTTGTGGGGTATGTGAGTTTAGGGTACCCTTTTGGAATGACTGCCTCTATTCTCTTTGGGAGACATCACAAGGCTATTTTGGACTACCCAAAGCCTAAACTTTTCATGATGGGTATTCGAGACGGGTTCACAAGCGTGAAACAACTAAAGAACAAGTTGAGTTGTGCTGCCGGATGAGTTGAAATGCATCTAATCAAATGGAAGGTCCTGATTTTGATGCTCAAATGGCGAGTCTGATTCTTGAATTTGTCTCATCCTTGTAGGGCAATTAGCATTTTCATGGAGTTTTACTTTGGCTGAGCCACAAGAAACTCCTCTCAGACAGATTTGTCTCTTTTGCTGACTTCATTTTGTATATAGTGTGCAGGAAGTTAGAATTTGTTGCAAATTCATTCATTCTCTGAAAGAAAAACTAGCAAAATAGATAAAGAGAGAAGATCTGCCATTGACAATAGACAAATACAAGAAGTGTACACATTGATATTCTATTAACTTAGACAACAGCCTAGGATAGACTAGACTAATCATTATATTAGCATACTTTATCTTACAATTAGGGATATGGCAGCTAAAAGCCCCGTGCCCCACCATTGTAAGTTTCAACCATCAGCGTCTTCAGCAACCTTCCATCCTTGTTCTTGATCCATGGATTGTCCTTGTGAAAATGGCTGTTCTCCCTCATCTGTTTTGAAGCCAAATCAAAGAAATTATATTTGTTCATTCCTAAGACTACTAAGAAATTAATTTTTCACAAACCCCATTGAAATAAAATTGTGTAACAATTCTAATTTGAATCATATTGCATAACTAAAAAGCTAGAGTTCTAATTTTATACACACTTGAGCTTCCCCGTGCTGAACAAAACTAAGCTGTGTTCTATAATGCATGATCATTCGTCCACCATGTTTTGGAGTGATTTTTTCAACTCTCGATTATTTGTCCACCACATTTAAGATTACGATGGATATAATTGAGAAATAAAATTGTGTAACAATTCTAATTTGAATCATATTGCATAACTAAAAAGCAAGAGTTCTTTTATACACACTTGAGCTTCCCCATGCTGAACAAAACTAAGCTGTGTTCTATAATGCATGATCATCAAAATTGGTGTCCCTCTTGGATCCACTTGTCCAATAAGAAAGCTAAAAATTATGAGTCAAGAAGGGGTATACGGGCAAAGGTATAGATAATTGATTGTCGAATTTTACATAATAGCATTAATATCTAATCATTTTGGAAGAAGTATTTTAGTACAACATAGGGCATTATGTACAAAATACAAAACGATCCTATGTAGTTAGTTATTACCGCTTTCGCCATCAGATGCATCTTCAAGCCTTGCAATTGCATCAACAAGGGATTGTTCGTGTTCCTGCAAAGTGAAGGCTCAATTATTGATTTTTCTTTATAAGAAACAATGGAAAAAGCCCTTCTTAAAACAAAATAACGAAAACCCTACTTAATTTAGAGCTATCAAAGGCTCAATTATTGCTGTGACACAATAGATAAGAAGTTTCTTCGACAGCAGTTAATCAGATAGCAGCCTCGAAGAGTCTGCCCCTCACATGAATCTTTTTTTTTTTTTTAACAATTTTTTTATCATGCAGTTTTTTATCTTTAAATAAATATTCATATTTCTCACCTTCAGTACTTTTTTAGCTTTCTCCACCTCCATTAGATCTGGATTGCTAGCACCAAAAACCTTTTCCACCTATTCAAGTAATACCATGTAGAGGAAAATGGAATTAGCAGGTTAGTAACTGATCTAAATACGACAAAGGAAAAGGAAAAATAATGTTTTTGTTAGCCTACCTCTTTAATCAGAGTGTCAGTGTGAAGGATCTCAATATCATCATTAGCCTTCTTCTCTATTCCATTACGTGCCACGGGGAAGCCTTTCTTGGACTGACCCTGACTCTTTGACGTTCCTCTACCCCTTCCGGCACCACTGATTGAACCCCCTCGTGTCATGGACTTCTTACCTCCCCGTCCTTGTCCAGGGTGACCTCTACGAGAAAGCCCACCTTCCTCACCATCCCACTTTATATCTTCAAGAGATATCTAGCATTTAAATAGATATATAGTTAATGAGAAAAACTACCTTGTGAAAGGTTCCATCAAATAAATGTGAATCACGGATGGGAAAGATTCCATTAGGATGCCACCAAACTTCCAACCTCAGTATGGCTGGTTGTTTATTCAAATGCCACATACATAAACGTAGCACAAGCTGCATATTAGCAATGAAAACTAAAGTATTCGGACTAAAAGCATGGCACCACATGAATGCCAATCTCGGTAACATTTCATTTAGTTCCATAATCATTGTCCTGATCTGTAATGAAGGTTTACACATGGCTAATTGAATCGTTGAACTAAGCTTTCCACTATTATTCTTACATGGCACGGAAAATGAATGTGAAGCTCTCACGCAGTATAATAATTATCGCATACAAATCTCATGTATGTGTTGTTTATATCTAAAATGCAACTCCAAATAAGTAAGACGACTGAGTAGGCAAAGGTTCCTGGTTTCAATGATGGCATTGTTAATATTAATCTCAAAACCAAATACAAACCATTTGTGAAATATAAAAAGGAAATTCCTGAATAATTATTCTCCTCCAAATCTCTTTGTGCACGAGCAAGACAATTGGCTAAATCTCATCAAATCATTTCATATAAGTTCATTCATATCTTTCTTTCAAACTTAGAATTTCAAATATCAATTTAACTCGAGGTCTGGCAGTAATAGAAGCTGCTGGCTCTCCAAAAAGTGAAATGCATTTATACATAATGGAAACGGACAAGGGTATCATTTTACCTCTTTCAGGTTGACCCATTCCCATGTTTCATCTTTTGTGTTGACATCATAGACAAGAGCATGTCGACCCTATCAATATTCAATTTTTTAGTAAGAAACTGAAAATATATTCAAGTTAAATATTGCATAAAAAATATAGAGGTAAACAAATCCTCCAAAGGGAAAAAGAATACCTCCACTGGGTTATAGTCAGTTATGACAGCCTCATAAAAGTTGTTGTCTTCTGGCCATCTAGTCCAAACCTTTCTCCCAATCAAGGGATCCTTAGTTGCTCCTTCACCAGTTTCATTTGCAGCAAAAGCTCCTAAAGAAGCCCGATTCACCTGGGCTCTACCTGTAATGCCTGTAAAAGGGTTCTGCAGGGCCTTCACGGAGAAGGAAAAAAAATGTTACTCCACGGATAAAAAGAAATTATAGCTCAAAACACAGCATATGATTATACTTTCTAAATAAAAGAAGAACTAGATATACTCACTGATTTGGGCTTCTTGGTCCTAGTTCCGGGAGGAGGACCATGTCTCAAAGCTGAAAAAGATGGTTGCAGAGCTGGGGGTAATGTAGAAGATGGCGCACCTAAAGAGAAGGAAGCAACAGATTGTGAAGTTTTCTGTTTCTTTCGTGATGCTGAAACTGTGGGACTGGGTACTGGATCAGTAATGGATTTAACAATGTTAAGCATGCCATGCTGGGGCCCATTTTCCTTTCTCCATTCCCTAACAACAAATTTAAGATCAATCACTTGTTCAACAAATATTAAATGAAGCAAATGAAATATTCACATATGAGGAAAGATGCTAGTCATTTCATAGTATTGTTAACCTTAGTCTGTGGATTACGTCGTCGCCATTTACCCTTGATAGAAGTTCTCTGTGTTCTTCATCTGATACTCTTAACTCCTTTCTAAGTTCTGTTATTAGACTTTCTTTCTCCTGATGAACATTAGCATCAAGCATGCTAAGACTACAAAGTATAATCTATTACTTGCAATATAAATAGAAAGAATGAGAAAGTAAGTTAAAACAGATACCCATGTAATTGCATCTGACTGGGCTTTAAAAGCCCGGAGTACTGAAGTATATGCTTCTTGCTCAATGAGGTGAATTTTCATTTCCATATCACCTTGCGACCTAGGTAAGGGAGTTGAGCTGATAGCTGCCGATCTTCCATTACCAGCAGGATGACTCCCTCTTTGAAATCTATTTTGATGTGGAGGTGGAAGGTCGTCATCTGTCCCTGCAGTTTATTTCTTTAATATCAGCCACCAAGAGACAAATTCAAGGATGAGAATGACAGTTTTCATGCATTTTTCAATAATTCCAGCACGGATTGAATGGAAACATGCCCAAATTTGAATGCAAAGTGAGTAACAATGATGATTATCTATATCTTATCAGAAATAGCCAAAGAAGTTGCATATCTAGGCAATCTTCCCAACCATATCCTTTCTTATCAGTTAAATTTGCTGTGTTCTCCTACAACTAAAGTAAAAGAGGAAATTGAAAATAAATAGCCTGACATAGAACTCAGTAAAGTATAGAGTGTTCTCTTACAATTAAAGCAAAAAAATGAAAAGGTAAATGAAATAAACACCATGAAATCAGTTACAGTTACAACTACATAAAAGGCTCAAACACGATCACAACACCTGAAAGATCTTTACAAGTGCCACTGAAGATCTATCTATCTATCTTTGTCTCCTCAACATGTAAAATGGAAAAAAACACTCGCATCTCTTCCTCTCATTAATCCTCATTTTTCAGTCTCTACGCCATTTATTTCACCGAATCAGTTCAACCTAAATGATTTACGCTCGATTCTTTCAATATCATAGTCAATGTTTGACTATCTAAGGGACTTTGATCCTGAATGCTTTAGAGCTAGGGACAAGAAATCTAACTATAGCACTATTACCTCATGAAAATGCATACATTATCAATGAAAGTACATGTGGATCGAGCGAAAAAAAGTTCCATGTCTCCAGAGTCAGTGACATGGAAATGATAAAATCATTGGCGTCACACAAGTTATAACTTCAATTGCAGTTGACATTAGTTTTCCACTAAAATCTAGGTGAGCACAGGCAAAATTCAAAGAAAAGGTTATGCGCCAGCAGACAAACATAATTCACTAAATTCAAACAATGCAAGTAGAAGAGAAAGAAATGGATGGGGGACTAACGAAAGAATGCATTTTTTTTTCATATGGAAAAGTTTCAAAGTAATTGAGTTAAGTGAAGAGCTGATCAAATCCCGGTTGTAGGGAAAAAACATCGTTAATACGAAGTAATAACAACTTCAACCTTCTGAAAACCACTAAAGTACAATTGCATCATAAAAAAACATGGCCTTTAGCATTAGATAAGCTAACCGCTGCTATCTGAGAGGTCGTAGTCCATTGTTACTCCTACAAACTGCCAACGTTTCCAGAAAAAAAAACAAAAATGCCCACGGCAACAGAACAGCAGATCAAACGCGTCGAGAATTAAGCAAATATTCTACCGATTATACGAGTTGAAAACAACTATCATCCACCAAACATCAAAGGTATCTCAGAAAATGCTCCGAATCCAGAAACGAAAGAAGCTACAAGCTCCGAAAACCTTCAAAGAACCGAACCATGCCGATCCCAATCGAAATTCGTCCAACACGAGAGCTGGGCATGAAAATTTCAACCAATCTTTCGTAAAATACAGGAATTAACAAAATGCAAGGCCACGAAGATGTTTGATATCAACTAGGACAGAGAGGATTGATTCTGCGAAATCAATTGAACGTGAACAATGGATGCTGTTAGGGTTGGAGGGAAGCCGGATCAAAACGTGTGAACTGGATCATTCTAATTGCCGTTTAAGCTAAATTACATTACATTATATTTAATAAATATTATTTATAGTTCAGGTAAAATATAAATATTTCTTAAAAATAATACGTGTCTTTTCCTCGACTATTCTTCCAAAGCTTAACCAAACCGGACAACACACCAAAAAATGCGATGGCTGCTAACCGTCTCCGTTCCCGCCGTTTCGCCGGGAATTCTTTTCTTCAGCATCTGTCTGCTCGAGCACCAGTCTAGGTCGTCTGTACCATGCAACATCAGCTCCAGTAGTAGGGGAGTTTCCATGAACTCTACCTCTCCGGAAGTTTCTGTGTCCGTTGATTCAATGGCGAATCATTTAAAGAATCAGAGCCTGGAGACCGATCGTCACGATGATTGTGCGTGACGTTCATCATAGGGTGAAATTGAAGCTTGAAGATTTGGACTGGGGAGCGGAGACCGATATTCGTCATGAGAGGTCCGGATTATTTCATAATTTATTGGATTTCTTTAATTGATATGTGGTTGACATTTTTTCAATGTTAAAGTTCGTTCTTGCTTTATTTTATAAGGGAAAGTGCACGTAAGAATGAGGAATTACTGAAAGTTAAATTGTAGGGGTATGTATTAAGTATATCATGGATTTAAGTTAATTTCTCAGCGTGTAACCGAGGCTCATGGTACTTTTTTACTCCCCATTAGGGAAGACGAGATAACCTAGGAGATGGGAAGAAGATCAGAAGAAGAGTTTTTTTTTCATCTCTTCAACTTTCTTTCTTCTTAAAAATAAATTAGAAACTAGACTATATTTAAGTTTTGCTGAAATGAAATCTATCTAACTCTCGAATGCAATTTTTTTGATCCAGAAAGTTTCTATGACGACTGTGATATATAAGTTGCACAATGTAGATGGTGAATCCCAAGTGGTATCTTGTACCCGCGCTTAAATCTAAGAAATTCTAGTGATTTTCTATTTCTCTGTAGTGAATAATGATAAAAGCATTACCTTGTCTGTATTTTTACCTTCCGTTAACGTGATGGTTATTTTACATTGATCTATCATGAATATGTAGAGTTTTTCCCCCTTCTCCGCTGTTGTTCAGAGAGTTTTTAATAATAGGCATAGATACAAATTTCGACATTGACGCGGAGACTTAGTTCTTATAATATTGTCTTTTAAAAATACAATATCAACACTTTTAATGCATTTTTTAAGTGTACTTGATCCAATTGACGCATGATCCTTAAGACGCTTTTTTTTCAAGTGAAATTTTGTCTATAAATGATACTCATCCATCAAGAAGATCAAGGGGGTTTCTTATGTGGGGACATTGATGTGTCCTACTTTCCTGGAAAGTGAAAACCAAGTTGATGATTTTTTATCATTTTAAATTTTTAGTTTGATTATTTATGCTTTGATTTTAGGTATTGCATTCTTGTTATACATAAGTATCACAGTCAGCCGAAGAAGAAAATCCTCAGATTGTGGCTTGGTCAGAATCAGTTGTGATTTTCTTCATTTGGATTCTAATGATTTAGTCATCTTGTAACTTGCTAATTGGTTATTCCTAAAAACATAGCTGCTCCGTAATTAGATTGTTTCAGCAAGCAGTTTAGGAGTTAACGGTGACCACCCAAATGTGGTTGAACTTCTTGAATCTCCTTCTGAGAATTTTCAATAGTACGGAGAATTTTGGACAATATTTTTTATTGAACTTTTTTTCACTTGTTTTGCAACAAGAATGCTTTTGAATTTTGTGTTGTCTCCTTTTTCCTTTAGGGAGGGTGCCTTTCTGAGACTTTTATTTGTTCGATTCAGTGTTTAAACTAGATCATTGAAATTAGATTATAAATCCAATCAATTACTAGAATTTGAGAAAACAGGCCAACTCGTGCCTCTTTTCCCATTGGGACTTACAAGTTTAAGCATGCTGTTCTTGTGTAATATTTTCCATCAATTTGTGATTAATTTTAAATCCTTGGGTTTTAATGTCCTAGTTTGGCCTGTTGATGAAATCTTTTTTTGGCATTGCAGGCTGGATGGCCAGATTTTCTTTTGTTTTCTGGTGCACCTTTTGATTGGGGCATGAGATTTTTTTACAAAAGAGTAACTTTCATGTAGGTGCTATTCTTGTTTACGGTGACTTATTTTTGTTCTTGTTTATACTTTGCAGTGGCAATGCAAAGGAGGAGCCTGGTGCAATTGTATGCCGAGTAAATTGGAGGAATTTTTCATTTTCCCAAACTAAGGTAAAACTATATTCTATTGCTCTCTATTACTATTTTTTTCAAGTGTTGATTTTATATCCTATATTAGTTCTTTTGAATAATGTGAAAAGATAAAGCTCAAACCTTATAGATTTTAATGTCACGACTTATCATTTTAATATTGCTCAAAAAAATTAGCTGAAATCAATATAAAATTTGGTATAGTTGGTAAATTTTCAGAATTAAGTTTAATTGGAGTGTTTGTTATATAATAAACTATTTAGTGGGAAATTTGTATAAACTTTACAGATTTACCAAAACATAGATTAAATTATCCAAAAGGTCAAAACCAACCAAAGTCTTTCCTTTTCTGAACTGCAATCTGAAGAAATGGAGAAGGCAGGATGACATCAACAACCAGAACCGACCGCTTCTGTTCTTCCTTTGTTTGTACCTCCTAGACTCGACACCAGAACCACCTTCCTGGTTCCTTTTTCTGATTCTTCACCTTATTCATAGTTTTCTGTAAAAAAATTTGTGACATGCGCATAAAATTAAGAAGTTGAAAAAGGGAAAACAGTGGCTGTTCGATTGAGTAGCAGTGAAAAAGGACAGCTTTCTTTCTAAAAATGTCAGATTGGGATTAGTTTTCTTTTAATTCCTTGAATGATAGATTAGATTTCTGAGTTGTTTCTTCCGTCCCCAAGAAAGTTGAGTGGGGACGTTACATTATAGAACTTAAGAAAAACCTCAATTCTCAAGGCATTGGCAATTGAGAGTTGTTGTTTATAATTGCCTCTCAATGGGAATATTCATCAAATCCTTGTCCTAATCTCATCCAATATCCGCTTTTCTTGTGTATAGTTCAAATGTTTGACTATTCATTCTAACATATTGATTTCTACTTTTGCTGACTTTGATTCCATGTTCTAGAGAGAGAATCTTCCTCCCACATGTCCCTGAATCTACGTTCATATTCTTCTTTTTTTTTTAAAAAATTTATTATTGAATTGAACAAAAAATCTACATAGTTTCTACAGCATCTTATGAAGTTAGAGAGATACCATGTTTAGTTGAAGATGTATTTTGCTATTTGTTTAAATAGTACTTGTACGCGGACGTTGATTCGTTCTATATATGATTCTCATATGAAATATTAAGACTATTCTCTACCTAAACTTCATGTGGGTCAGATCCAATTTGGTCAAAAAGTAAAACACATGGGAAGATTGGAGAGGTACAAACAAAAAAGAAAGTGAAAGAAAACACAAGTTGAATTTGAGGCTGATGATGCAGAAAGTGCAGATTACCCAGCCAAGTTTAGCTGTTGTCTGATAAGAAGTAAGGAATTTTAATTGTTATTTATGTGTTAAAATTCTGAGTCGCACATGTTTCCTGTAACATTTATCACATGTTAAGTATTATTAAAAAAATGTTGGACAGCACATAGAGAAAGTCATCTTCATCACATGCTCATCTCCTTCCATTTCCAATCAACCGTAACTTTTAATTTAGATCTCTTTTTGTAGATATTGTGCTATCTTATAAATATGTGTATATATGCAGGAAGAGGGTTGAAGCTTCCATCTTTTGAATCACCAAAGTTGTTGGAATATTGCTGAAACCAAAGGACGCCATGAAAACCAGTGGAAGAGCTCTGGCTGTCTTCTTTACTTTCCTTCTTATTGTCCACTCATCCATGTCTTCTCCCACCCTCGTTCATCCCAGAATCAGACATGGATCGAGGAGATTGCTGCTTTCTTTCACCACATTGCCAGAAAAATCGAACAATGCCAAGGCTGCTCCCGAAGGAGAAGGCTCCAACAAGTCATTGGAGGCGAGTCTGAGGACAGCGCCGCCAAGCAAATCAAATCCGTCGCAGAACAAGTAGTTTCGTTGACAATGTGAGGAATTCGGCTCAGAGAAGGGGAGAGAAATTTAGCTCTCTTCTCTCCCCACATTTTTGTAGCTTTCTTCTAAAGTAATAGATGTTTTTTGATTTGTAAGGAGAAATTCATTGGAGCTTACCTCTAAAAATGTACAACATTAGGAAATTTAGTTACTATGTAATCCCTGAAGTAACCTCCATGATTTACATCGTGACGTGACTTTATGCGTACACGATGTGTAACTGCCTTAGGAGAGTGACAATCTTCGCATCGTCGATCAAATACTAATCGTCATTGTCCAGGACGATCACATTTTTAGTAGGATTAATATATCAATATAGAACTAGTAATTGTGCTACAATTTCCATCATTTTCTTTTCTTCCAGGTTGGATTTTATTACAGCTGTAGCGGATATAACCACAGGAATGATTCATTGAAATAAGAACAAGTGCAAAAATTCATAAAACTAGTGACCACCGAGTACAAAGAATTGGTTGGCTGCAAACTAATTTCTTTAATTGGTTCTTACATGGAAATGTTTTAATTTTTTTAATGCGTTTATTTCGATACCTCGGAGTTTCGGCTTGAGATTTTCTACTTTAATACCACGATAAAATATCTATAGTTTTAATAACTTATATGTTTTATGTTATATTAGATGTAAAGAAAATGCAAGTGAAAAAACAAGAAGCTAATTTTCAGAATTTGACTAGCTTCAAACTAAATCTTCGAACTTAAACAAAAAGGAAAATTTCTGCATAGTTCATTTTGGCTTTTTATAAAGATTTCTCAGGAAACAGTTTTAGAGAAGTTAATCAACACATGTTATGCATAAAATTTGGAAATATCCTTCTGAGTCAAGGACATAAATGAGAGTAATGTCATGTACTTACTATATAATTTACTTTTTCTGCTTGCTTCTTCAATCCAGGTTTAATCCATTTTCAGTTTCTCGTACACATTTATACGTAGCTCTCTCTCTCTCTCTCTCTCTCTGTGTTTAATTTGGGCACTCTTTTGGGTGGGGAGAGGGTGCTTCTGTAGTTCGTTTACCAAATGGGTTTTCAGCTGCTCAGCGTTTCTTGATCTGGCTATCCTAGATTCATCTTCGTTTCATCTAAAAAGCGATCAAGTTTTCATTTTGCTTATTTCCTGAGCAGAGAAATACACAGATGGGATTCGGGTTTGTCTGAGATTCTTCTATTCCGCCAACAGTTTCGAAGAACTATACTAGATAGGCATGCTTGCTTTCTTTCCTATCAGGTTTGTTTTGCTTCTGTTTTTAATTTATTGCGATAATCTGATCAGAATCTTAGATTTTATTTTTATTTTTTTATACTCTTCAAGTGCTTTTGAATGGATCTGCTTAACTGGGTTTTTTGGTTAATAGAAATTTGTCTCGATTTCTCATCCATAATATTTTGCGTCGTTGTTGAGGTGTTATCTTTGTGAATTCACTCTGCGATTCATGCCTGTGCAATTTGTACAGACAACCATAACAAAGTTTCTTCCATGTTTCTAAAGTCATTTGAAGCCTGAATTAGTTTGAATTTCATTTTGAAAATAACTTCTACTTCCTCTAATGTAGCGAGTGCAGGCAAGTGACAGAATTATATATGAACTTTACTTGTCTTTGGATGCATTATATTGGCTCTTTTCTTGACATCTCAAATGAATTAGAACCAGTCCTGGTAGGAAATGTATCAAACAGTTGGATTTATAACATATTTTAACCATATTGAAAGTTAAACTGCATTGGCTTGCTTTGGTAGCAAATTGATCTGGGATCGACGCAATTGAGTGATTTTCATGTCGATAAATTCAAGTAGAGAACCTCAAACTTTCTTCGTCATCTTCGGTTTTGGTGACTTAGAGGTTGAGCCTTTAGGTAATTTAGGGTCTTTCAAGATAGCTAGTTGTGCTAAGTTTAGTCGATATCTAGATGTGATTTGCCTCATCTTCTATGGTAGCGTAAAGTAAAGATCCCGCCTTGAAGCAAAGAAATCAATGCCAAATAATGGTTAAGTTTTAGCTTTTTGCAGGCAAATTAACTTAGTCTTCTTAGATTTTTTTTTTACTTCCCTTACCCGTTTTAGTAGAGTGTTGACAATTCTCCTACAGTTTACTCAACCGGAACAGTTGATGAAAGACAATTTCCCTATAGTTAGAAAAAATTAAGCTAAAACGGCAGCTTTTAAGTAGTTGCAATTATAGACCCACATACAATAAGAAGGTTAATTGTATTTCATTACTCATTATTCAGAGATTCGACCGCGAAAATAATCTCACTACGAAGGAGTGAAGTAACCCAATATGGCTACAACTCCAAGTCTATAAAATTAACTTCAACTTCTTCTGATGAAACTTCCAATATCTCCGATGTTCATCCTCTTTTGTGGGTTTTAGTTTTTCATTTGGTGCTTGGTGGCATTTGATCATCCTCAGTATGGAGCCTCAAGCTTATATATGTGATTAGATGATTTCATACCATTTGTTTAAACTTTGATTTCCATGGTTAGATAAACCACGGCTTTATAATATGTTTTTTGAGTAAAATGCAAATTTGTTGTCAAACTTAACGGTGAAGAGCAACGAAGTTTGTAAATTATTTTTTAGGCAAATAATTCTCTAAACTTGGGGATATTAGTGATACGAACCCCGTAAGTTTTTTGCAAAGGTACTAAACAAAAACAAAATCAAATTAGAACAAAGATAACATAGATATTTGAGAGGTACGCTAACTTTCTTTTTAGAATAATTTTTCAAATTTATCGATATTTCTAATCCTAAAATTTTTCTTTTAAATAATTAATATTTAAAGAATACTTAAAAATTAGAATTCTAAAAAATAATTAAAATAATTCTTTGGAACATTATCAGTTAGCAATTAAATTCTTGTTGATAAGAGAATCGCCCATTGTCACGTGATCTTCTCTAAGAAGCGATTTTCAAATAAAAACAACTTTCGTCAAAATGGTATTATCGATTCTGAGTATTAAGTTTTCTAACTTACTTTTCTTCTATCATTGTAAGCTTAATAATATATATTTTTCTTTCTATCTGCAGAAACTTCTCTTTACACGGGGGTGAGCTTTTGTTGAAGTTTTGGGAACATGGTTAAAGGAAGAAGAAAGGGAAAGAAATTTAGTGTGACTAATAATGAGGATTGTGAAATCAGGGAGGACAAAAAGATTCATTCTCAGAAACGAAGGGGAAGGCCAGAGAAGCCATTGAAGGATGAGATTGAAAAAGTAAAAGAGGGAAGACGATGACGACGGTGAGAATGCAATGGCCAATGACATTGCAAGCAAAGAGATGAGAATTTCAAGTGCAGAAAAGAACAATAAAAAGAGAAAAATTCACAGTTGAAAGAGACAGCGGACGAGGAAAATGGGACTACATCGAGCAAGTCTGATGGATTTAGACACAACGGGAGCTGGCGAAAAAGCAAGCCTTGTCGTGTTGCCGAGGCAGGCTTTGTATGCAGATAAAGTTGAATTCTTCCTTTTCAGTTTCACATAATTGCTCTTTTTTTTTTTTTTGCTTAACTGCAGAATTCATTCTATCTTCTGCTATCATTTGTGTATTGTTCAATATTTAAGGAACAAATATTTTCCTGTTTTGATATCTGATGAGTTGGCTACTAAATCTACTTTATCAAGTATGTAGTTCAAAGACATGTTTAGGACGTTGTTTCCAAAAGTAGTTATTTGAGAAACAAGTGTTGGACAGCAGTTGTCTAGAAAGCTTATTTGAAGAATTGTTTTTTGGAAACAATTTTTGAAAACACATTTAGATAATTACTTCTCTGGTAGTTCTTCAAATTTCCTGCTTTCTTCTTACTAGGTCAAAACGGCTGAAAGAGCTGGATAGATCCGCACATTCTCAGCTGGTAGAAATCCCATTAGCATGATTGTGTTAAATTCTCTTTCTGATTATTGATTAAGTGATATAATAATTAAGATAATTTATAAATAATTTAAAAAATATATTAATTAAATTAATAAATTATTGACACATTAAAAGATAATATTAGAATATATAAAAATTAAATATAGTATTACTCTTATCGAGTATACCAATGAACTCGTTTTTTTATTATCGAATATATAATGTTAATATAGATGAAAAAAAAAATAAAATAACGCTACATTTAATCTTTTGTTGTACTATTTAAATATATTTATTGATGTCTCAAATAATAATTAATATAATAAATTAATAAGTTGGATACGAATGTTAAAAGAAATATGATAAATATCTCCAAAATTTTTATGTTATTAATTTTATATTATTTTTTTATTGGTACTTTTATGTATTGTGATGTTATATGTATTAAATAAACTAAACTTGTGAATATAATATGGTAATAAAATCTTTTGCTGTCGGAGTTTAACATCAAACGCAAACGCAATCGAATTAGGGAAGCAAATAATGTTTGATTTTGTTATTAAATTCGTGCATGTCACGTAATATTAAAGTCAACTATTTGGTTTATGATATCTTATTAAAAAATTAAAAGAGAATTCACCCAATTTATTATTTTCCTATTTAATACTTTTAAATATTTCTTGAATTTATTTATTTTTATTTCCATTCATAATATAAAACGACGGCGTTCTTCACATGGACTCTACAAAATATTATAAATTTATTCCCAAATAATCTTCTTATTTTCAACACAAGCGTAGGTACACATACATTAGAGTTTGATGTGATTTGAATTGTAGATGAATCAAGTCGATTAATATTTAATATTAAGATTTTTGTGATTTTTCTCTATATTGATATTTGAGTCGTAAAATTCAATAACATTCTTGTGCCTTATTTCCGATGCATGTGATTTTTCTAAAAATAGTTTGATTTTTTTTTTTTACAATACTTTAAAAATGAAAATAAATACAATAAAAATTGAATACTTACTTTTAAAAAATTTAGTAATAATCATGAGTTTGAAACAGTAATTTTGCAGAGAAAGCTTTGGTAAAATTGGACCCAATGTATTAAAAAGTCATGAAAATACAGCTGCTTGAAAACATTAATCTTGCCGTGAGGTCAAACTTAAGACTTTAAAATATATACACGTAACGTCTCAAACATAGAAATCGACAAATTACTACACGTATTTTTTCTTACGATGATAAAAACACGTGGCTTTCGATGTTTTAAGAGTTCAATTAGAGAATGAGAAACTTATTTTATAATTAAATCGATATCAATTATTAACAATTATCAAATCATCTCGACAAAGAATCTTAGATAATCAAACTTCAGGGTGAATTTACGTAGCATCCACATGGAAAGTGGTACAATTTTTTATGGTTTATGAGCAAAAAAAAAAAGAGTTGACTAATTTCTACCTTTACTTATTCGTGGATGATATTAATACCCCCCACTATGTTTGGCCCTAAAAAATTGACTTTCTTTTGTAGAAACATAATTATTGTCACACAACTTACATGTATTTTAATAAGTTTTATCGATAAAATAGTTGTAATATATTTATAAATAATTAAAATATATATCATATTGATATTACGTATAAAATTATAGTGCAAAATTAAAGTATAAATATAGAGTTATTTTTATTTATTACCATAATATTGAATTGGTATAGTACAACATGTTTGCTTTGTGACAAAAAAATGGCATTTAATCCTCTATGTTATCATTATATGTTGCACTAGGATCAGTGAATAGTAACACTAGAAATAATCATAGTAAAGTACATTTATTACAAACTTTGAAAACAACGTCTTAAAATTAATCAAAATTAAAATTAAAACAAATTTATAATACTATTTTTACTCTCTATTCATACTTTTCAATTCTTATATCCTAATACGACAACCTTTGATAAGTGTAATTCATGTAGTGAAAATAAACCGTTATTTACACCAAGTTTGACACGTTAGAAAATAATAATAGAGTATTTCGATTAAGAAAAATCCTTATTATGAGAAATAATTATATAATTTAATTAAGGCATCTAGAAACTCAAACGTGACAAATAATTTGGTGAGTGATTGAAGAGTCTCAGTCGGGACAACTTTGGATGGTATTGATAATAGACTGACCATGACCGTATTAAATTGGATTTTTCTTTTGGCTACACATATAGAATAAGTACTGATCACCCAAATAATTAAACTGCAATTAAATATCTAACTACACTTTAATATTGTCTCAATAATTTTATTAATAAAATAAGTAATTTAGTCGACAGAAAAAAATCATAGAATATGGAAGATAAGTTAAAAAAAACTATAGAATATATAAATAGATATAGTGTGAAGGATGATATGCTCAAATCTGCCATGGAAATGAAGGCTCGTCTCTTTCTTTGCCTCCTTGCTGTGAGTTTTGGGCGAAGCCATGGAGCTGGAAGTTCTCTCAAGAGAAGTTCTTTTCCTCTCGGTTTTGTTTTTGGGACTGCTTCGGCATCGTATCAGGTTTGAATCTCTCTCTCTCTCTCTCTCTCTCTCTCTCTCTCTCTCTCTTAATCGCTATTTTTCGAGCTTGATTAGGGTATTTTATGTTCTGATAAGTTTCTGATTTGTTAACAGAGATTAATGTCTGGATTATGGATAGTGATCCACGTTATGTTTTGGTAGAATTGATTTGAGCTTACAAGTATGTTTAACTTTTTGTGCAGTATGAGGGGGCTGCAAGCCAAGGAGGTAGAGGACCAAGTATTTGGGATTTTTACACTCACAACTACCCTGGTCTCTCTCTCTCACATTAAATAAATTTCATGTTTTACCGATTTGAGCTTTTTCACTAGTTATTATAATATAATATTATCTGTTTTTGAAGAATAAATTCATATTGATTTATCTTAATTTTTACTTCTGCAGTATTTAATTTCACATTTTTCAAGTCAATGTTTGAATTTTTAAATCTCTTAATATGGATGGAATTTTGACGTTAATTGATTTTGACGTTTCCGTTAAATAAACCTTTATGATAAATCTCTTATTCTAGATATTCTTCAGTCTCTTGATTATCTTGAATAATCTTTGCCACAAAAAAGTTCTCCAAAGTCGATTTGACCCCATGATATTGCCATTTTGTCCTAAAACAATGCACTGGGTGTTCTAGAGTTGGGCTCTTGAGGACTAAAATTTAAATAAATGTGGCAAAAAGATTACTAGTCCAATGTTTCAGTTTATTATATCACAGTTTATATTATATTATTGTTTTATAAAAAAATTAATGTTCGTGTTTAATGGGAATATAAAGTTTTATTTATTTAAAAAATACCAAATATTGCTACACCATTTAATCACTGCTGCTTAATTATTTTTCTCTCTTTTACCCACCTTTTAAATCCTAATTAAAATTAGTAATTACATAATATTAATTAATTCCTTGAAACCACGTGCATTATTGCGTCATTAAGTTAATTATACAAGATTATTATAATGTGAACTGTTTTCATTGCAAAAACTGCAGAGAGAATAGCCAACGGAAGTAATGGAGATGTTGCCATTGATCAATATCATCGCTACAAGGTTTTCTTCGTATATTAAATAAATAAATTTAATTACTTTTTTTAAATATAAGACAATATTATTTACATTATTAAATTTGAATATTGTGCAGGAAGATGTTGGAATTATGAAGAATATGGGTTTAGATGCTTACAGATTCTCAATCTCCTGGTCTAGAATTTTACCAAGTAAACTTCAAATTCAATTGTTTTAATTTTTTTTTTATTTTGAGGAATTAATAAAAAAAAATCCTTAAAATACGGAGTTATTAACAAACTTACCCTTAAAAGTATGTTCGTTAATAAAATCGTTCTTGAACTCTGTTAACAAAATAACTTCCGTGTCCAATTTTCCATTAAAATATGGTTTGTGTTATGTTCACTCTTAAGAAGTCATTTTTTACTTCTTCATTCACGAGTGCTAGCAAAAATCCCTTAGCTTCCTCGGCGAGAGCAAACACGTAAGTTGTGGAAGCCCACACCCGAAAGTACTTTAGACTCATGTATTCGCAGTGGCCGGTGCAAATCTACTAACTTTTTCGACGAATGTCCGCATTTAAGTTGCTGGACAACGATGATTATTTTGTTAATAGAGCATATTTTAAGGATAATTTTGTTAGCACTCATAGTTTAATTGAGCATAATTTTTTTTTTGTTAATTACCTTGTTATTTTTTTTAATTTAAAACAGAGTATTTTGATTTTTTTTTTAATTTTACTTAAAGAATTATAATTATTCATTATTTTTCACATCAAAAAATTAAATTACAGAAGGTAAGCTAAGTGGGGGGATAAACAAGGAAGGAATTGCATACTACAACAATCTCATAAATGACCTCCTTCGAAATGGTTTGTTTGTTTGTTTTTTTTTTTTTTCAATTTTATTTATTTACGTAGTTTTCATTTTTATTTTCTGTAAAAATATATTTATCATTAAATTAATTATTTTTTTGCGAGTGAAGGGCTGAAGCCATTTGTGACAATCTTCCACTGGGACCTTCCCCAGACCTTAGCAGATGAGTATGGCGGATTTTTGAGCCCTCTAGTTGTGTAAGTAGCTAACAGCTTTTATTGCCACTAAATTAAAACAATAAATTACTTACAATAATGTATGTATATTAGGTGTGACATCACTAAACTATTCTAATTTTATGTTAAAAAAAATTGTTATAGAAAAGATTTCAGAGACTTCGCAGAAGTTTGCTTCAAAGAGTTTGGAGACAGAGTGAAACACTGGATCACGTTGAACGAGCCGTGGACCTTTAGCATGGGCGGCTATGCTGACGGGTCGTTGGCTCCCGGCCGGTGCTCTGCCTGGCAAAACTTAAATTGCACCGGCGGGAATTCTGGAACCGAGCCGTATCTGGTGGCTCACCACCTTCTTCTTTCTCATTCGGCTGCCGTCAAACTCTACCGAGACAAATATAAGGTTTAAAATATTTAACAATTAATTTTGCATAGTGGAAATTAAAATCGTGACTATATTTTTTCAATAAAGATTGTAAGAAAAGGAGAAATTTGCAGAGATATCAAAAGGGCATGATAGGGACAACCCTAGTGTCTCATTGGATGCTGCCCCTTCAAAACACGACCGAAGACACCAAGGCAGCTCAGAATGCTCTCGATTTTATGTTTGGTTGGTAAGCACCTTATCCTGTATTTTCACTTTATTTTATTATATCATTCTTTTTCATATAATATAAAAATAAAACCTTTATAATTATATATAAATATTGGGTCTACCTTTATAACTTGTTATGGTTTTGGTTTAATTCGGAAATGATTATTTAGTCAATTTTTGTAAAAGGTGATCGAAATAGCGTTGTTATTTCTTAAGAATAAACATTTTTTGTTTTATGTTTCACGAAAAGAAATCACGAAAATCAATTTTCTAAAACGATAATTACAAGTAGAGAGGGAACGATGGATGTAGGTTCATGGATCCTCTAACAACGGGAGAATACCCAAAAAGCATGAGATCATACGTGGGGAAGAGATTACCAAAGTTTTCAAAACAGGAATCGAAATTGTTAAAAGGGTCGCTCGATTTCCTCGGCCTTAATTACTACACCACTTACTACGCTTCTTTCCGATCTCCCCCGAACGCTGTCTATGCTAGTTTCTTGACAGATTCCCGAGCATCTCTTTCAGGTAATTCTTCTAACTTACCATAACCTCTCACTACAAGGGGTCATTCATTCAATAATATAATTAATTCTTCTATTTTCTTCAGGGGTACGGAATGGAATCCCTATTGGAAACCAGGTGGGTTAAAGTATAATAAAGGGTTTTATTATTTTCTTAAAAAAATAATTAACAAAATAGTATTTTTCAGGCTGCTTCAAGTTGGCTATATGTTTACCCCAAAGGACTGAAAGATTTGTTGCTCTATGTAAAGACCAAGTATAACAATCCACTCATTTACATCACCGAAAATGGTAATTAATTCGATAATATTTTGTTTTAACTGGTCTTATATTTTGATGTGTCGATTAAATTATAGGAGTGGATGAGTTCAACAATGAGACATTGCCACTCAAGCAACAACTGATGGACAAGTTTAGAATTGATTTTTATGAGGATCATATTTCCTACCTCTACAAATCAATTGAGTAATAACAACACTTCTCTCTCCCTACTTTCTCTCTCTAGAATATGACAAATGAAATTTAAGCTCTCTAAAGTATTTGTTTTAATCAATTATTGTTATTAGGGCGGGTGCAAAGGTGAAGGGGTATTTTGCTTGGTCATTGATGGATAACTTTGAATGGGGTAGTGGCTATACGGTGCGTTTTGGGATCAACTATATTGATTACAAAGATGGGTTGAAAAGATATCCCAAACTCTCAGCTGGGTGGTTCAGAAATTTCCTTATGAACTAGGGTTTCATTTATTTACTAATTATCTTTTTAATTATAATAATAATAATAATAATGATGATGATGATGATGATGATGATGTAAGGCCTTTCCTTTTCAAAGTAAGCCTTTTTATGTATTGTGTGTATGGGGGTTGTTCTGATAAAAATCCATTGAGGTGAGTATCTTTCTGTTCAAACTCTCTATTTATAGTTCAATAAAAAAAAATATATGCTTAAATTTATTCAAATAAAGTCAATTGAAGCTTATTCGCTTTTGGTAAAATCCAAATTCTGTTAAATAATATAATATTATCCGGTTTGAGTTTGAAGAAAAAAATTTAAAAATTTTACAATTGAAAAGACTTCTTACAAAAAAAGATCAACTTGTGCCCAAGGATGAATATTCCCCGTCGAAAATATCTTTCTGAAGTCTGCTTCAGAGTTCGGGAAAGTAGCGACCCTACTGTTATTAACCAACACTCTCAAGCGTCTTAGCAATAATTTGCTCACTATCCTCACAGTTGGACCAAGTGTAGAGCGAGCCATAAAAAAGGAGGTCAAACAAGTCGATATCCGAGAAGCACACATGGATGCAAGTGAGAAGCACTGATGGATGCATTAACACTTGTTGTAAGAAGATGAGATGGATGAAATATAATTGGAATGGATGGAGAAGTAACATCCCCGCGCACATTTATTTTTTAAACTTTACCCGAAAAATACTTATAACGTGTTTAAAAGTAACAAAACTTAGAAATATGATCATTGCATTGAAAGTCATTAAGTGAAATTACTGTCGGCACGTAAATGACGATTAAAAAATTCGAACAAACTGGACGAAGTGTTCAAACATTTACACAAACAGTGAAACGATTGATTACATACAATGAAATAAGCACACACAAGGATACATCCATAAAACACAAGTTCGGCAACAGAATTACAACACAAATCTCACTTGGCAGAAATGATTATTTAATTATTAATTCTGTGCCCTCTTATTCAAACTCTTATAAAATAAGAACACACCAAAGAAGCAATTATTTGGAGAGGAAATCCTTGAACCACCCAACAGATTTCTTGGCGTAACGCTTGTAATTGTTCTGATAATCAACGTAATAAATCCCAAACCGGACTGTATATCCACTGCCCCATTCGAAATTATCCAGCAATGACCATGCAAAGTACCCTTTCACGTTTACGCCTTCACTGCGCCCACAAAAACGATTTTTTAAAAACAATTTTTTGAACTCAAAAGATGATCCGAAGTGCTTACGCGATTGCTCGGAGGAGGTGGTAAAGATGGCCGATGTAATACTGTATTCTGTAGGTGTCTGCTAGCTGCTGGGAGAGTGGGAGTGTTAAATTGTTGTCCTCGTACATTCCTGCATTTTTTTCGAGTAATTTGGTTAGATTTTTAGCTCAAAAAATAGAATTTAAATATTTGAATTAAGAAGTTGCTGTGGAACACGATATAAATAATCAAAAGGAATTTAGAAGAAATCAAGAATATACATTTACGTAGTTCGGACATAGTTCTGACAAAACCGTCCTACTTCTATAACTCAAAACTCCATCAACAAAGTTTTACTAAAAAATCAAGAAAAAAATATTTTCGTGATGTTCCAACGTTACGTGAGATTATAAAAAAAATAATATTTTTTCAGAGATTTGCTCAACTTTTTTTCTCTTAATTTTCTTCGTACCTCTTTTTATTTTTACTTTCTTCTAACTTTTTCAATTTCTATTGGAAATAGAGTATATAAATTTGACCAAAATGAAAAATAACCGGATTACAAATTTTAAATTTAATTCAAATTGTTAAAGCAATCTTTACACAAGTACAATTACCATTCTCTGTGATGTATATGGGTGGATTGTTGTACTTAATCTTTGTGTACAGCAGCAAATTTCTTAACCCTTCTGGATAAACATAAAGCCACCCTGGAAATGGCTGCAAAACAGTTTTTATAAATATATGTGAATTTCTTCTAGTTTTTAGCTAGAACCGATTAAACTTATACAAATTAATCTACCTGAGGACCGATGAGGACTCCGTCACGCTCTCCTGCAAATTAAGCTAGCAAATCGTTATTGACAGTAAGTTTTGAAAATGGTTTTTGAAAACAGTTTTTGAAAGGTGTTTACCTGTGAGAGAGGTGAGAGAGTCTGTCAAGTAGCTGGCGTTGGCGCCATTCGGAGTAGCTTGATAAGCAGCGTAGTTACCGGTGTAGTAGTTCAGTCCGATGAAATCAAACGAGCCTTTTACCAGCGTGGATTCTGCAAGTGTAAATTTTGGTAGTCTGCTACCCACAAGCTGTCTCATTGTAAGAGGGTAATGCCCAAAAGTCAATGGCTCCATAAACCTGCATTTTCATTTCCATTTTCTAAAAGCTTAGTTAAATGTTAATGTGTTAGTCTTGAATTAGCTCTCTTATGTTAGAGACAAAGTGTGATAACCCATATTGTGAACGAAAATACGACTCGAGATCAGGGTAGTTGTGAGGGCTTAAACCGGGCGAGGATGGTGAATAGTCACCCATCACTTAAATGTGGTTGAAGGGAACCGATGGAAGTAAGCTATTTCTCTAGAACAATATTACGTGTTTTTGAGTTAAATTTGACAATAAAGTTGTGCGTGTTTCGTTCCAAATGGGACAATATCATCGCGACAGAACGAGACAATATCGTACCAGCCAAGCATAAAATCGAGGTATCTGAATGCAGCTGCAACATTCTGGGTCGAGTTGGAATATGGGACTAACCAATACGAATTCAGTGTTATTCCTATCACACCCTGTTGACTTGCCTACAAATTTCAAACAAAAACTCAATTATTTCACAATTAACTTAATTAATCTCATCGACAATTTCAAAAAATGTCACAAAAAATTCACCGAATAAAGCATTAAATACCTTATACTTGCTGTTATACAGCTGCACAGCGTTTGCATGAGAGAGAAGCAAATGGTGCGCCACAATGTAAGGCTCGGTGGCGGAGTCGCCGCCGGTGCAATTCAGATTCATCCAGGCCGAGCATCGGCCGGGAGCTTGAGCCCCATAAGCATAGCCTGCCGAGCTAAAACTCCATGGCTCGTTCAGAGTGATCCAGTGCTTCACTCTATCGCCGAAAGACTTAAAGCAAAGTTCGGCAAAATCAACGTAGTCTTTCCTGCAATTCACGAAGATGACCATTATCAGTTCGAGTCCAGGATTTGAGAAAGTGGGTCTGATCGATGATCGAATAGTAATTACTTACACGCTAAGAGGGCTGAGGAAGCCTCCATATGCATCATCCAATGCTTGGGGAACATCCCAGTGGAAGATTGTTACATAGGGCTGCAGCCCTGCAAATATAAACAAATAATTTAAAATTACTATGCCCAAATCGGTTTGAACAAGATTATTTAAATGCAAATAATATTAAGATTATTTATTTATTGTATTTTATTAAAAAATTTATTGACCTGCCAAACGATTATCGTATAATTAATGTAATTATCATCAAATATTTAAAAAGATTAGAATTCGCTAATATTGTTAAAACGAATGTGCTTTTCCTTTCTTACCCTTTTGGAGTAAACTATTGATGAGCTGGTTGTAGTAGTTAATTCCCTCTGTGTTCACTCCCCCACTGAGCTTTCCCGCTGCAAGATGATTTTATTTAAATAATAAAGGAATTTAAAATAATACAAAAATAAGTTATTTTTATGATTATTTATTATCAGTAATTACTCGGTATAACTCTAGCCCAGGAGATGGACAATCTGTAAGCATCTACGCCCAGGTCCTTCATGAGCTGAACATCCACCTGCAGAGATGAGTAATTAGGAGAAAAGTTAATACAAATAATATCATCTTTAATAATCATTAGTCATAATTTAATATACTTGGACGTTATGATACTGATCGGCGGCCACATCTCCGTTGCTACGATCAGCTATCTTCTCTGCAAGTTTTACACTCAGTATTAGAACAATAAGATGCAAACGCAGAGGAGAGAGAAAGTGCTAGAGAGAGAGAGGAGGAGAAACCTGGGTGTTTATGGGTGTAAATGTCCCAGTTATTAGGTGCTTTACCGTACGAAAAAGCGGCACCTTCATACTGTTTAAACAAAATGAAGAAACAGATGACTCAGAATCGCCATTTGGAGAAAGAAAAATGGCGCAGAAGCTCTGAGCCATGAATGTTGAAGAGCTTCACCTGATAAGCGGAGGAGGCGGTTCCAAATACAAACCCCGCCGGAAAGCTGCTGCGGTACAACAACTCGACGCCGTGGCTGAGCTGAGCAGTCAAGGAAAGAAGAAGAAGAGTTGAAAGCAAATGGAGTTTGAACGCCATCATTGTTGCTTCTGCTTTATCTGCCATTGTTGTGATCTGATCAGCCTTCATTTATAGATGAAACAATTCTACCCTCGAAGATTTCAGGATAAAAATAATTTTAAACCCTAAATTATGGGTTCTTTTCAAACAAACCCTAAACTAAATACCCTAATAAAATAAATCTTAAACTATCTGAAATGTAACAAAACAAACTCTGACAGCCGACCGACCACCGTCCGTTCTATCCAATGTCACGTTACACGTCAGCACAGAGAGTTGAGCTGAGGGTGGAGACCCGTTGAGTCACGTACATTGCACGTGACTCGATAACGGTCGGTCGTTATCAGAACACGACCATCCATTCTCTTCATTATTTCTCTAGTCATGGATCAGTCTACCAGTGACTCAATAATTGTCATGGAACGATTGGTCGATTTCTCAATTATCAACTCACCCGAAATTTACATATTATGAGCCTATAATTGAGAGAATAGACGTCAGTTCTCTAGAAAAGGCGTCCGTTCAACTATACTATTTAAAGAGACAATTCTTCATTCTCACATCTCAATTTCATCTCCACTCTAAAAACTCAACTATATTATTCAATCTCTCGTGATTTTTCTCTTTATCACCATCTTTGGAGTTATCAGGATTTCCGTACCCAATATGTATTTCTTTATCATTTCCAACCTCTTAGAAAAGCTCAAGTTTATGTAAAATAAACAAACTATTCGTTCGCATGTATCGCCCCGTACACCGTAAACCCCATGCAGGCAGATTCTCTTGAACATCACTTGGATTTTCAAAAACTCCAAACTTTTAAAATTGACAGTTTTCGAATGCATCACCGAGCAGTGTGCCTGATCCAGCTCAAACTACTATTTATAATTTTGATTTCGAAATTCAAGAGACAAAAACCCAGGTCGCAACACTTGTGGCGGACCTCCTTGGGCCACTGACGGTTCCTCATGTTTTGTCGGGCCACTTTGTAGCCGATCTCGTTTAATAACAATTCTCGCAACCATTTGAAGGGCTTTTTGGAAATTTAGAGATTTTGAAGTTTTAAGCTTGAATTTGTGAGGTTTCTTTACTGAAAATCAAAAGAAACAATTGTGAATGTAGAAATCTAGAAGGTGTAGCGTGAAATGGTCAAATTTTGGCAAACAATCTCGTGAAGGCCAAGCATTTTTCAGAAGCTCAAACCTCACTATGTGGTTGTTCCCTTATATACTTTCGGAAAACGGTTGGCCGTTGTCGGGGTGATAACCCTCCATAATCTGCTCAAATTTTCAGAACGAGAGGTAAATGCTCTGACAACGGCCGTCCGTTCAATGAAATGGTCGATCGTTCTCTGACGACCGACTGACTATTCTCATCCCTGATAACACAGCGAGGGGTCAACCCCCAACAACAATTAGTCGTTCTTGATAACGGCAGACCATTTGTAGAAAACCAATCGTTCTTGATAATGCAGCGAGGGGTCAATGCCCCGACATCGGTAGGTTAGTCTTTAGAATGGTCAACTGTTAAAAAAAGACCAGTCACCCACTCTTAAGCCACGTGCACCGCACATTGCACTGGGTTAAGGCAACGATGCCATTGCCATACGTGTCACTCCAACTGGCGAACAGACGGTGATTGGTTCGCTGTCAGAGTTTAATTTTACATTTCATATAGTTAAGATTAAGAAGTTAAAGTTTTAATTTAGGATTTGTTTTAAAAAAATTCATAGTTGAGGGTTTAAAAAAGTTTTTATCCAAGATTTTATTTGATGGATATGTAAACGAGGGTATATTAGACTTTTCCAATGGTCTTAGGTCAAAAGTTGTCGTAAAATACTAAAATATTGTATATTTTTTAATTAATTAATTTTTTCATTTACGTCTAGTAATTTTTAATTTTATGAATTTAATTGCAATTTTATTTTTAAACTATAAATGGTTCTATGAAAGTTTTTAGTAACTAAATTTTTCAACAAAAAATAAGGGTTTATTATAATTGAAAATTGTTGCACATGTCAAAATATATTGAATTTATTTGAAAATTTTAACACATGTTCACACATTATAAAAATATAATTTAAAAAATTTTGTGATTTCATAATACTTATATGATTTATTGTAATTGTTTTACGTATGTTTTATAAAATAATTTACTAAAATTACAATAAATTGTACAAATATTATAAAATCACAAAAATTTTCAGATTATCTTTCCATGATATAATGAACTTTAATTAAAATTTTCAAGTAAATTCAATAATTAGTTTATAAAATGAAAAATAAACTTGTGCTAAATAGGAAACTGGGGGCCTTTCATAGATCAGCTTTTCGTTCTCAACATGAACAAAGAATGACGGGTGATTCCTCCCTCCCCAAAGCTTAATTTGTTACATTTCAAATAATTTAATATTTGATTTGTTAGGATTTTTAGTTTATAAAATATTTTAAAAAATCTCATAGTTTAATTTTCAAATTAATTTTAACCCAAAAATTAATAACAATTTTCTTACATCATCTATCCATTTCACCCAAAACATTTAATTAGGGCAAACCACCTCTTTCGGGTCATTTTTAAATTAAAATAGTTTAAAATAACAGATTGTTTTATTCAAATGCAGTATTTTAGTTGATATAGACAAATAATTACACTAAAAATTATCTATCGGTTAAGTTATCGTAATCAATTAGTTAACATTTTGATTAACCGTATTCTGAAACATTGAAAAAAATCATTAACTTATCAACTTATCTATCGAGCCATGACAAAGATTCAATTTACGTCAACTAATACGAGGAGTAACTCTCGATATAGCAGGTTTTTATTTTAATTTCTTTAATAAATAAAACGCTTTAAGATTAAAATTTACACGTAAAATCTTCTTAACAGTTAAGTTTTTAAAGAATTAAATTGTATTATTTTTTTTGGAGTATACATCGGTATATCCTCATCTTGTGCATTTATGAAGAGTGAGATGTCGACCTAAAATTTTATTCACTGCAAGGGCTTAGCCATACTAATTAGAAACACAATCTAACATCGTTTGAGAAAATAAATAGTTTATAAAATATTTTTTTTCTCTCTACTTAATATAATACGTTTTAAACTAACTAAAGAATAAAATTGTGTGGGTCTCGACCAAAACGGACAATATTGTACTAGGATGACTGTGAACGTCACAATATTTGACCTTCTTGTACAAGCATGTGTTTATTTTTCTAATATTTATCATTTTTAAATTGGTGTTGATATGCATATTAATATGATAACACCATATTTGTACACTACATAGTTATAAAAATTGATGGTACTGTGACATATTACTGTGATACATTAGTATAATTTATTATTTTGACAAATAAGTAGTTAGTTTTTCTTTTCAATAAAGATTTATTAAGTATTTTTTCAAATGTTTTCCACAAGTGAGAGAATAGCACAAATGATTTCCTTGAGAAAGTTTGAATTATATATTTACTTGTTATTAATTTTTATACAATTAATAAAATAACTTTTAGACACGTCAATGAATATTGCTACGTTAAGTCTCGATGCATATTTTCTAATAATTATTTACTGACATTATAAATATTAATTAATATAATAAATAATAAATAATTTATTAACCCGGGAGTTAATAATAATATTGATAGAGATTTGTTGTTACAAGAGAGGAAGACAAGATACAATAATCCACCCATCTACACCATAGAAAATGGTAATTATTCAATAAAAATGGTCTTGTAATAATTTACAAAAACCTATAAAGACAATAAGAACAAAAAATTACAATATTAATTGTAATTATTAAGAATATTCATCCGGAAAGAGTGAATAGAGTAAATTATTGAATTACAATAATTGATAGGAGTATAAGCAATACGTGGTCATTAATCATTGGACAATTTAATTTTTGAAATTTGAAAAATAGATTAAATGAATTGAAAAATATCGAGTGTTATGGTTATGGCGTGAGTCACGTTGAAAACACGGGTCCACATGTGTCACGATGATTCGCTGTTGTCCTCTAATGATCTGAATTTCAACACGTGGGTATGGGAATCGGCAAATAGACAAGGTCTTTTTTTGTGCTGCATCAATGACTCCAACACACTTTGGTCCAATGTCCTTCCATTAGGGACCTATTCTACTTAAATTTCATTTGGAAGCTTTGACCAATTAATAATTATTTTTATTTTAAAATAATAATATTTTTATTATTCTATAAATAAAGCTATGGCTTCGGATAATAACGAACAAATTATTTGGATTGTGCTCGAATCATTTCTATTCATATCTCGTCACAATAACACTTTATGATATGACCGCTAGTCAGATACGGTTGTAATGTTCAAATTAGCTTAGTCTTATCGCGACCATGTCTAAACTAGTTTTGATAAGTTATTAAGTTTTACTTTATCTCGAGTCGTCGTGAATAACTTGTGTGATATTCTTTCGCTATTTCCAAACTTGTAAGAAAATATGATGAAATGAAGATTAAGTCTACAATCTCTTTTCTAACCAATGGGTACAATTTTTTTTATTGATATGTATAAGCTTTTGTTAAAATACCTAGAATTTTTATTCTGGAAAAATGTAGCTTTCAATTTTAACCATCCCTTTTTTTCTATTCTTATTATTTTTCTAAATTATTATATACTCAATTTAATAATTAAATATCATAATTTGTTTATTATGAAAATGAATAAAGTAATCTTAAAGAATTAATTTACCAAATCAGTGTAGACAGTTAGCATTGATTATTTAAAAAACCAAAACATTATCAAAATATGCCCTAATTCTAACATCGTCAACAAATTTATTGAAGTTTTTCACATCCTTAAACTTTATATTATTATCGTAAAATTACCAAAAATAAAATAATAAACATAATCCTATACCCAATTTCTCACCCATTTATTTCAATACAAAATAATATAAATGTAAGAGTAGGATGTAAGCCTCGCCAGTGGGTCAGATCAGGGTGCAACCCTAGGGCTTTGGACCTTGGGCAGACTTTTGGACCGACCTATGGGTGGGTTCGATTTTTGACTTGGTATCCCGACGTTCGTTAAAAGATAATAAAGAAAAATTCAAACCCACAGGGCGGCCTATAGATAGGTTGCCAGGGCAGATAAGGACTGCGTCTGGAAATGTATGTATAGGTCGAACCTTTTAAAAGAACCAAAAAAGGATTTCATTTTTTGATATATTTTACATTGGTTCGATTTGTTAACGGTACATAATTTGATATTTGAATTGAAAAAATATAATTATTCAGTGTTTGAATTAAAAAAATTCATAGTTCGATGTTCAAATTAATAAAAAAAATTATTCAGTATTTGAATTGAAAAAATTTTATAGTTTAATATTCAAATTGAAAATTTTATTAATGTTTAAATATAAAAATATTTTATTCCATCTTTGTTCAAGAAAAAAAAATTCGGGACGCCCTACAGCTTGTAGGATGATGAGGCGAGTTGGGGCTAAGGAGCGATGCCTGAATTGCATTTCATAAAAACCATGAATTAAATTTTTTTAAGACTGAAAATATCTCACTAGGCCCGTCATCTTCCCTACGTGTTACTTAGGATTCAAATCAAACCATCCTTCATTTTCTCGTAATCAGAAAATGGACGACGCTCAAGAGCTGTTTGGGAAAATGCCTGCAAGAGAAAATGCCTTCAAATCAAACCATCCTCTTCTCAATGTTTTCATTTAACGATAATCTTCTCGTCTGATGACGTGAAAAAACGCTGTTTGTCGCAGGGAGGATTCATTTTGGATATGGGAGTCCATTTCATTGCCGCATTAAGAATGGTAAAGCTTCGCCTCCTTTTTCATATTCATTGATACTCAAATAAATAATCAAAGATTTTGCGAATTATATAATGTATCGACAAAGTTAGTTTTTTGTTATCTTATTAAGAAGTTTTGAGAGAAATTGAAGTAGTAACAGAGGATTATTATAGATTAGAAATGAGAGTATGAAAGGTTATGTTTTAATGATGATTATGAAAAGTTTTGTTTTAATGATGATTATTGATGCAATGTTCTTGGTAGATTTTCTGAATATAGTTTTTTTGCTAAGATTTGTGGTTAGTTTTAGTGTTATCGTCTTTTTGTAAATTTCGTTTATTTTGTTATAATAGAATCTTCCTCGCAACACATGTCCACCTACTTTTATTCAATTTGTTTATTAAAGTTCATAGATTTTTCTCATATTGTTTGCATTGATCTTTGTTTAGTAACTTTAACATTGCAAATGCCGGAAAAATGTTTTTTCTTTTCGATTTTTTGCGGCAAAACAAGTGTTTATTGAATTTCTTAGTTAAAATAGTCGTGCAATTAACGTTAAGTGTATTTTGTTGAATGAGTTATCTTCACTAAGTAGACACCCGGTCAATGATGGTTATTCAATATGCATGTAATTTCTCATATGAAGCTGACACCACTCAATGACTTTATCAGATTAGATTATTTTAGAATTTGTAAATCAATTGAGAAGAGGACAATAGTTTGAAGGGAATGAGAAGTCGATAATAGTTTTTGGCTAATTTAAGAATATTATATTACGAATTCTCTATTCTTCCCATCTTATGATGAAACAGGATCTGAGGTAATATCCGTATCTGCCGTGACCTCTCATGTTGATGAAACTCTACCACCTCCTGATAACATATCTAGTTTGTTGTAAGTTTCTTCTTCTTTCATTTTTATCATGATATTACAATTGCTTTTGAATCTTATAAAATTTTAGCCTCAGTGATGATTCATTTCCTTGCTTTAGACAACTCGAAAATGGATGCCCGGGCTTTTTTGTAATGGTAGTGTCCTCAAGAATGCCCAAGGCATGTTCAAATATCAATCGTATACTTAAATCTTTTCAGATTTTCCACATTTTATTATTCTCACACATTGTTTTAGCAGATATTGTGTCGGGTTGTTTGCCTAAACCGCACACTACAAGTAGAGCGTGGAAATATAGATGGCAAGCAGGGTTATCTGGTATCCTAGAAATATATTCTTACAAAGTCGATGAATATATTTTTAAACGAGCGATAATTTATAATCATATTAGAGGAGAAGATCATCTGCCTTGTTATTTTATTCCAAATCAGAAATTAAAATTGCCCATTTTGCTTGGAGGAGTTGGTGTTTTTCTCTCTGACTTATTTGTTTTTATTTGAATTTAAAAATGGTCAAATTATATCTTCATTCCTCTATGATTCGAACTCAGGTTTCAATTTCTGGGGGTGATGAACTAAGCAAAACCACTTTCTATCCCTTCAGTGGAGTAACTGAAGAATTTAAATCTTTTATTCAAGATATTTCACAGACTTCGATCGAGGTAATTCAATCAAACGCCTGGCATTTTTAGCGGATGTGTTCTTGCTGTTAATTATATATCTTTGTTTTGTACAGAATCTTAGCAGCCATTTAGCCGAGCCTCGTCTGGCATTCGTCAAAGGTGGTAGAGATGTTGCCGTTCTGGAAGCCATGCTTGAATCTGGAGCACAGAAAGGAGCTCAAATTCGCGTAAAACAGTTTTAACTCCGACTATATATCTTCTTGCCCGTGTATATCGGTGAAGGAATTCATCAGAACGCGGCATTATTCTAAGGGTATGATCAATAATAGATGTTCTAAATAAAAGTTGATGAACACCCCCTAGGTTTTTGAAAAACGTGGTTTTCTGAAAAAGCTCCAATCTTTCGCAAAACCCAAGTTTCGAGTTTAATCAAAGTGGTTCGATCCAAAAGATTTTTCTGCTCTCATTTAAAACTTCTCGATTTTAGTCCGTGGAGGAAACTGGTTTCTTACTTTTAAGTCATGGTCATTACATGCAACTTTCAGCTTCGGCGATCAACTCCGATGGCGTAGAGTAGATTGATGAATCGACTTGTTTTCTGCTCGGCAATAACAGATATTAGATTCGGGTAATATCCAGCGTTAATTTATCTATTCCTTAAATTGCGACGAGGAAATCGAGCCGGCCGAGTTTCGTCGGCGAATTTTCAAATGTCTGGTGATTGTTTTTGTCATTTCAATTTACAAAGCTGGGATTATACTACTTAAATTTGTTAAGTCTCTTATTTAATTGTTATTTCTTTGGATAATGTAGGATTAAAATGTTGTCTTTTTAATTATTTTATCGATTATATATTAGTGCTAGTTAAAGATTAAGATATGTTAATTAAGGTGACTCTACGAGCATTATCTTTTATATCAGGTATCGATTGCTAATCATAAAAGTATTATTATTATTTTTAATTTAAGTAAAATAAATAAATAAAAAATAAAATAAAACCCAATGTGCTTGGAAAAGTCATTTAGAGAAAGTGTAATTTTTACCTTAACGTATGAGCTAGTATACAACACATATTTTGAATTTCCTTTTTAACAAAATATAGCATAACGTAAGGAAAGCGAGCAATCTATTTTTATATAGTTTTGTTATTAAGTAATGTTATGTTTATTCTTTTAAAATATTCGATGATCTGTCAAATAATAATTGATATAATTATATTTAATTAATGTAATAAATTATAAATAGATGATTGATCATCAATCATTGGTTGACACGTCAGTGATTATTTTAAAAGAATAAAACTAGCATTACTCTTTGTCATTAAATCATCTATATGCAAGATGTGATGATAACTTTTAATCCAAAAAAGTCTTCGATTCATCCTTCTTCTTCTTCTTCTTCTCTCTCTCTCTCTCCCATCATCCGACATCTACAAGTTTTGATCGATGTAGTAGTTTAAAAATCATGGAAATCATATAAGAAGAAATGAAGTAGGAACAAAAGAAAAATAAATTGAATTAAAAATTTCAAAAAAAAAAAAGAAGTTTGCGAGTGATGGATGATTATGCACCTTTGCTAACATTGACCGTTCATGTTTTCGTAGAACAAGTTTTGGCAGAGTTTTAAGTGTCATTTGTCTTAATGACCAAGAAAAACAATCAAAGTTTTTGCATAATTGTGGGATCGGTGCATGGGTTTTGACCAATTCTCCACAATATGTTTGGATTCAATGTATCATCTATTTCGTCAAATCTAACGCTTTCCTAGAAAGCAAAAAGGGACAAAGCTAACTAATTGGACATTGTTTGGTAGTACTACATCACACTCATGTTATTTTACAAGTGATTCGAGGAGGCCATAAAACATTTCACTCTATTTGTTACACTATCATACATAACAAAAAAAATATTAGTGAAATTGATGAGAGAGGTATTGAATGTATGTAATGGACACCTTATACCTTAAAAACAAACGCCTGCCTCGCCGTCAACTTAGCTGCTAATACACGTGTGAGACGACACAAAAGTGGTGCCCTAACTCGCATACTTAATTTGAGAGATATAGGGGTGATGAAGATGCATCATCGGTCGAACAATTCTAAGAAATAGAGGGTAGTGTATTTTGTCAATTTCACGTCATATAATAGTTTAAGATTTTTTTTTTTCACCATTTTTGAAAATCATGATGCATGTGCATTATTTCGAAGATAATTGCCTTATCGACCGTCCAGAACAATTATCTTGTGAACATGCTTGAAATCCTAAACATCGTTGCAACTTAAAACAATTTTGACGTCAAAATCCCACATAAAACAATAGAGACAATGAAATAGTTTTATATCGAAACTAGTAATGCAATTTGAAAGAAAAATGATAAATGGTTGCAAACTTGAATGGCAAAATATTTGAGTATGACAATATTTCAAAAAATACTGGACTACAAGTGACTTGACAAAGCTTAAGAAAAGTGGGTCGAACAAGTCCAAAGGTAGCCCGATGCCACACGCCTTGTGCTTATAAAGCGCAACATGTTGCGACATAGAACCAATGAATGCTTCAGCACAACACGCATGGCGCATGCACCAATACGGTGTTGTGTCGCGACATATCTGAACTACGTCATGGCGTAACACACATCTCCCACCAAATTAGATTTTCGCCATGGCTTAAAACGTGTTTTATCAGGGATTTGTTAGAGAACTTCAATTTTTCGACAATTCACCACAAACGATGTATCCTTGAAGACCGATGACAAAACGCAAAGACTAGGACGCGAGGGACTTGGATTGGACGGATGATTGGCAAAAACTCTCTCGCACTATTCTCTATTGTCAAAGGAATTTTACTTCGCTCTTATCAAACAAAATTTTATTTTCTGTTTAATATATAAAATATTATATTATATGCATTAAATAAAATCTATAAACCCTATTTTAAGTGAAAATGAAAATCTTAAACTCAAAACTCTACTGAGATAACTTTAGTTTATTTAAAATAGAATTTGAAATTTAACTACTTTGTCAATTATAACTTTAAAGATTTGATCATTTGATCAAAAAAATCACAGGCGACCGAACGTTAACCAATCACGAAACTTCTTACCAATATAAAATAAATTAACTTTGAAAAATACAAAAAAATTACTCATAAATTTGTTTGGTACAAAATTGTCAAATTTAGTGCAGCATTACCTAAATGGGTTGACATGTTTATCCTTATATATATTATATACATTCTCAATTATTATTTATTTATATATAACATGAAGAAGGTAAATATTAAATTTTGTAGATAAAACTATATAAAATTAAGAAGTAGCTGAAATTTCAACGATAAAAATTGTAATTAATTTTTTGTAAATGGGGGGCCTGGAGGCTGGAGATGTCGACTTGGACTTGAGTTCGTGGAGATTCGACACCTCTCTCAGATGCATTTCTCATTGATTTCATTCATCTCTATCTGTTTATGAAACCCTTTGTTGCCCCTTTGCATTGAATTTTCCAGCCTCAGCATCCCTATCTTTGCCAAAAGGAGCTTTTTCCCTTGGTTTTTGCTCCATTTTCCATTTTGGGATCCAACGAGTCCACTCATTTCTCTCATCGCTGGCGACCTTTCGGAGAATCCAAGGGACACCCAAGAGAAAACCGAAGAAATTCTTTGTTGGGTTTGTCGAATTTCTCGTTTCGGATCGGGGGTTTATATTTATGGGCGAAACCGACGAAATCGATGTTCGATAGGGTGAGAACTCGTGCTCTTTCGCTTACCCAGTGTCTCGATTTTCTTGTGCATTTTTCTTCTTCCCTTTACCTCCTCTCAATTTTTTTTTTCCACTTTCAAATTGTTTAGAATTTGTTGTATTTATGTGTTACGATTGTATTATTGCTGAAAAAAATCTGGTCATCGTATTCTGTGTTTTTTTTTCTTTTGCTGGAATTTCAGATTTGTTTTAGTATTGGTGGAGCTTCATTGGGAACCTGTTCTTAATCGTATTAGTTTGTTCAGTTTACCTCGTGGAAATTGTTATGGCTGTATCCTTAGGAAATACTATTATGGTTTGATGGGAGATGATGGGAACGTGAAGTATATTGAATGGGATTGTTGTTTTGGATGAACAGATATCTTGTCTGAGCATTTTCATTGAAACAAGATTATTTGGATTTTCAAATTTTGGATCTTCATTTTCCTCAGAAGTCTAACGAAGTTATTTTAATGGAGAGCCTGATGATGGTCGAGGAAACATTGGGTGACTGTTCAGATTTAGATGTTGACGACATAAGATGTGAAAACATAGAGGACAAAGATGTTAGTGATGAAGAAATCGAAGCAGAAGAATTGGAGAGACGAATGTGGAAGGATCGTATTAAACTCAAAAGGATCAAGGAGAAGCAAAAGCTTGCAGCCCAACAAGCTGCTGAAAAGCTAAAGCCTAAGCAAGCTACTGACCAGGCTCGTAGAAAGAAAATGTCTCGAGCTCAAGATGGGATCCTCAAGTATATGTTGAAGCTGATGGAAGTGTGCAAGGCTCGTGGATTCGTGTATGGTATAATTCCCGAGAAGGGAAAACCAGTTAGCGGTTCTTCCGATAACATTAGAGCTTGGTGGAAAGAAAAGGTTAAATTTGACAAAAATGGCCCTGCAGCCATAGCCAAGTACGAAGCCGATTGTCTTGCAAGAGGGGAAGCAGATAACAGGGGAAATGGAAACTCGCAGAGTATTCTCCAAGATCTACAAGATGCAACTCTAGGTTCTCTTTTATCTTCCTTGATGCAACATTGTGACCCCCCTCAGCGGAAGTACCCTTTAGAAAAGCAAGTTCCACCGCCATGGTGGCCAAACGGGAACGAAGATTGGTGGGTTAAAATCGGTCTACCCCATGGCCAGAGTCCTCCGTATAAAAAGCCTCACGATTTGAAGAAAATATGGAAAGTTGGTGTTTTGACAGCTGTGATAAAGCATATGTCACCCAATATTGCGAAAATTAGGAGACATGTTCGACAGTCGAAGTGCTTGCAAGACAAGATGACGGCAAAGGAGAGTGCAATTTGGTTGGGGGTTTTGAAACGAGAGGAATCGCTCATTCAGCAGCTGAGCAGTGACAATGGGATGTCTGGAATCACAGAAACTCCTGCAGGAGGATGTGTTGATAAGCAAGTGGCAGCAATCAGTGGAAGTGATTATGATGTCGATGGTGTGGATGACTGCATGGCTTCAGTGTCATCCAAAGCTGAGAGGAGAAATGATGCTCAACCGTTGAGCTGTCTACCCATAACCACTTCTTATCCTGTCGAAGAAGAAGATCAAGCCGGAAAGAAATCTGGAACAAAAAGGGCTCGTACACAAGCAAATTCTCCGCCATTGACATCCGAAAATGAGCAACTAAATGTTGAGCCAAGAACCATCCTACCCGACATAAATAACTCAGATTTTCCATTGGTGGGATTCGATATTCCGGGAGTTCAGCTGGCAAGAGAGGCAGCCACTACAGCTTTGAGGTCGCTCGAGAGGGATTCAAGCTCCCAATCTCAACTACCAGATTTAGAATACAACCATTTCTCTTCGGTAGCATCGGAAAACGTTTCTACAGAAAATATATACGGGGGTGGAAGGTCCTTGACATATCCTGTGACGCAAAATTTGGAGATCAATCACGGAAATATGTACAATTTCTATAGTCCAACAGTGGAGTATAGGCCTAGTCACTATGGGCAGCAACCTAAGATTACTACTCAAATTGTGCAAGAGGATGAGGGATGCAGTGTACCTTCTCTACATAGTAATCCAAACGAGATCAGCGGAGTAGACTTCAACTATTATGCAAAAGACCCGTTGCCAGGCGAACAAAATAGGCCTGGTGATGCACAGTTTGGATCTCCGGGCCACAACTTATCGTTAGATTATGGAGCGTTAAACAGTCCATTCGACCTCGGGATTGACGGGATGGGGTCGTTTGATGATCTTTTACTCGACGATGATTTGATTCAATACTTTGGAGCATAGATTGTAAGTGTATTATTCTTGAATTCTACTCCAGTTCCAGAATTTTTCTGAAACTCACTTGATTATGTTCATTTGTCCAGGACTGCAAAAGAGGCGTACCTGTTTCTGCTTGGACGAATTCTGGAAGGAACCAAGTATGTTTTTTTTTTTTTTATCATTTATGCATTTCTAATCTTTGAAGCTATGAACTACATTTTATGGAGCTCGTAATTTGAGAACATAAGGAATAACTTCTGTGTTGTTTTCACTTAGATAGGAATCATTCTGATGTGTCTTCTGTAAAGGAGTCAATTCGCGAGACTGGATTAATGCCTAAATTTATGAGACTCAACGTGTATTGTTTACATCTTTTTTTGGCACAAAATACTCTTTTTCTGCACAAATCACATCGGCCTTGGAAATCAAAGATGTGTTCTTAGTTACATTTACAGATTATGAAGATAATCCATTAATGTCAAGTATATGTTTGTGGGATTGTCTTCACTAATTCTCTCCTACCCTCGACTTTGCTCGCCTTTATACGGTTGAGCCTCTATAAGTTTAATTAAAAAAATGAAAATTAAAGAAATAATGCTATTTTTTTGTTTTATTCTTATTTTTTGACTGATTAAAATTGACATAATTAATAATTTATTTTAAATATTTGCAGTTTATTACACGAAATTAAGAAAAAAAGAATTAATGAAATTAAAAAAACATAAAATGTGAAGGGTATTTATGTAATTTCAATTAGAGCAGACGAGACCATGCGACCTGGTGTTACTGCAATGCTGTGGGCTCCACTAAAAATGATTGGATGGAAGTTCGTGTAATCCCAGTGACGTCCTTGCTAAGGTGGCGCAGAGAATCACCCCCTCCCACGTACCTCTTTTTGATTCCGAATCCAATAATCTTTCGCCACGTTGTATCTCTCCATGAGCTTCCGCATTTTTGTACTAGGATTTCAGGCTGTAAAATGTTTTTGGTCTCCCTTGTTACATCAGTTATGTCGATTACCAACTATATCCTTCCACGTCTGTGGCCAGGACTAAGACGCTTGAGTAATTGTCTGGGTTATATGGGGCTATAAATGTCAGTTAATTTAGTAAAACAACATCCATCTATCCGTAGGAACTGTGGGAGAGAGTGATATTTTTGTAAGTTTGATACTGAGATTTAACCATCTTTAGCGTTATTAAAGTCCCTTCTGCTTCTTCTTCTTCATCTGTCTGTCTCATACTGGCTCTCTGGTTTTCTTGTTCCCTCAAAAATGACGCCTGGGAAGATTCTCTCCCTCTATTTCATTCTCTTTCTCTCTCTTTCCCTTCCTTTTTCCCATTCTTCTCCCACCCGTAAGTTCTCTCTCTCTCTCTCTCTCTCTCTCTCTCTCTCTCTGTTGAATGCATATTCTGATACGTATTAATAGTTTCGACCTTACTTTCAGTTCTTGAAACCCGAAAAGATGTTGCAGTAAACGCAGTCGATTCAACTGTCATTCAGGTAGCAAAATGACGAGCTTTCTTATCTAACTCTCTCTCCCTTCGAATATTCTTCTTGAATGAATAGTATTTTCTATGGTTTTGAAATCAGGGGAGTGAGGAGGGTGCCGGAGAAGGAAAAGGATTAGCATCTATGTCTGCGGCCGCCGTGGAAGACTCGGCCAGGGAAGTTCGGACGGGACCTGACCCACTTCACCACAACGATAACCCCACACCCGCTTGATGCATTTAACTACAATGTTGGTTGATTAATTTAAATTGTTTCCGCAAATTGAACAAGCCCATTTACTCCTAAAAGGGTTGCTCCCACCGCCTTTTCAGCCCTTTCTAACCCGAGTTATTGAATTTGTCTAAGGCCCATGCCTAACCCTGACAAGGGCCTTACGTTGAAATTGTCAATAGATTTTGAGAGTTTTTTTTCAGTTAATTGGACTCAAAGTCCGACAATCTTATCTAAATTTACTTAAATTTGGATGTGTCTAATGAAAATGTTACTGATGGAAGAATTTAGAAATTTAAAGATATAAATTGTAGTAATATTATTATAAGAAATGATAATTTAATGAATGTGAATGTAATTTTTAAAGTATAAAATAAACTCTAATTATCAACATCTTACAGTACTGCATGCTTGTCATTTGATTCCTTATCGTCGCTGTCTCCAGACTGACATTTCTCATTGTGTTCTCCTCCTTCGTCGGCGGTTCACCGTCCAAGTTCTTCGTCCCCTGTGCTGATTATGTCTTCTTCAACCGCTTCGACGGATGGGAAGTCTGCGTCTTCCTCTTCCTCATTTCTGTTTGAGGCGCCGAGAATAGAGGCGGAGTTGTCCGGACTTCTACACTCTATATCCGAGCACGGAGGATATGCTTACGCGAGTATGGTGGCTCTGGCAGCTGCCGGAGATATGAGAGCTGCTGAGACTGCGTGTGACATGGCTTGGGAGCAGCTCCATTCTGGTCCTTGGCACTCTGTCTTGCCAATTTGGCGCGACGCCTACTCCATGGCTTGTCTTTACGTTGCGATGTTCCGTTTTTCTAGTGGTGAGTTTGCGGAGGCTATTAGGGTTTTGGACATGGGGATTATCATGGGAGGGACGCTTTTGAGGAAAGATTTGGATTCTGCAATCGAGAAGGTCTTGGTTAAGGCGAATGCAGCTAGGGTTTTGACTTCAGTCCGAAAAGAAGCGGAATCGATTTCCATATCGCAGAGTTCATTGCTTTGCGGCAATCTTGACAGGCTGGAGGTGAGGTTGGTGATTGCTTTTCTCATTATTTAAAGCTCTTTAGATTTCTTGTTGTCATTCTTCAGCGTCTTCTTCTTTTTCTCCGTTTCTCCTGGAATATGGTGAAAAATTGTCTGATATAAATGGGATTGAAGTCTACCATAAACTTCGATCTATTGAATTTTTTGGATACGCACTCAATCTGTCTGATATTATGCTTAAAATTTCTTGAATACAATTTCAATCGATTAAATTTCAAATTTTTCTGTCAATACATTGTTCTAAATTTATAGGTGCATCGAAATTTACCTATGAAGGCTCTCGCTAATAAGATTGTTGCAAAGATATCTGCTTTATCTTTGGAGGGATTCTTGCGCGACTATTTTCTTCCAGGTTGTCCCGTTATTATTAGTGATGCTATGGATCATTGGCCAGCCAGAAAGAAGTGGCATGACATTGACTACTTAAAAGGAGTTGCTGGGGACCGTACAGTTCCTGTTGAGGTGATCTACTATTATCTTCATACGTATCTTATTCAATATTCCAGTTGTTAAAATTGCTTTATTTTTCCATCTTAAATCTTTTAATCGCAGTTTAATTTTTTTCCCTAATAATCTCTCTTTTAGCGGTATATCTCATGAATCAGCACTAGGAGTAAATAGGATGAATTCTCTATTATTAGAATCAAATTAACAAAGTAGTTAAAAATGTTTGACTTTATAAGGCCAAGTTCTTATGGATAAACACTCTGCTGACCATTTAATTGCAAAAAATGCCACACGAATGTTGATTTTTTCTTTTTCTATGTTTGCTTTACTTCAAACATAAATTGAAGACATTTCGCAGGTTGGGAAAAACTACTTGTGTCCAGAGTGGAAGCAAGAACTTATTACATTTTCCCTGTTTCTTGAGAGGATTCAGTCTAATACTAGTTGTGATGGTGTTACATATCTTGCTCAGCATCCACTATTTGATCAGGTATGCAGAGCTTTCTTTTAGAAACTTAAAAGTAAGTTGTGTGTGAACAGACTAGATACTGCAACCATTCATTGGGACTTTCAATTGATAGATAAATGAGCTACGGAAAGACATTTGCATCCCTGATTATTGCTTTGTTGGTGGTGGGGAAATTAGATCTCTTAATGCTTGGTTTGGTCCAGCTGGCACAGTAACACCTTTACACCATGATCCTCATCATAATATACTTGCTCAGGTTTGTTGGATATAATTTGCATTTTGCATCAAATTATCATTCATCAATGACTATTTAGCATTTGCAATGTTGGCTGTTTATTCCCTACTTCTGTCTTGTTGTTTTGCATTATTTCTTTGTTTTGTTTTTATACTTCTCAAACAAGATACAGTAGTACACTTTTGGTAAGACAAAAAGAACAGATGTATATCATGATTGGGGATTCTCGGTCAGAAGCTTTTGATGGGGTGTGTATATGATACACTGGTCAGTGTCTTTATATCAATATTTTCGTCTCATGAAACGTGGAAGAATTTCTTTATATAAAGTATTAAAACGTAACCTTTTCAAGGTGAACTAGAAATTTCATCGTCTTACTTTGGCATTATATGTATGCTGTGTATTGTTGAGATATGTTAATGACTCAGAATTAAATAAATAAATTATAGTCGTTAGATATCTCTAATTTATAGGGATTTGATTTTGTTTATACATGTGTAATTTATTTTATTTCTTATATTAGATTATTTGATCTTAATTTCTAAGCATTAATTTAGATTTGTACTCTGTATATTTTACAATTATGAATAGTAAAGTGATTTTCTGCACCAATATTTTATCCTTTATAGTATCACAGCAGTTAATCTTTCGATATTCTTCTCCACGATGAAGAACAGAGAATAGTGTGGCATGCCTAGTGGGACTCGAACTCACAATCGCCCGATGGCAGTTTGGCGTACTCCTCTGTCGTCGAGCGGACACTGGTTTAGCGTTCTCCTCTGTCGTCGAGTGAAAACCGGTGATCGGCGTTCTCTTCTGTGGTCGGTGCCCTAACTTCCAGTTTGCAAAATAGAAGTTTTAAACACTTCTACTCGAAGTTCACACCTCACGCTCACGGCTCACAGGCTACATCTCTTTCAGTTTTCGTTTGAAGTCCAGCGACCACGCCTCCACGCTATCCAACATTTTTCTGCTCAAATCTTCTGTTAAAGTCCAGCGTTCTCTGTTTGAACTCTCGTTCCTTCGAGTTCGAGCGCTTCTGCCCTGTGCTCTACTTCAACTCACAGCTGAAGAAGTTCTGTCAACGTGACATAACAAACTCTGTGTACAAGTACTAATGATGATTTTACTCAACCTCTCACTGTTGGAGTAACTTTCTTCAATGACATCAATGTGTTAAGCTCTTTGTTAAAGGAAAGGGCAAATTTGGCTATCTTTTCGAGTCTGTAGTGAAGCCTGAAGATGAAGGTGAAAGTAACGACAAATTGGAGGCTGAAAATTCAATAGTCATGTCCTAACTAGCAAATTCAATAGAACCAGATGTGAGTCGGACCTATCTCTTTCTTCCAACACCAAATGAGATATGGGAAACAGTGATGGAGATCTACTCGGATTTTGAAAATGCAGAACAACTCTTTGAGATCAAAACTCAATTAAGGAATGTCAAGCAAGGAGAAAAGAGTGTAATTCAATACTACACCGACCTCAAAACTATATAGTAAGAGCTTGATTTGTTCTGTGATTACAGGTGGAACTGTGCACTTTGATGAGGTACGAGGACTGATACTTAGTCGAGATCCTCTACTTAGTACTTGTGAAGTGTTTGCTGAAGTACGCAGAAAAGAAAGTCGTCGACAGGTGATGTTCAGCCATAAGTCATCCATTCCTACAACAGAAACCTCAATTTTGATTACCACTGAGCTAGATCAATCCACTTAGAGGTATTTTAAGCGCTCAGATAGACCAGTCTGCGAGTTTTGTCATAAACTCGGGCACATTAAAGCAAAATGTTGGAAGTTACATGTAAGCTTGCAGATTTCAATTCAGCCAAATTTTCTCGTAACAACAAAGGAGACTTTCAGGTTTCTCATGAAGAACCAACATCATCTAAGTCATCAATTGATAATTCTTTCTTCAACAAGGAAAACCTAGAACAATTGTATCGTTTATAGATTTCACAACAGTTTGCTAATATCACGTCTAATCCATTATCTTCCTTAGCACAAATCGACATCTATTATAGGTAGCTCGAGCTCTCATGTTTTCCATGAATGTACCTTAAAGTTTTTGGGGCGATGCCATACTTAATGTTGCATACTTAATTAATAAGATGCCAAATAAATGTTAAGCTATCAAATTCCTTTAAAAACTTTACAATCATATTTTCATCACAAAAGATCTTTCATTCACTTAGCACCTAAAGTTTTTAGTTGTACTAGTTTTGTTCACGTTCATGATCATAAACAAAATAAATTAGATTCTAGGACAACCAAATATATTCATAGGTTACTCACCTACTTAAAAAGGATACAAATGTTTTGATACGAAATTAGGTAAAATGTTTGTTAGCATGGATGTCACATTCTTCGAAAACAAATTTTTTTTTAAAGAAAACTTCTATTCGGGAGGAGAATAGAGAAACAAGTGAAGATAAGTTTTAGGAAACAATTGTTATGCCTACCCCTGTTCTTAACTTTAACCAAAAGAGGACACCAGAAAAATGATATGAAACACTGAGTACTGTGGCTCCCACCTCTGAAATTCGTGTTTAGTCAAGAAGGAAAGAAAAACAACGTATTGATTCACTGCCAACTCCAACAATGCCACCATCTGAACTACGTATTGATCCTCTATTACTCCTATTTCATTTCATCTTGATTCAACTCTAGAGTGACCACTGCGAACATGTTGCAACCCCTGAACTAAGTCAAAGTGATCTTGTTGAACCCATTGCTTTTAGGAAAGGAGTTCGTGAGTGTACTAAACATCTTATTGCTCGTCATGGGTTATATCATAAACTCTCACATAGTTGTAGAGTTTTCACTACTAGTATCACTGATGATAAAATCTCAAAAACAATACAAGAAGTACGAAATATTCCAAAGTAGAGGGATGTTGGTTTAGAAGAAATGAGAGCTTTGAAAAAGAGTTAAACTTGTAAGTTGACAGAGCTTCTAAAAGGAAAATACCTAGTAAGCAGCAAGTGGATTTTTACAATAAAGTATAATTCTGATGGTTCAATAGAAAGGTACAAAGTTAGGCCTGTAGCTCGGGGCTTTACTCAAATCAATAGCCTAGATTATAAGGAAACTTTTGCCCCCGTTGCCAAACTCAATACTGTTAGAGTTTTACTTTCACCAGCTGTTAATCTGTATTGATCTCTTTTATAGTTTAATGTTAAGAATGCATTTCTTAATGGTGATTTAGAAGAAAATGTGTTCATGCAAGTACCTCCAGTTTTTGATAATGCGAGTGTAGCACGAAAAGTCCGTAGACTAAGGAAGTTCTTAGATGGTCTCAAGCAATCCCCTCATGCATGGTTTGCGAGATTTACAAGGATCGTTAAGGAGCACGACTATTCACAAGGTCAATCGGATTACCCACTATTCTATAAACACACAACAGGAGGTAAAATTGCTATTCTGATTGTGTATGTGGATGACATAGTAATAACAGGAAACGATGAGATGGAGCTAACTACATTGAAAAAACTTCTAGCTCATTAGTTTGACCTTAAGGATTTGGGAAATCTAAAGTACTTTCTAAGTATAGAAGTAGCCAGATTAAAAAATGAGATTGCTATATCTCAGAGGAAATATGTACTTGATCTCCTCAAAGAGACAGGTTTCCTCGGATGCAAGCCGGCCTTAACATCTATTGATTCTAATCAGAAGCTTGATCGAAGTAAGAATGAAGTGTCTGTCAGATATTAGAAACTGGTAGGAAAACTGATTTGCTTAGCTCATACTCGGTCTGATATAGCCTTTGCAGTAGGCTTAGTAAGTTAGTTCATGTATTGTCCAACTGAATATCACTTCAAAGCTGTCTATAAAATTCTATATTACCTCAAAGGAAGTCTGGGTAAGGGCATTACGATCAACAAAAGTCAAAACAGACAGATTGAAGTTTTTACAGATGTTGATTGGGTAGGATCTGAAACGGATAGGAGGTCTACATCAGCCTATTGTACGTTTATATGGGGCAACCTTGTGACATGGAGGAGCAACAAGAAAGATGTTGTGGCATAGAGCAGTGCAGAAGCTGAGTTCAGAGCACTGACTAAGGAATTTGTGAAGATATTTGGCTTTAACATATCTTAAAAGAATTAAAGATCGAGACTGATAAGCCAATAAAGCTTATTTGTGACAACAAGTCGGCTATGAACATTGCACATAATTGAGTGCAACATGACAGAATAAAGCACGTAGAGATTGATCGTCATTTTATCAAAGAAAAACTTGAAAAAAGGAATATTTGTATACCATATGTTCCAACATCTGAACAACTAGCAAATGTTCTCACAAAAGAGGTCTACAAGCAAGTGTTTGAAAAATATTTAGTCAAGCTTGACATGATGGACATCTTTGCTCCAGCTAAAGGAGGAGTGTTGAGATATGTTAATGACTCTGAATTAAATAAATAAATTAGAGTTGTTAGGTATTTTTAATTTATAGGGATTTGATTTTGTTTATACGTGTGTAATTTATTTTATTGCTTATATTAGTTTATTTTATCATAATTTCTAGATTTTAATTTAGATTTGTACTCGTCTATATATTTTCTAATCATGAATGGTAAAGTGATTTTTGCTTCAATATTTTATCCTTTATATATTCATTTAATGCTTCAAAAAATGAAGTCTCTAGATACGACTCAAATAGCTGATGGACTACTTACTTTTATTAGTAAGTAGTGAAATATGAAATTGGCTACAGCAGATGAATTAGTATGCTCAGATGTTTAGCCTTATCCATTAGTCACTACCTGTCCAAGGAGTTCTTCACAATGACAGTGACCAATGAAGTCCAGCTTCAACTTTGACTTAGAAATGCACATATATCTATATCATGGAAGCCATGACACATTAGCAATGCACTAATGCTGTAAGATTCATAATTTTCTTCCCCAAGTTTGATTCCCTGACCCCACGGCCAGACTAAGGAATATTCCTCTTTGTTTCTTGATCCATGGACTTCCCATCATGTGTCTATCAGTCAATCCAATCTTTGATTCCTTTTTCTTGGTTTTGATGTGGATATATTCCCTGTGACTTATTCAAGAGACAATTTGTTATATATTAATATTTTTTATCAAATTTAACAAACAACTAACTTTATGTAGATTGTTGGTCAAAAATATGTACGGCTGTATGCTGCAACATTGTGCGAGGAACTTCATCCATACTCTGAAACTATGCTTTGCAATTCTAGCCAGGTAGGATTATTTATTAATGCAGCACCTCAAATTATTTGGAGACTAGTTTACATGTTATGGTAATGCATTTGGAGTATATTGAAGACAAATTCAAATTTTGAAGCGCTTGTCCTTTGGAATAATGATTTGGAGTTTTTATATTGTTTTACCCGCCTGACTCCACCCGATATGCATTATTATTTTATCATCAGATTTTCATGATGAATAACATCAGGCAAGAAATACACATGAAAGATTCTTAACATGATTTAGAAACTTTGTCCTCTGCTAAAAAAGCTCGATAGATACTTTATGTTGGCTTGAGATAGATCTCTTTTTCATTAGAAGCAAGAATATGGTGATTCTGAAACTTGAAAACGTCTTTATTTTGGTCAAGCAAAATGTGGAACACATAAAGTTGGTGTTTTCCATTTTTTTTCCTTTTACTAGTTTTTGAGATGAGCTCATATTAAAATGTTACTTGCTGTAAAAAATTTTGTTGATAAAAAGTTCTCAACTGCTTTATGAATTCTGTGTTGACGTTGTTATGTTTTAACTTTTTAAGTTATTCGGTTCCTGAAATTGGGTGGATGGAATTTTTTTTGAAGGTTGATCTAGACAACATAAACGAGAACAAGTTTCCTGAGGTGAAGGATTTGGAATTTGTAGACTGCATTTTAGCGGAAGGAGAAATGCTTTACATTCCACCAAAATGGTGGCACTATGTGAAATCTCTATCGACTAGCTTTTCTGTTAGCTTTTGGTGGAACAACTCGGAAGATTCGATTCCCTCTTGATGCTGCATTTTTATTCTTCAATTTGCTCATTCTTTCTTGATATTAAACAGTGTGAGTTCTACATATACATATACAAATGAAGTTCTGATCCCTGTAGTGGCAATTTTAAAGTTTCTATAGATATAGACTCAATGAAGTAACATTTGCAGAGAATTGATGGAGCGAAAAATTGGTGATACTATTGTCAATATATATATATATATGCTGAGGAAGTGGGTCACCTATGATACTCCATTAACTTGATCTTCAGCCTTTATTCACCTATGATATTGATCAGTTTCTGACCTTTTTCTTATCTGGATTTCAGCTCAGCATTGTCTAGGAATTCGTCCGTGGTTGGGGATCAAAGAATACTCGAAATCTTTAACCTCGTGATGGCATTTACTGTCATCTCCTTTACCTCGTAAGCTTTCCTTGTCATTTCTTTGATTCATCTTTCCATTTAATTACCAACTCGATAGAAGATGTTGGTGTTTAGTTTCTTTCTTCTTTCTATCTCCACAAAAACTCCATTCCTCAACCTCTTCTTCCAAAACTCTTGATCCATTGTAAATCAATCAACGGTCATAGACCTCAGAATTCTCGGTCCTGTGGTTCCTGCCCTGTAGTTGTAAGCGTTGGGGGTCGGAACCCGATTACCAGGCTTGTCTGAGTTGCTTATATGGTATTCAAAGCGAACAGAAATGAATTTGGTTTTTGGTTTGGAGTGGGGATTTTCTTTTACTCTCGTGGTTCGGTTGGATGAGATTGAACATGTCCGGAAATAGGATGGCCAATTTCCTCCTAAAGTCAAGCATTAGTGTTCTTCAACTAAATGGCATCGGGATTTCGCTACTCAAAGTTCATCAGCTCTTCAATTATTGTTAAAAGTTCTTTGACTAAGCTTTCCACAGCCTTTAATGCCGTTAGAGGTAGCCTCTCTTGATGATTATTTCAGCGGTAGGATTACCATTTTGGTCGTAAGCAGTTAAGATACTGCGTCAACTAGGATGAAAGGATACTAAGCTTTTGAGGTAAGAGAAGAGTCCCTCAAGTTTGTAATCTAGAGGAAGACGATGCTGGCTGTTTGAAATTGAAGCTTAATCCATCAATTGTTTAGTGCCAAAGAGGGTACTTGTTCAATCATTGAGCCCACCAACAGATGTAGTTTTACCAAATATGGAAGCGAAATGGATTGTCAAATGTTACGTCTTTCAAGACTTGCCATTTATGCTTCTACATGACACTTAGTGATTGAGAAACTTCCTCAAATGCTGTTTCAACCTAGGCTTCCGATGCACTGGCACGCCCCTTCTTTCAACCATTGAAAACCCGGGAGTGTCTTCTTGATTTTATGTATTAATGGATGAGTTCATTGGCAATGAGTCAAGCTTTTGTATCATTTTATGTTTTTTTAATGTAATAGTTAAGATACATTATAATCAATAAAAATAAATTATTGATTGTATTAACCAATGATTGTCACAATCTTTCATAAGATTATTATATAAAATTAGAGTGTTCTAATGTGGTCATACTGTTTAATTCAAAATCAAATTAAGAAATGACAAATTACAAATTTAGATACTAAAATGATAGTTCTATTATTGTGCATAGATTATTATCCGTGTCATTTCGTAAAAGCATATGAGCACTCGATAAAGGTAATCGACGAATGACACTACTCTCTTCACCAAATTCACTTTCGGTGCTAGCGCACAAGTTCGAACGTTCCCACTTCTTCAAAATCACTCTGCTTTCGTTTTACTCGTATTTTCTTGAGAGACAATCACTTTGTAAATCATAGCGCTCTTATACTACGTACCATTCGTGTGGCCATGTTTATTGCAGTGGTCACAGAATGGAAGTGGGCGCTTGCTATTTGCCTGAAGATATTGCTTCGAGACTTGAAGTGCAGCCAAATTGATAGTAAGAGTCACCTGAATGATAATTTCTTGTTGTTTTTCTTTTTAGCATACCAGATTATAGATACGCTGAACCGATGGAAATTCCATTGAATGATCTTGATACTGTTGCTCGATAATTGCCTTGAAATTGGCACACATACAAGGAGGGATTGAAGAAATAGAAGTGAGGTCGTCCTATAATGATTTCAACTGTGTAAAATAAGAAGAGATAGACATACCTTTTTGTTTGAGAGTACAAATTGATTGATTTAACTGATATATTTTTGGCACATTTGATTGAGAATATTGCCTCTTCAAATCTTTACAAACTTGTGCGGCAGTCTCGGTGTACAAGATGCTCGGACGAATCTCGAGTGAGACAGAGTTGAGGATCTAGCTTCCAACCAAATCGGTGCATCGCTTCCAATTGGGAATCTCATTATGGTTCTCTAGAATTGGAATGCGTCCGTCGACGAATCCAAGCTTGTTCTTGGCACGAAGCTCCATTGTTATTGCTTGACTCCATGAACCGTAATTGTCGCCAGTGAAAAAAGGAGTGACAAGGATCATAGAGAGATTGTTCGAGTGGTGAATTACATACGGCTTTGCTTGGATGACAAGAAGAGAAAAGTTGGACTCATTTGGGTTGATGCTTGGCAGGTCACTCATGTTGAAACTTGATGACGTTGGATCGTTTAGGGCTATGATACCATGCGAAAAAAAAAAGTGAATAATAATGAAATCTCTTAATTTGTATTCATTGATATGTCAAATTAAATAGGCAGATTTACAACGTAATAATGCAAAAAAAAAGAAAAAGAAAAAGAAAAAGAAAAAGAAAGACAAAAGATGCAATTAATTAACACAAGAATACTTGAGAATAGGAACAAGTGATTCAACGACAGGTTGAATTCGTCTAACAGAGTGCACAGAAACTCTACTAAATAGATGGTAAAATCTACAAAATGTCTTCTGCTAAATATCCGATTTTTCTTATTTACATCTGCACACATTCACAAAATATCAATCAAGCTATCTAAAATTTGTCAGTATTATCTGACTCTGGATTTCTGAGTAAACCAACTATTAAAAATGGATTTGCTCTTTTTACAAAAACTCACACCCAGTTGCTTGTGAGTGGGAAATCGTGGAATCTAAATGAGAGTTCTCCAGCAGTGTCTCTTTCAAGCCGGACGCTTGATTCATCAGAGCTGACACTTCCGCCATCAGTAAAACTATCGGGCGGTAGAGGCTGAATCTGATTGTCGTTCGGCTGTTGAGCTAGCTGAACTTCGGGTGGTAATGGCAATGAGGGGAGAGAAGAAGAAGAAACTAATGATCTCCCTCTGATTTGGCCAAAGCTAGAAGAAGCTAACTCTCTGTCCCAGATGAAAACATGCATGGAAATGGGGACCTTCGCATGTCTGTGTAAAGAAAGCTTCTGGCTCAGTGAAATTGTGTCAAAGCATCTAACTGCTCCTGTTGAAGAAACCAGCCATGGCAGCACCTTCTGGTTTGATATTCTTGAGATCACTAATAATCTTGATGCCTTTGTTGCTTCTTTATACAGATCGTTCAGTCCAGCCCGCGAGGAAGGCGTGTTCTCATCCTCGTCAATGACGGACAAAATGTATATAAATCCCTGCAGATAGCAAAGAATGTTCCAGTTAACAAGGTCCGAAATTCATGGAAATAGCCAAAATTTGATCAGAGTTATAAAACCTCTTCCGTTCTGCTAATAGTGAATCCGAGCTTGATATCGCCTTCTTTTAGTTTGATCTCATAAGCAAGCTCTCCTCCTAGAGGAGCGTACCAGAGGCGCACGGCTCTAACGACGCCAATGTCCACGCCATGGTAGTCCTCGAACCCGTAAATGCTCGCACTCGCTAGACCACACAAGTCCGATATCGAACCGGCATTCACATTTAGATTGGAAGAAACAGCCTCCCCAGATATCTGTTGAAAAAGAAATCAACAATTGAACTCAATAATTTGGTGGGTGTAAAAGATTTCTGCACAAAATTCATGCGAAGCTATGGCACTGCGATCCGACCATAGCACCAAATAAAACCCTGAATTTTAAGGTTAATATTTTTTACTTTAAAATTCTTCAATTCAAACTTTATATTTTGAAACTGTTATCGAATTTGATTTGGGGTTTCTTGTAAAATTTCTGGGCTTTAATTTTTTTCTATTATATTTTAGCTGCGTAATATAAACCTTCTTTACAATAATCTTCTTACTCAGTCATTGAAGCCAGTTAACGAAAACAGGAAGAATTTGACCTTTGTAAGAAAAGATTCGATCTGAATGTTCATGAAGACGATGGGAACTCCAGAAATCTGGGAAGAATTGAGCCATGCGTTTGCTCTGGCAAGGGAATCCTCCATGTCATTGTAGCGAGAAGAAGCTTGATCTGAAGCCTTTGGAAGAAGCAGAAGAGAGAGAAAGCAGCTGGAACAAGGAACTGCTAAACATTCCTGCATTCTCCTCTCCCATGGGTACGACACATACCCATCTTGAAGCTTTGTGTTTGCCAGAGCCTTCACCATCCTCGTACTTCTCGAAGCTGCAAAAAGGATAATATCAGCGTAATTGTTAAAAAATAGAATAATAAATGAAAGATGAGAGAGAAACCTTGGAGATTCAAACAGTCAGACTCGGTCCGGTCGACGAATCCGACGATGTAATTCGGATCGCTAATAGAGCGGAGAACGTACTGCTTCTTTCTGGAGGTGTCGTTGGGTACGATGCAGGCCTGTAACTCCGAGAACTCGGAGCGGCCACGGCGAACGCGAACGACGATCGAAGTCTGTTTGTCTTTGTAGAAGGTGTGAAGAAGCTTCTGGATCCCTGTCCGACCGTTCTTGAACGGCGAATTGACGGCGAGAGAGGATCCGATTTTGAGCTGCTCGACGATATCTCCGGTCTGGAGCATGTCTCCGGTCCATTCGTCAGCTCTGGAGCTTCCTTTGAGACAATCAATGGAGAGAACTACGAGTCTGCTGCTTCCTTGGCCCTCCGGACAGGTCTGTATTCCGTCCATTGGCATTTTTCAATCTCTCTCAGTCAGAGAATTTGACAGACGATCATGGAGAGAAAGAAGAGAGAGAAGTGGAGACGCAAAAGTCAACGTTGTGGAATTTTTCAGAGATGTTCATCAAATTGGAATATAGAAAGAAGAAAGTAGCAACCTTTCATTTTCTGATGTTTTTTTAATAATTAAAACACTTCAAAAATCAAGTCTAATTAAAGATTGCAGGTGATAGTTGGCAGGAAGGCCCAGTCAACACCAGTTCGCGTTCACACTTTCTCAGCCGACGTATGACGTAGATGCATGCCTTTCACTTACGTAAAGATGACGTAAGCTATCCTGGTCAATGATTGGGAAGGTGCTGTTTGTAAAGATGTTAAATAAGCGAACTGATACAACCCGAGTCTGAAAAAATTTGATTTACCGAGCCTGCCGAGTCTAACGAATCGAGCTTAACGAACTGAACCAAAAAGATTTTTAACTCGAGCCGGCTCGCAAGCCACGAGCCTAACGAGCCGAGCCGAGCCAGCCTAATGAGTTTAACAAGTCGAGCCTAATGAGACAGCGTATATAAATATTTTCAACTTATATTAATATAATATAAGTTTTTCAAACAATTTACTATTTATAAATAATAAAAACAACTTGGATTGTTTAAGTCGCTATTTTTTAGGAGTGATCGTGGTTGGGACGATTCAATTTTTAGAGAAATTAGAACCGGACCACAAAAATTCAGTTTTTAAATTTTTGCATAAATAAATCTAAAAATATTTTCAAAATCGGGCCAGATTTCTGGTCTCGGTTCTGATCCTCCCATTTTTCTTTTCTTCTTCTCCCTCTCTAAACTTGTCTGCAAATTACAACTTAAAAAATTTTCTTTTTTGTAACGCATAATGAGATAGATGTAAAATATCAAAGTCAAAGCCACGAGAAAAAGTAAAAAAAAAACAAATAGTACATGACACAATATAATTAAATAAAAATTGAAGTATAAAATAATCAATTATACATTGTAAGAATTAGATGTTTTCGCTATCTACTAATTTTCACAGTGATTATATTTAGTTCTGGAATTTTTATCATTGTCATCATTAACAATATTAAAATAATTTTAAACATCAGATTTCTTTGTTCTTTCCCTTCAAACACTAACACTAAAACTAGTCATATAAGAAATCAAAACAGGGTAAAATCTTAGAAAACTATCAAACATTCAATTTCACAATGATATATAAAAAATCACCAAATAAAAGAAACAATGAATCAATACAACATTGTGATAATCACTTGATTCAGTAGTCACCTAATTCAAATAGCAAGTAAAATGATGTTTTATAGCAAAAAAATACAATGTTTTCTCAGCAAAATTTGTCACGACTCAAAAACCGTAGAGTGTTCAGACCACAACTCACTAACTTCTCTATAAATTCTTGTATGAAATACTTAGATATTTTTTAAATCATTTAAATCCGTAGCGTATTCGATTAAATTATTATTAAAATTAATTTTTTTTTACTATTTATATACTGTTCATGCACTGTTCACGTGAACATCATACACTATTCATGCACTGTTCATGTGAACAGTGCATGGGGATTGGTCGCCCCACTCCAGCAAGTGGGGCGATCTATCGCCCTTTAAGGCGATGTAACGCCCCACTTCAGTAAGTGGGGCGATCAATCGCCCCTCGGGACGATGCAACGCCTTACTGGTCGATTTGCATCATCCCACTCCAAAGAGTGGGGCGATACATCGTTTTTTTTTTTTCTGATACATTGCCTTCTCAACACACCACAATTATTTCGATTTTGCATAACTGAATATAATTAATTATAATGAAAGAAAATTAGAAACGAAAATTCGAAAAAGTTTTCTTTCTTTCCTGCTGAGTCTGGCGCCGCGAAAAACAGAGAGCGGTGAGGAGAGACAAACAACGAGGAAAGAAGAAATCGGCCGATCGGGGCCGATTTTGACGAAATAAGTCATAAATCGATTATTTTTTTTATGCTCGTCAACTTTGTGACTAAAAATCCCGCCGTAAGTGGAAATTTCTTCCCGATTTTTTTAGTTGAATGTTGGAGCAGCACCATAAACGTTGATTTTTGCAAGGAAAAAATAGTTTTATTTGTTAAAAAAAGTTGAAATTAACGGCCACCGATGGGGAGCCTAGCCCGCCCGTCGAGCCAACGAGCCAGCTCGATGACTCGCTCGTTTGGTTCGGTTTCTGGCGGGCTCACGAGCCGAACATTTAGGCTCGGCTCGGCCCGCCTCGTGAGACCGAGCCGAGCGAGCGTGCTGGCTCGCCAGCCCGCTCGTTAAACATCTCTAGCTATTTGTACAATTTTCTTTTTCTTAATTTAATTACTTTTGCTATCTTTTAACTAAGTTTACGCACGTGCCATTACAAATGGCTACTCCGCCAAATAAGATTTGAGTTTTTGCTACAATTTGTCCATGGCTATGGAAGACGATCATTCTATTTCTTAGCTTAGACATTTATTCTTCACGTTGAGTTGTGGAGCCTATGCTATTTGAAGACCTTGTGCAGAATAATTCGAAGATTCTTCTATTACTTTAGCGTTGGGGGATATTTTAGTTATTCTCTTATTTTTCATAGCCCTATTTCGTTAAATATATAAAGATGTATTTAGACTTTTCAAAGTGTATACGAGCGTGAGAGCGAGAAACATAATTGTAACTCGTTTTTATCATAGTAAAATCTGGTAGCAGTAAGTGTACGAAATTTTTTTTTTTTCACTTATTAATCGTTTCAAAACATGTTGGATTAAGATGCCTAATCCTAACCCTCTAATCGTGATTTCTGATAAAAACCTTCTCAACAAGAGCCTCCGTAATTGACGATATTGTTCTTTTGCACCTCTTCACGAAGATATCTCTGAATTTAAATTTTGTTTCCGGTGAGGTGGTCCAATAGGCTGTTGCAGAACTCTAGAAGTATGTGAAGATTGACTCCATTTCTATACAGAGTCTATCTTCACTGACTTATTAATTAATTTTTATATTTATATTATACGATATATTTTATGCGTTTATTAAAAAGTTTTTGTTATTAGCATAAAATTTATATTTACCTATATATTATAGGTGGGATATAATACAAAAAGTAAGGATTATTTGATGATGTTTGACTATCCTCAAAGAAACAACACATCGAAATCGGGGCTTTGTCAATCATAACAAAAGCAAATTGGGGTTTGCTTTTGATGACGATGAAAATGTCCATTTTTCATCGACACAGAAGTTATGGAAAAGTTCTCAACCTTCGATCCACACACTGAAAACTCCGTTGTTAGTCTGATGATCAGCGGACCAACCTCCATATCCTCCATTTCCTAGGTTATATAGTCTTCCTCCAGTGTTATTCTCCATGATTACCGACGAAGAAGATGATCCAGAATCATGCCCATCGAAGAACTGAGGACTTTGGCTTAATGGGTTAGCCTGAAAACCAGAATTCTGATGATGAAAGTGAAGTTGATGAAGATAACTCTGCTGAAACAATGATGGGTCTTGAGAAAAATGAGAGATTTCAAGATTTTGCAGAGAAATCAACGGGAAAGATTGCTCAAAAGATTGAAGAGGAACCCTAGCAGAAGATTCACTAGAGGCACCAAAGTGAAAGCCAGAAGCTAGAGCTATCATTTCTTCACGTTTTCTCGCTGATTCAATGGCCTGAGCTTCTTTAAATCTTTTTGCTGCTCCTCCGAAGGGTAGAGAGTTGCTTTCTAAAATGGTTTTTACGTCGTATCGATTCAGGTCGAAGTTTGTCACTGCAGTTTGGCCTCGGAATTTTATGGCTGCAATGTCGTATGCTTCCGCGGCTTCTTCCTCGGTACCTGTAATCCAAATTAACATCTCTGCTTAGCTCTCATAGATGCTGTTCAAATGGTTTAAAGATCCAGTAAAAATAATCAAGGATTTCAATTGAAAAAACGCAGGTTGGATTGTCTGAGAGTTACCGAATGTTCCCAAGTAAAGATCTTTTTTTCCTGCCACTCTTCCAATTCTTGCCTGCCATTTTCCATGTTGATGATGCCTGTGAAACATAGGGTATCATGCTTGAGTGTGTGTGTGTGGGAGAGAGAGAGAGAGAGAGAGAGAGAGAGAGAGAGAGAGAGACTTTGCCTTGTAACTCCACGGTACATTGATGCACCTCTAGAAAACCCACTACTCTTCCTGATACCGCAAAAGAAGATAAAATCTAATTAACTAATAGCTTTTGTCCATAGACGATGATCATGAAATCAACTCGCGAACAGATCAAAAAGTATAATAAATCAAAGGTAGACAGCATAATTGTAGAGTTACCTTCTAATGGAGGCCACGAATTCTTGTCTTGTCATGCTCTTCATCTCCTCCAATTCTCTTTCATAATCGCTTTCCTGCAAGAACAGAATCACACCCAAATCATTAAAAAAAATGGAATAAAAAAATGAGACATTTTTCTTTTGTGTTGAAAGGTGAAGAAAATGACAGGAAAGTTCGTAGTCGTTGATGTTCCCCAATATTTCAATGCTGCAAGATCATAAGCCCTAGCTGCTTTATCTTCTTTGTCATACCCACCTATCCAAACAGATTTCAGAAAGTTTCATAGAACCTGTATTTTTAATTCTATGTGATAGAAATTCATACTGAAATGGATTGGAATATGAAAAGAAGACATACCCAAGTAGACTACGCCATTGTTTTGCATGGAAAAAGAAAATAACGTTAGCAACTTTATACTGAGAAGGAAATATTTGTAGTCTGTCAGTAAAAGAAGAAGAAAGACAAGACCTTGCTCCCTAGGGTTTACCTTGACGACCTTTTCTTAATTGTCCTTCCCTTCTGCAACTGTTATCCCAAAGATGAGCTTCGTATCTTCCTGTCCATCGATGCCTACACATTTCCATCAAAAAACCCTTCATAGTCATTCCATGGAGTTTGAAAAAAGATCAAAAAATCAAACAAATAAGATCAAAGTCATTTTGATGATACCCTAATATAGTAATATCATAATAATGATACTCCTAATTGGGGATTCCTCTCGTGCTCTATGTATAATATTGTTTGCTTTGGGACGAAATTCGCACAGAATTAATCTAAGATACGTAATACTAAGTAAGAAATGAAACTCTACTTATAAAATACTTAATTTCCATTCTCACAAACAATATGAGTTTGTGCCTCATTAGTATGAGTTGGGACTTCACAATCACTAAAATATTGGGTTGTTTTTGCATTCATAGGTCAAAATACTACAATGTCTTTCCCTTGAGAAAACCGACATCCATGTCGATCACACTTTTGTTTGAGGAATGACATTCATGTCGGCCATACTTTTGTTTGAAAATTGACTCTAATACTATTTGTAGAGTCTCGATGGTCTCAAAAGAAAACGAGGAAAGCCACTTATAAGATTGCTCACTTAATTGGGACTAGTTAACAGATAGAATTGTTCACTTTTAACAAAAAGAAATGAGAAAAGCCAGAAAATTCTCTCTATGAAGGACAACAATTGTTTTTTCCCACCTTGTAACCCCACGATAAATTGAAGTTCTTTGCCCAAAAGTCTCCATAGTTCTTCTTGAAGTTACCTCGACAGTACTGATTATGCTGCTTTCACCACTATTTTCACATGTTGTCGAAGTCTTTTTTCCATTTCCCATCGACAAAGTCAAGGACTGCAAGTCGTTAGAGCTTTCTTGGAAATCAGCCATGGTGATTTGAAGAGGATCTATGCTGTTAATTGAATATAAATACTCTGAATCATTCGACTGCATCCCATTAAAAGCAGATAGATCTGATTGACTTTCTGATTTGGTAACCCCAAGAAAATCAGCCACCTTAGGAACTTCATTTCCTCCTTGGTTAGTAATCAAATTCCAATCTGAAAAAAAAAAAATCAGAAAATATAAACAAGAAAAAAGATAGATATGTAGAGAGAGAGAGAGAGAGAGAGAGAGAGAGAGAGTACGCTGGCTGTTAAATGGGTTTTCCATTGGATCATTCACTAGCCCTTGGGAGAATTGATGGGACTGATAAGTTTGAGTTGGTGAAAATGAGAAAGCAGGCCAGTCATTTGCATTCATAGTTCCCTTTTATAACTTATAAACTCGGCCTGGATAGCCTCAACTGTAAAACATCAAACCAGAAATTTTCTGTAAGCAAGCAACACTGAAGAAAATACTCGAAACGATATGATGATCGAAAAGATTCAATTGAAATCACTAAGAAAGAATGCAGGAAGGACAGTTCTAGATGTACCCAACTGGTTACTAGGGTTTTAAGCAAAGCAAATCATAAACACTCACCCATATAACTTTTCTCTCTTTATTTAAGTTAACATAGAGAGAGAGACAAACGGTACAGACTCAAAACAGAAGTTTTCAAAAAGGATTGGAGATAGATACTTAAACGACTTGTTCATATCTCTCTCTCTCTCGTATTTTCAAGTTCTTGTCTCACTCCTCCACTAATTTTATATATATATATATAGACACACACACACACATATATCTATAACATAGTATAATGAGGCACCATCATGCCCATATTCGAGAATTCATTGCCCATCCTCAGTATTGAAACTCCACGTATCCTCTCTCTCTCTCTCTCTCTCTCTCTCTCTCTCTCTCTCTCTCTCTGAAAGAGAGAAAGATTTGACGATCAAACCCATAAACCAGAGATCTGGTGACTGAGCGAACTCAGAGAAGACCGAGTTTGTGAACCTCGAGTCTTGCGTGTGTTAAAAATTGCATACGTACAAACGTGCAATATTTTTGGATTAAAAATCTCAGCAATCCGACATGATAAATATGTTTTTCAAGAACGAGACCGAGGTTAAGAGCTCCTTCCTAAACTCTAATCAATAATAAAAAGAAGGTTGATCTCCCCAGGTAGAAATCCTCGGACTTCTCGTCAAAAAGTCTGAAACAGTTTCGAATTTAAAAAAATATAAAAAAAAGAGGTCCAATTCTAGTTACTTTATCTCAGTCCAGATTAGTAAATCTTGTGTGTTTCGATTCACGTCTGTTGGGTGTGGAAACAATGTGTAGTCAAATTAGTAAATCTTGTTTAAATCATGAAATTTCTTGCAGCTAAATATCATTTCACAGATCCCAACTAAATAGACGTTGAATTTCTAGCATCTGTGTTATCCCCATGCTTCACAAGGTTGTCATTCGCATTTAACATAATTGAACTGATAGTTTGGCACAATTAAACTTGCTTAATATTCATCTTTCTAAAAAAGTTAAAACCAATTTCACTCTCAAAGTATGATAATTTTTTTTAAAAAACCCTAAAAGTATTAACATTAACAAATTAAATCTTAAATTATAAAAAACCAAACAATTTAACTCTGTGCGGTCGACCCCTAGCCCTCCGTTCTACATTTTACACAGAATGGGGGACTGTTCTAAATCGGAGGCGTTCTCTACATGCAACACATTGGTAGAATGGGGATCGATCTAAAAAAAACGGTCACATGTTCCACACGGGGGTGAAATTAGGGGTGGAGAACTCCCCGTGCATGTGCAGGGCACGTTCTAAATGGACGGGTGACCGTTCATTTAGAACTATCATTGGTTCTCCCTAGCGCAGTTGTTATTGATCACAGGTGAGAAAACGGGAGACTGCTTGGAGAACGATCCCCCATTTGAAGAACACCTATGATGAGTGTTCTTTACACAGGGAACCATTCATTAGGAATGCTCCTCTGTTTCAAGACTCATCACGTGTGTTCTTAGAACTGAGGACCATTTTAAGCAGCGGCAACTTGTGTTTGAACACGGTTTGCCTCCTTTATAGAATGGTTCTCCGTTCTCAGAACACTCGGGGGCGTTCACCCTCAAAAGAGGGACCGATCAGCGTCAGTATATAAGCCGACAGCCTTCATTTCGACCCTCACCCTTCATAGAATTGTGTTTTCTCTCGGCCAAATCCTCAAATCTGAGCGTTTTGTCGCCGAAATCCTCAAATCCGATCATTTTTTGTCGAAATCTCAAAAAAACTGAGGGTTTTGTTTTTTGCAAAAATCTCAAAAACTGAGCCAAAAACCTAGATTGAGCCTCCTCATTGGTGAAATCGCAAGATTAGGAATTTTCGCCCTGAAAATCCCCAAATCCAAGCTTTGGTGTCGTCAAAAATCCCAAAAACCCAAAAGTGAGGGCTGGTTCTTTAAATAATAGGGGAGAACGAGCGATCGTTATGGGAGAACGGCCCCCCGTTCTATGCAGCGCAGACCATGATCAATTATTGGTTAATCACGACTTGCGCTTGGGGATAACGGAGGACCGGTCTCCCACAACAGTTCCCCGTTCTCCAGCCCAGATCAATCATTGGTTGATCACGGGTTTCGCTGAGGGAGAACGAGGGAATATTCTCCCAAGCAGCCCCCGCTTTCCTGCCCGGGATCAATAACAGGCAGTGCTGGGGAGAACGAGGAACCGTTCTAAATGAACGGCCACTTGCCCATTTAGAACGTGCTCTACGTGGAACGGGGTACTATTCCTTTTAGATCAGTCCCCAATTCTTCCCGTGCATCGCATGCGAAGAATAACCCTAACGGAACGAAAGACAGTTCTTTAGTGTAAAATGCAAAATAGAGAGCTAACGGTCGACCACAATGAGTTAAATTGTTAAGTTTTTGATAGTTTAACATTTGATTTGTTAAAGTTAATATTTTGATATTTAAAAAAAAAAATCATACTTTGAGATTGAAATTGGTTTTAACCCTTCTAAAAATGGTGAAGAACCTGAGAGATTACTTGAATAATGCAGGAAATGTAGAGAGAGAGTACACCTGAAATTTTACATGCACTGTTCCCATAAAATTTTTGCGTTGTATATTATTCATATAAGAGTGTAGATTGACTAAATGTAGCATAAGGAGGCAAATCCCACGTCTCTCGCTTTCTTCAACTACAAAAGCCCAATCTCAAACTTTAAAACAAAATACCAGAAGAAAGAGAGAGAGAGAGAGAGAAAGGAAGGAGAGAAGAGACTGTGTCTATGCTAGACAACAGTAGACAAAGATCAAAAACAGAGTGATTAAAGAGCTTACCATTTGAATACACTGGCCATGGGAATGTGGAAATATAACAGAGATGACAGAAACTCTCTCTCTCTCTCTCTCTGTATCTCTCTCTCTCTCTCCAGTTTCTCTAACTAGAATTCCGGTAAACAGGAAGAATGATGGTGGGGATAGGACACCGGCCAATGGCGATGAAGAAATGAATGAGACGACTCAAGAGTCTCTCACGCCGTTTCATGTTCTACGACCAGATTCAAAGGAATGTGACCGACAAGACAGCGAGTGGCCATTTATCCGGTTTGCATGCTTCCTGGCACCCAAAGAAAAAACCCCCCCACGGGATGAAAAGATGAACAACTTTTACATCTTTGACCATCGCTCCTTCATTTGCGTAATTTATGTTATAATATTCTTAACTATGTAATGACCTAGATGAATTATTATTGCCCAAACATACCATACACTATATACATATATCATCAAGCATCGAAAAAATATAATATTGTAGCGTGGTGCGTACATGTAACATGGTAACATCAATATCATACTAGTAGTAACATATTGATACGTGTAAGAGTATGAAAATTTGTAATGTCTTCGAGTACTTTGAATATAATATTATCTTTTTTAAAATCGAAAGACGCAAAAATTTATTTTTAAAGTCAGTTTAAAATATGTTATAGTAGGTAGGGAGGAGGCCTCATTTATAAACAATGCATTTTTCAATCTCTTAACCGATATAAAATTGTGCGCTCCGACAAGTATGAGTTGGAAATTCACACTAAACTTTCATAGGTTTCACATGACGAGCTATTACAGAATTAGATTTTGACCAATTTTCAAACCAAACCATTTTTCATCAATTATGAATTAAAACAAGTAAATTAAATAAGAAATAAAATATTGAGTGAAGTCTAATCCAAGGAATTATAGAAACAAATATACAAATTCTTTAATTTTTGTTACAGTATTAGTAACAGACGATTTAACATTGTCAAAGAAATAAACTAGACCCAAAAACTATACTCTATCTTCTTCATAATTTAGTGATTTAACAAAAGAGATCAGAGGGTAGACGTAACAATCATAATTTGATCAACTTTTAAAGACAATATTAGGTTTATATTCTAATTATACACTCTAACCTTAATTGTTGAGATAGTGCTTACGTTTAACTCATTTATTGATATAATAATAAAAATAAATTATAAATAGTTAAAATAATATATTAATTATATAATTTATAAGGGTGCAAGATTAGATTATAAAATTAAGGGTAAAAACTATTTTAACTTCTAAATTATGGATTTTTTTGAAAACATGCTTCAACTAACAATCCTAATAAATATAATATTCAACTATCATAAACCTAACAATTTAAGCCCTAGCAACTCTCGATCACCTCTCGTTCTGCATTTTTTGCCTCAAACTGAGGGAAAGAGTCCCTCATTTTGTCAGGGTGTCGAGGTGGGGGTAGAAACCCTCATTTCCACCTGCATTCCACGTGAGGTGAGAATGAGTGGCCCCTGGCATCGGTTCTCAAGAGCCTATTTTTGCGGTGTGAGAACCAGGGGTCTCCACCTCCAACCCACACACCGATCTTTTTGAACGGGGTCAGAACTTCCATCAGGGAGTCGATTTGCAAATTATTTGGAAAATCAACCCCCGATGAGGGCTGGGAGGTCTCCACCCTTCACATCAACCTCCCAATAAAATGAGGTGTCGTTCGTTTAGATTGGTCCCCGTTCTAGGCAAAAAATGTAGAACGGAGGGAGATTAGAGGACTCTCAGAAATTAAATTGTTAGGTTTATAATAGTTGAAGTTGAATTTGCTAGGATTGGTATTAATTTAAGGGTGTTTCAAAAAAACATTTATAGTTTAGGGGTTAAAATGATTTTTATCCTAAAATTAAAAATAATTTAATTTTAATACTGGGAAGTTTGTTGGTAATGATCCAATTTAGGATGGTTTGAAGTCTCTTGACTTGAATGCAGTACCGCCCATTTACAATCCAAATACATCTGAGCCGTTCATTCTTTGAAGATTTGGCTCTGCAGTAGAAGAGTAATATAGTTTTACGAACCCACCACTCCCGTAGGTTGAGATCTTGACTTGCTTTCTTTCATTCTCTGCGACGCCTACCAATTTCATCTGTTTCGTATATGTTTCTACTCTCCTTGGCTCGGATCTCATTTGGGTACTCTGTTTTTTTAGATTTTAGCTTTTTCTTTGCGTTTGAGATCGGGGTCGAAATGTTTGATATTTCGATGTTAGGCCGCAGATTCTGTCAATAAATAGGAAAATGGGGAAATCCAGACCAACCTGATTGTTCCAGTTTGGTGGGTTTTCAGTCGTCGAGCTATTTTTCGTCTTCTTCTTCTTGTTGGCAGTAGAATCCTATAAGTTGCTGTAATGGTTTCTTCGATTTTTGATTTTGTGAAATGAAAATAAGAATGGGGTTCGAGAAAGTCGTAGTAGGTACAATTAAGGAATTAAAGGTCACTTCTGATAGATGACTTATGAACAAATTTTAATTTATTCTTTGATGACTGCCACTGTTGAAATCTACGGTCGTTGATAGTCCTTCACTCTCCATGCAGCACACAACCCAAAATTTTAGTCTTGAAAAATCTGTAGAGGTGGAGGAGAAAATTGAATATGATCCTCACCCAGATGATCCCATTGAGTAGACGATTCGCCGACGAGAGACCAGTATTCGAATCAAACCTCGCTCTGCAGTTGCAGCTATGGCGGAAAAAGTAGAGCCAGGATGGGGGAGAAATATATACAATAGTGTATAGGGAAGAGTGGTCATGGAAAGGATTTGAATGCCATCTACTGTACAGTATAGGGTCAAAATGCAATTTGCCCCAATTTTAAAGGCCGGGTGGAATGAGTTCGGTTTTGGGTAAACTTGGAACCGAATGGAGGAGAACCAAAAACTGAGGTTTGGTTTTTGATCGGATTTCGGGTATCCTCGGCTCGATTTTGGTTCTTGGTTTTTATCTGATTAAACTCGATTTTGTGTTGATTTTTTTTTGTTTTGGTCTGCTTTGATAAAAATTTAAAATTTACATCAATATTATAGATTTGGTTCAGTTATAATCAATTTTTAAAAGAAAGAAATGAGAACCAAACCTTAGTTCGGTTTCAATTTTTTTTTTTCAAAATAAAAACTTTATTGAACCGAGATTTTTCAGTGCAATTTGGTTCAGTTTTGGTTTTAACCGAGCAGCTTTCCATCCCTCTTAATAGCATCTGTCTAAATTCTTTCACCATCAATCCTAAATTTGAAGGGGGTGCATAGGGACAGAACATTAAATTGATGGAGGTAATTTACAAGGGCAGCCAAACAAGAAAATGATCTTTCACATCATCCTGGTACAAATCAAATAGGACTCACACTTGCAATACAAGATAAAAATGCCAGAACAGAACAAACACAATAGTAGAACGATGGGAAACCCGAACAGACCCAACACAGATTTGGAGCCAACATACAAGCCATATAACCCCTTGTCATGTCCTCACTCCAATCCTTCACCAAATATAACGATAAAGAAAGCCATGGATATGAGCTTCCTCCTTCGGCATCAACAGCTTCACTCTTCCCGAGAGGTCTATCTATATTTTATCAAGCTTCTCTGCCTTCACCACTGGATTGGCTTTGGCTATTGCATCTTGTCCTGTAGTGCGATAATCAAAGGGGCAGTTGTGTTTGTCTGAGTAACGATGAACTCCACAGAAGAGGTTCCCACATCGACAATTGAAGCCTGTCAAACCGACACGTTTATTGCAAGAATTACACCTCTTTGGACCCTCTTTTGGCTTTGTTTCGATATCGGTCTTCTTGGAATCTAATTCGGAAGATTCTTCCTGTTCTGAGGTGGGTTTCATAACCTCCAAACTAACTTTGCTATCCACATTGGCAGGGATGATAGTTTCACTATTGTTACAGCTTGTAGATCCATTCACAATATTTCCAATAGACGAAGCCGCAAGTTTGGCCTGCTCTTGTTTCAACATCATGTCCTTGTGGCATTTGGAACACATGTTCATGGTGGCTGCACTTCCGAAGAAGCCACAGTTATTAATGCATAAAAATGGACCTTCTGGGGAAGCTTGGCATCCTGCCTCATCGTGCTCCATTTTTCCAACTCCCCTGCATCAGAATCAATTCCTTAGATCTATCATCAACATGTAATAACTACCCAAGCAGAAAATGCAAAGTACTAGAGGAACCAAAACAAGGGCAAAAAAGAAGTAAAATGATAGAAGAAATCTCAAGATGTGATTGCTACTGTTTATTTGATATGTACGTAGTCCAAAAGACTCGGATCAAATACCTTTTGGCTAATGTTACTTCTTGCATGATAGCAATAGAACAAAAAATTTACACTAACTTTGATTGGTGTTTGATTGAACAAACTAAATTGGATCGAATAAACAATAGGCTATCACAAAGGGCTTTATATTTGGGAAATGAAGGAAAAGATTTTCCTTAAGTAGACTGGGGCAGTCTAATTCACTTGATTTAGAGGTCGTCAAAACTGAGGTAAAATACACTTGATTTAGAGGTCGTCAAAACTGATCCACCTCTATCTAAGTAAATGCACGAGAAGCTCAAAGGGATTTCAATTCCTTCGTTTTCTCTCATCGGCCATAAGTAGAGGCAACCTATATGTTTTCTACCATATCCAAGAGAAGCATTTTCTTACTCCAATGTAAAAAGGAACTCGTACTTACCCCCATGAAGGAAAGATAATTGTATATCCGATATGTCAAATTTTTGAAAACAGAAGGAATATTATAGCATGCAAGTTGGCCAAAACCTCTCCTAAAAGAAATCGTACGAGACATCAACACAGGTAATTTATATTCCGTTTGCACTTTACGTTCCAAAGAAATCATAGTTATTCTTGAGGAAATCCAGTGCCAGAGGTGATAAAATAGTATCAAAGAGTGGTCTCCTAGCAAATACTAAGTGATTGCACATAATTTCAATAAAAGTACAATTAAAACTATGCATATACCCAATTTAAAGATGATTGTAATGCTAGCATACTACAGTGAAATGACATTAAATTAGAGTGATTCAGTCATCAAACAAAAAGCAATTCTGCCACATAGGGTTTAACTAAGGAGAGCGTATAAGAGTAGTGTGCTTGATGGCAATACTATCAGAAAAATCTTCATAACTCCCCATTAACTCCAACAAAATCATTAAAATAAATTAATATCGGAACGTTGTCCGATTAACACTGCTAGTTAGCATCAAGCCTGTGAGGGTTTTAAGATATCATTCCACATAGTTTGGTTTTATCTGCCGTTGCTCTTATAGTTGAGCTATCTAAATATATACAGAGCTAGATCGAATAAGCTCAGAGAAAAATACGAAAAACTAATTCATCGATCATTGTCGCACCATATAACCTCTACCACTTCAGCTTCAAGTCTAGCTCACAATCCCAAAGTTCGCAATACTAAAGCAGAATACACCATTTCCAAGACAATCAAACAAAAACTGGGACACCAAAAATCTTCATTAACATTTGTAAATCGACTCCAGCATCAAAAACCCAAATTTAAGCTCGACTGCAAAATAACCTCTTCCACAAGAAATGTTAACCAACAACAAAAAAACACGAACTAACGCGAGTTGATAAGAAAACCCACTAACCAGTGCGTCAGTTGAGATGGAAAACCTCCTAGAAATGAAGCCCCAAGGCCGATCTCCGAGGTCACTATCGAAACGAAAACAAAGCCCCTGTTCATCGGATGTACAGAAATGAACAAGAATCATCCAATCACCGAATAGTATTCCAAACACAGATTTCAAAATTCAAAAAAAAAAAATCTAAAAAGATGAAAAGTAGAACCGAATTGAAACCCTAACCTCTTAGATTAGGATTGTCAAGGAGAGAGAAAGCATAACCAGAGAGAAGGAGATGCGATTTCTCCCTTTTCCCCCGGTGATAAGAGTGATACCATCTCGCCTACCTAAAAAGGAAAATGTTCCTCTGCCAGCGGACGCTGAATAGTCAATGACGTGGCTTTCCTTCATTGGTGAAATTTATTTCCTCGTTACGGGGATAATAATAAAATTGATACCTTAAGTGATATTAATTTGACTAAATAACTATTTTCATTCTAATTAATGTAGTGTTAATAATCATTTTAATTCTAATTAATTTTGTAATTTAAAGATTAATATAACAATTACTACTTTTTTTAAGCAAATAAATGATTGAACTTAAAGTCCTAACAACTAAGTCATAGTTTATCAATGCAGCCGTGTTTTTCATCTGAGGACTTCTCGAGCAATTTTCAAAACGGAAAATGTTGCAATTTTGACAAGGAGACAGATTGCGGAAGAGATTTACACGATGATGTGTAAATTTCACTATAAAAATCTCCTAATTAAGAAAATAAAAGACGGCATTTGAAAAAAAAGCAGTGATCAAAATTTAATTATTAATTACGAGAACTTAATTATTAATTCTCTTGAGTTTAATAACTTATTTTCTTAAAAAACTTTAAGAATATATTTGCTCTTTACAGTAAAGTTTAAGCGTTAATTTACACATTAGGCTAATTTCTTACAAAATATTTAAATTTAATTAGATTATTATACATTTAAACTATTTATATATAAAATTAAGAAAAGAGAGAACTAATAATTTTAAAAATGATATTAAACCATCAACTTATAATAAACTAGCAACATTAGACCTTACCATGTTCGTAATACAGCGGAAAAATAACTCAGATGCAAGGGAGCCTTTTGTGGGGCCCGAATCAAAAGCTGACACGTCTCCCTTGAATGTGGGTCCCTTTTTCTGACGTCAACAAAATGACTTTAAAATTAATTAATCATAATTAAACTCTTAACCTTAATTAAGCTTCAACACTTGTATATACCGTCGTCGCGCAACTGCCAACGCTGCAACTCCAAGCTTCAGTGTCTCAGACTGTCTGTCTCACTCTCTGAAGATTAATGGCGAAATTTTTGATAGGAAGAAGAATGTTCTTTGTAGTCATGGTAGCGATGCTACTATCGGTGATAGTTGTGACGGCGCAGAGCGAAGGGGTTGCACCGTTGCCTGCGATGGACGACGGCGGGGGACTTTCATTGAAAATTTCCGGTGGTTATGCAGCAATTGCTGTGTTATTCACAGCCATCTCGTTTCTCTGGGGTTGGCAGTTGAGGGTCGCATGCTTGTAATCATGTAATGAATTTATAAATCCTTTCTGTTGTGTTAAATTTCGACGGTGTTTGAGATTGCGATGGCGATTCCGTCGTATTATGTAATAATTAATGCCCTAATTTTATAAATTTGGGCTTTATTTTTTCACGCCTTTGTTGTATCTATGCAGAAGCAAGAATAAATAATATATTGGACTTGTGCTTTCGATGTGTTATCAAAGGCTGCTCAAATCTGCCTGTATTGTGCTGACGGAAACTCGGTAAAGAAGATGACTCTTGAATTCTAACAGTAGATCCTTATTTTCTTCCCTTTTCTGATCATCATTCTCTAATCAAGTGCTACAACGAGTTTGATGATAAATCCAGCGACCAAAACCTGAAAAACCTTAGAAAAGAATTTGGGTTTTCAAGTTACAATCCAAAGGAGCCCAAACAAATTGCATCAAAGAGTTCATAGGCCAAAATATATAAATGATTTTATTATTGTTGTTTTAAGCTTTTAAGATTGTTGCGATGATTTATTATGGGTATTTGTCAAGCTTTTGGGATTGTCGGGTTTGGGTAGCAGGTTAAATCGACGACGAGTGACCAATTCATGGGCTCCAACCCAACTCACTTGGAGGTCTTTCATGAAGATATCAACAAGAAGAAACGATAAAAACACCATTGGATGGTTGGCCTTGAAGAATTTGTCAACAACTTTCAGTGATGGGAATGTAATTGGCTCTGTATATCTCATGACCAATAAGAAGAGCGAAGAAGATGAGCCTAGTTATGTGGTGCGGATGGTAATGGTGAGGGATCTCGTGCAAGAGAGGCTGTCACTGGCTGGCAATGAAGTGAACTGACGAAGTGATTCTTCAAATAGATAGCCAAGTTTATTGAATTGTCCTTTCTCTCAACTTGTCTATGCATTTGAGTTGCACCATTGAACATGAAATGGAAATTTACTCGGAAATTCAGATGATGAACCTATGGCAAGAAACCAAATGGAATTTCTTCACCGGAAGCTCGAATTACCTATCTTCAATGGAACAGAACCAGTCAGGTTACGACGAATGTAAACTCTGTTGATAATTCATTGCAAAAATGTGATATCCTTCGTAGAAGATGAAGTTTAGAAATGTAAACAACAATCTAGATTAAATTCAGAAATTTTCAATCAAGGAGACAATGTCATATAATGGTCCATAACATGACCGCACAATGTACAAACTCATATTTGAATGCAAATATGTGCACACTAAATAACTACCCCGACTCTCGGGTGAAGTAAACTTGGCACCCATGGCCGGCAAGTTCAATAATGATAAAATGCATAGACAAAGGTATATCTACTGAAAAATATACATATAATAAAAACTGACATATTGTGAGATAAAGGATGAAAGTATTTTAAAACCATGAAATGCACGACTTATTGTAATACCTCAATTGGAGTCTACCCACCAACACAATTGAAAAACTTACAATCTTGAGGTATAGTTTAACATTCGAATCCTCAATGCCTAAAGTTGTCATCATGTCAATACAATTGTAAGACTTTCAGAATATATGGTGAATTCTACAACATAGATAAAAATTAACTTGAACATACACATGAGAAGTTATGAAAAATAGGTCTAAAATGTGTATGGTGCCACAAATATTGGAGCTGCGCCACCTAGACTTTAGTAGCAAAAAACATGCTTGTGCGTGTTGTTGTCAGACTGCCCTGACTTCTCGACCCGACACGTTTCACAAAATTGTGATATTTGGAAAAAAAAGTTCTGTCACGTACTGAACAGAAACGCCGAGTTAGGCAACTCGATCTCCCGAAAAGAAACCCGAGATCGAGTTTCTTTTATTCGAATTTTTATTAATAAGTAGAATATTATCTTCTACTAGATAATTATTGGTAGGAATATATTCTAACATATCAAATAATTTTTTTTTATCGTTATTGTAAATAGAATATAATTTTTTCTTATTATTTACTTGTACGGGTAATCTATAAATATATGAATCTTTTTTATTTTCGTAATTAATAGATTTATATGATAAGAGATTATATATATATTCTTTTTGAAAATTATCTTTTTGATTGGGTAATGTGTAGTATATTTCAAAATAATGGGGGTGGTGGGAAGAACGTGATCTAGGTTCTACAATGATGCATGAGTTAAATAAAAGAATACTTAAAAACATGTTTTCTTTATTTTATTTAAAAATCCGACTCCATTAGTCTTCTGTGACGTACTTATAAACTCATTACATATATAGGTGACTATACAATTACAATAATCTCACACTTTTCCGTATAAAACATATTAGTGAAAGAAAAATGTCACATAAGAACCATTCCGACACACCACAAGAAAAGACAGTGAGAAAGGAAATGTGATGGCGATTCAGAGATCCAGCCTGTCACCAGAACGGTCGGTGACTAAAAGCCAACTACGACACAACCTGCACCAAAACTCACCCTAAACAGTTTAAGAGGTTATTGGGCCCCCAAAGAAAGCATTACCACTTTCCTGTCGTCCAGTGCAATACGAACAAGCAAAACCACCTTTGCGTAATAGAAAAGGTCTTAAGGTATCCTTATGATGCTTCGAGGCCAATCGACCCAAAGCATCAAGAGAATTCACTCTCTCACAATCCTCAGCAGAAATATCATCATACATGCGGAATAAACATGCTCAAAATCTTTATGTACATATATGTAACAAAATCTGACTAGGCTCCTCATGATATCATAAGTAGCAGCTCCCCAACATATAGTTTTTATGAAAACTATGCTATGGTAGTGCAAAAAGCATAAATAACTTATCTCCTCGGCGGGTCCGCGGGTCCTGCTCCTCACGGGAGGTGCAACCTCAGGGATAGGCTCTAAGTTGGCAAAATCATCAAAAGCTATAAGAAAGAAATGAGAAAACTAGGAAAAATGGGCGAACGGCCTGTGATGGGCGCGCGGTTCACCCTGGACGCTCGCATCACCGGCGCACGGCCTGCGTTGGGCGCCGCTCTACCCACCGGCTGGCGGCGCTCTGCTGCCTCCGGCCTTCGTTCTCAAAAGTTTTTAGTGCACTACACTCAGAATAACGTTTCCTTAAATCCAAAAATCCCGTTGAAACGGGGGTGACGAAATCGACCCCGAAACCCTAAGCATTTTCTGAAAAAAAAAAAAAACACAAAAATTTGACTGACCTTGAAAGCTTCCTTCACCAAAGTTGTGGATCGCTTCGAGACGGACGTTTTGTTACAAGAACGGGTCGATCGAAGTCCGACCGACCACCCTTCTCTCTCTCTCTCTCTCTCTCTCCCTCTTGCTGTAGTGACGGGGCACGAAGGGACGGGGAAATGAGAATTTTCCAATAAAATAATAATATTGTGTTATTTTACAACTTAAACCCCCAAATTTTATAGCATACCAACTCACTTTAATTAAAACTGTGACTACGCCATTCCGACCATCAAAATTCAACACGTGATGAGACACTTTGCACGACAAAATTTCACTTGGCAATTGATCAACTTTTTTCAAATATGACAGTTTGACCCAAAATGAACACATGATACCTAATTATAAAATTAGGTCAAATTCTTGACACATTTTCAGTTAACAAACGTAAAAGATTTACTCTCTTAAAATTATCATTAGAATTCTTGAATTTTACACACAACCAAGATCAAATTTTGTAAGTCCGATCTTTATCCTACTCAATACCATTTTGCCTTGGATCCAAAACCCAATAATACAAGTCATTCTTTGGTTTACAAACTCGAAAATTGATTTTTCATTTAAATATTTGAAAACAATTAGGTCATTGGATTGAAAATATGCATTTTATAACAAACTTTGGCCCACTGGAGTAGCCCATTAAGTCATATTGTCCCGTCATCAAAGTATATACTTAATAATTCGTGCAACCTTATTTTAAAAAGGCAGAAGTTCAATTAACATATCTTCATGTAAAATTTAAATTTATGGTCATTGCGGGTATGGTCGTTGCGGGTAATATTAATTTGACGGGTTTAAGAGAATATGATCAAAGAAGTTTGATGTGAGAATTCGACTAAATTTACCATTTGATCTTTGGCCCCGTAGGGCTCACGTGGTCTTCCATTCCATCAACAATGATTGGAAAGGACAAAGGATTTGCATTAGCTATACTTATTGCATGGAAAAACTGGGGTTTGGTCACAATTGGACAAATCTCAGTAGTTGGCCGAATTTTGTGACTTGTCAATCTTCAATCTCTTGGTTGCTTTAAATCACATTCTTTAATCATATCACTTATGTCGCATTTATGACAATTCAATGTTCAAATTCCTAATCAGTGCCTCACTGTCTCTACTAAAGACGTATGCAGGTGTAGTTGCAAGAAATGGCCAATAGTACTCTCTCTCTCTCTCTCTCTCTCTAGATTTTCACTCAAATGAATTGAGATGATAAAGGAGTTGTATACCCTATGTTAAACAGCTAAGGAAGTTTGGTTGGTGGATCTAGATTGAAGGGTTACAACCATCATTAGTCCCATGCAATTATGTTACATTGTAGTTGAATACGAAAACAACATGAGATCTTTACTACCCTTAATCTTTAAACCCTTTTTTTCCTTGTCAGAGAAATAATAAATGGTTAAACGCATTGTTCTTGCGATTATTAATTATGTTCTCTAAAGAAAACGTTATTATTTTTGTTCGACATTTTCAAATAGAAACCCAAAATTGTTGAAAACACTTTATCATGACTAAAAATAGAAGTAAGAATCGTTCAATAGATACATGTTTAGAACTAACTTTTCAAGCGTATAGAAAATTAAGGGATGCTTAAATTTCTTCAATTCAATAAATTGTATTATTTCTTTGCCAAGAAAAATGTGAAAAGGGGACCACCATCGTCAAATCATACACTCCAAATTTCATCTCGAATTCACCTACACCCATTAAACACGTCTTTCTTAATTCTATCATCAACTGTCTTCCCGATAGAACTTTTTCGGTAGCTAATATGTCGCCATGAACATTTAACTCGAGCCCACTGGCACATTATCATCGCCAGATAAGAGAACTACTCACTCAATACCCAAGTTGTACAAACTAAGAGCCTATTTTAAAGCATAAACTAACAGGAGGAAATTGAGAAAGCAATATCTTGAGTTGCTTATATGTTCGCTTGTGTGTGAATGAATATGTGTATTTTTAGGACTCTGACAATGAAGTTGGTTGATGGAGACTAATACTTTATTAATTTCACCGGCAATGCCCGAATCAAAATTGGAAAAACTTCACCAAACGCAGGATTTTTTAATCACTACAATATGTTATATCGCCATTTGGAAGACCTCTTTGCTATAGAACAAAAAAGTTGACTTTTTAGGCTGTCACTCTTCGAAACTATTACCTTAATTCAGTATTTTGATAGTTTTGTTCTTATTTTCTCTGAACTTTGCTCGATATTTGTCATTTCCAGCCAAACACTGACTCACCTAATCTATAGATTGACTTGGTTTTGTATTGGAATCAAACTGACAGAGGCTTACTTGTCCACCATAATCTCTCTCTAAAATTATTTTAAAATAAGTGATAGAAAGAGTCGAAGGCTGATTTGATATTGTAACTACTGAGAAAAGTCCCAGTTTGAACGTAGGATTTTGAAGAGTAATTCCAGCCTGCCCTGATTAAAAAATAAGCATGTTTCCTGGAGCAATGATTGTAGGAGATGCTATAAATGGGGTTTGAAGCCTCGGCTTCAGAGGCAACTCATAGGGCATTAATCCTGATATCTTCCTTTGGAGCTCCATCCAAAGCTGAGAAAATGGGACGGTTGTCTCAACTCTTTTGTGCCGTGATGCTTTGCCTGTTGGCAGCCAATGTGGCGGCAAACAGGCCTTACACTTACTCTTCTCCTCCGCCACCACGCCAATACTCTCCATGGTGGCCTATTTACAAGTCCCCTCCACCTCTGTACAAGTATAA
>CM039527.1:6768735-6793357 GCA_022433055.1 Begonia peltatifolia
CCATGGTGGCCTATTTACAAGTCCCCTCCACCTCTGTACAAGTATAAATCTCCCCCGCCACCATCAGCGTCTCCACCTCCTCCGTCTCCCTCTCCTCCACCACCGTACGTCTACAAGTCACCGCCACCACCTTCTCCATCACCTCCACCACCTTATGTATACAAATCTCCACCCCCTCCATCACCATCGCCTCCTCCTCCTTACATTTACAAGTCGCCTCCACCACCTTCTCCATCGCCTCCTCCTCCTTACGTTTATAAGTCGCCTCCACCTCCGTCTCCTTCACCACCACCTCCATACGTCTACAAATCTCCCCCTCCACCATCGCCCTCACCACCTCCTCCTTACATTTATAAGTCTCCACCTCCACCATCGCCCTCACCACCTCCACCTTACGTATACAAGTCTCCACCACCCCCATCTCCATCTCCACCTCCTCCATATGTATACAAATCCCCACCACCTCCATCTCCATCGCCTCCACCTCCATATGTTTACAAGTCACCGCCACCTCCATCTCCATCGCCACCGCCTCCGTATGTTTACAAGTCACCGCCACCACCTTCTCCATCACCTCCACCACCTTATGTCTATAAATCTCCACCTCCTCCATCACCGTCACCACCTCCTCCTTACGTGTATAAATCTCCACCTCCACCGTCTCCATCACCTCCTCCCCCATATGTTTACAAGTCTCCACCTCCTCCTTCTCCTTCACCTCCTCCTCCTTATATCTACAAGTCACCTCCACCCCCATCTCCTTCACCCCCACCTCCATACTACTACAAATCACCTTCTCCTCCCGTGAAGTCTCCACCTCCTCCAATTTATTATTACAGGTCTCCCCCACCACCTCCCAAGAAGGGTTACTAAGCGTGTTCAACTACAACAGCCTACATTTTGTATTGTTTCAATCAGTAATAATCCAACTTTCTATGGAATTGTTTAAGTTTTCAATTAAAAAGAAATACCCATTTCAATTATCTTAAGTATCGTTGTATCCTTTACAAAAAAAATAATCCAATCAAAGCTACATATTTCAGTTTCTCTTAGAATTATTGCTCTTTTCACTTTTTCAATATCTTTCATGGCTAATGCAACTTATTCCACGTGCGTTTAAGTTCACGAGAATAAATAGAAGGCTAACTGAGTCAAAGTCAACCTGATAATCTTTTAATGAAAAATAGATATTTAATCGATCAAGACACCAGAATTGACATTTTACTGTGAATTGCACCCAACCCAGAAGCAGCAGCTATTTTCCTGCAGATTTATAGCCACTTCAGCGACAAAATTTCAAACGTTTTAGCCTCATGAAAATAAAACTATAAATGCAAGAAATAAACTTGTTGACTCAGGCTTCCGACCACTGATGGAACAACAACAAGAGATCTCTTAGAAGGTTTTCTATCTCACTTGGTCTTCTTTCTGGCGTTGATGTTGAAAAATCTTCTTAAATCCGATTTATTGATTTAAATCTATCATTTGTAAACTTACCTTGATCAACAACAATTATTATATGTTTGCTAATACAGTTCAAATTCAAACTAGCAGGAAACGCTAGAGCTAAAGAAGATTTTTCTATCTAATCAACCTCCAGTAATTGACCTTCTAAGAAGATAATATGGAGCAGAATATTTGTTTTGAAGTCTAATAAGGTCTTGCTTGTCAGAGTGCTATAGAGGAATTGAAACATTGAGGAAGAAACTTGAAAAACAGAAGAAGACATGAGGAAGGTCTATCTGGAACTTTTCGAGTAACTATTTAAATTTCGATAACGAAATTTCTTTTAAAGAGGGGAGATTGTAACAATTTAGGGTTCAATTCAAGATTTAATTTCAGAATTTAAATTTTTTCCAAATCGATAACCAAATCTCAAATTCTTCTCAGAAAAATCAAGAAAAATTTGAATGAAGCTAACTTGAAAATCGTGCAAGAACAGAACAAGCTCGGATCAACTCAGCAAATCCGAGCTGAAATCGAATTTACTGAAATGATCATATTCTCCTCTGAAAATTCGACGTTGAACAAAAGAAATTTAGTCTGGAATAATGTCCAGAAACACATGGAAACCTGAAACATCAGCTCGGATTTGAGCTGATCAATTCACAGCTCGAGAAATCTAAGCTCGGATTTCTCGGAGGAACAGGGTGCAAACCTCTACTATAAATAGAGGTGTTCAGCAATGAAGGAAATCACACCAACAGCTCTCGCCCTCCTTAAGTTTAGAGACTATTACCTCTAGCTCTAACCACTCCTCGACCTCCGGTGCACAGCAGCTCCAAAGAAGCAGTCCTCCACTTCAACAACCAAGTTCTGACAGAGCTCGCCAAAGTAATCGAAGCCACCCATTGGTATAAGTTTTCCCTCTCAATCTGTTTCTTCCTCTCTCTCTCTTTCTCTCTACAAAACAAAAGGAGGAAGAGGTACAGTTCTGTTGTTTAAGAACAGAACCAGTTCACTTAAAGTGGTTCAATCGAACCGGCCCAACAAATCGAACCGGATCAACCAAGCTAGAACCGATCCAGCCGAATTGAATCCGGTCCAACTGAATCTGACACGGCCCAAAATTATGTCCCGAATTATACCGAGCTGATCTAAGATTTTATCGGTAAGAAATTTCAGTCTAAATCGTTATGAAATGAATTTATTGAAATAGAAATTTAATACCAAATATTTGATTTAAGCAGGACAAATCTTGGAAGTTGTTCAAATCAATTCGAATCGATCCAATCTGACCCGATCTGACCTAAGAACACACGTAAGAAAATTATGCTCTGGTTATTCTGAAAGTTGGATTTATTTAAGTAAGAATTTAATACTGAGTATTTATTCAGATAGGAAATTATTGCAATATTGAAAAATCCCGATAAAACGCAACCGCTTGGAATCCAAGTAAGTGAAAATACCACGTTTTCAACGTTTTGACTATGGCCCTACATCACCAAATCTATTTTATTTTCTTATAATTACTTTGTTACACGTATCCGATATTTGAGCACGCATGTTTAGCCATTGACATAAAATTATATAAAGATAAAATTGGTAGGACATTTCGTATGTGTATGAATATGATGAAATTGACAAAAAATATGTAATAGCAAAAGCCTGAACGACAATGGGATGGTGAATTTGAACATGATTACGTATGAACGACAATGAGATAACTAAATCTAAGGTTGGAAAATGAGTTCCAACCGGTCTGTTATTGTTAAATCAAGATTCGGTAAAAGTTAATGTTAATTTTACATTTGTACATATTTTCGCTTGTTGAATTAAATTTCATAGTTGTATGATTTTGTGATGTAGGTGAATTTTTATTTGAAGAAGAGATATTTGTGATCGAAAACCTCCCAGAGACAAACGAGGATACAGAAGAAGAAAATGTTTTAGTTTGGACTAAAGAGTTTGAAAAAGTATTTTCTATTTTTAAAGATTTTTTCGTAATTTTCTTTTTACTTTTACTATGTTAAACTTATTTAAAATTTTATGAATTATTTTAATTCTACATTTATTTCAAGTTTCTGACAAAATTGTTTAATGTTAAAAATTTTGCGCATTTAGTGTTTAAGTCATTATTTTTAATATTCTGAAATTAAAATTTTTAACGTTCGAATTTAATTCTAAATCAATTTGAAAAATTTTAAAGATTTTTAAATTAAGGTTTTAAATTAAAAATATTAAATTAAAATCTTTTAGATTGAGCGTTACAACAAGTCACCTCCTCCTCCTTCTCCATTTCCCCACCTCCATACTACTATAAATCACCTCCTCCACCACCTCCACAACAAGACCAAAAGGCTAAGCTATAGAACCCTGACTATTAATTAATAGATCATGTTTACTTACTTAATTTCAAGAATAATGAACTAAGATTTGTTTTAATATATCGCATAGTTCCCTTCACCTGTATTTCAATTATATAGAAATAGTCTTTTCTTACAAAAAATTTCCCTTACATTCAATATCCATGGCTTAAATTTAAATAATGCGTTACAAAAAACTAAATTGACACGTCAAAAATGTTAAAATAAGATTACAGACTCGTAAAGAACTATTTTACGATTGTTGTAACATTATATTATTGACTGGTACTTGTGTGCAATCAACAAAGGTGTCGTTAAAGAGTATTCTAATCAAGTTTGTGATTACGAATAATTGTTGTCAGATTTACCGTCCATGGACATTCTAAAATATTTTAAAAAATTTGCAAGAAGTTAATTAAAAACACGTTGAAAAGAAATTATAATTTAATTGACTTTAAGCCTCTCTTTTCTCATATTCTCTTCATAATTATTTAATTAATCTATTATTAAATAATCTCATTCTTAATTTCTCTAAACTAATTTATCCATTGACTTCATCCACTTTTGGAATAAAACTTGATACTTAGTAGGGTACTTAGTAGGGTACCACAATCCTTTTCTCAACTAGTTGAAATCTGTGATATCCAATGAAAGAGTCAAAGGACAATATTTGTTATTATAGCTTTTGAAAAAAGACCCATTTTAATTTACGATTTTTTATTGAAGGGTAATCCAGCCTGTTGTTTAGATTAATGATTGTAGGAGACACAATATAAAAAGGGTTAGAACCCACTCTTAGATTCAGATGCAACTCTCATAGGACATTAGTCCTAATAATTTGGAGCACTAGGCAAAGTTGAGAAATGGGATGGTTATCTCAACTCTTTTGTGCTGTGATGCTCTGCCTCTTAGCTGCAAATGTGGCGGCTAAAAAGCCCTACCCTTATTCTTCCCCTCCACCACCCTCCCCATCACCACCACCTCCTTATGTATACAAATCTCCCCCGCCACCATCACCGTCTCCTCTCCACCTTACATCTATAAATCTCCGCCTCCTCCATCTCCTTCCACCATATGTCTATAAGTCGCCAACACCTCCCTCACCATCACCTCCACCATTTTATGTGTACAAATCTCCATCCCCTCCATCACCATCACCTCCTCCTCCTTACGTTTACAAATCGCCTCCACCACTTTCTCTGTCGCCTCCTCCTCCTTACGTTTACAAGTCGCCTCCACCTCCATCCCCATCACCACCACCTCCATATATATTCAAATCTCCACCCCCACCATCACTGTTATCACTTCCTCCTTATGCGTGCAAGTCTCCTCCACCACCATCACCCTCACCACCTCCGCCTTATGTGTACAGTTCCCCACCGCCGCCCCCATCTCCATCACCACTACCTCCATCTTTTTACAAGTCACCGCCACTGCCTTCTCCCTCACCTCCACCGTCTTACGTCTATAAATCACCACATCCACTATCTCCATCACCACCACCACCATATGTTTACAAGTCACCACCTCTACTTTCTTCGTCGCCTCCACCGCCTTACATCCATAAATCACCACCTCCTCCGCCATATGTCTACAAATCTCCACCCCGTCCTCCATCACTATCACCTCCTCCCTCGTACGTTTACAAGTCACCTCCACCACCTCCTCCATCACCTCCTCCTCCTTACATTTACAAGTCACCTCCACCTCCCCTCCAATCTCCATCTCTATCACTACCACCCCCATACGTGTACAAGTCACCGCCACCACCTTCTCCATCACCTCAAACACCTTATGTCTATAAATCCCCACCCCCACCTTCTCCCTTACCACCTCCTCCTTATGCGTATAAATCTCCATCTCCACCATCTCCATCACCTCCTCCACCATACGTCAACAAATCTCCACCCCCTCCCTCTCCCACGGCTCCTCCTCCTCCATCTCCACTATCTCCTTCACCTCCACCTCTACCTCCATACTACTACAACTCACCTCCTCTGGCAGCACAGTCGCCGCATGATTCCATTTATTACTACAGGTCCCCACCACCACCTCCCAAGAAAAAGGGATACTAAACACGTCCAACTTCAAGAGGATTTCTTTATGAGTGGGTGAAATTTTCACATCATTTTGATTTGTTTCCGCCTTTAATAAACCGACTTCCTAAAGTATGTCGAAGTGTTCATCCAGATAGTGGCTAATTTCCATTATAGCAATGCTAGATACTCATATGAAATCTCTTTGGGAATATTGCTGTGTTCTTTATACTTCATTTATTTCTTACATTGTTCATGGCTTCAACTTGAAGTTACTAGTGGGATTTAAAAGAGATTTTACACATCGAAAGGTAGGGGAGACAAACAATTACGAAAGGAAAAATCCAAAAATCTAAGTTAAAGAGTTAAGGTCAACCAAATTGTTATATTAACTTCAAAAACAAGAAGCTGTAAATTCTTTGCAATTTATGCATTAAAAAAGTAGAAGAAGAAAGATAGGTTTGGATAGAAATTAATCGACTCCAGATATTACTTTCGAAGAAAGAAAAAATGGCAGAAGAAGAAGAGCAGATAGAAGAAATCAAAGGTAGAAAGCTTACCGTCTTCTTAGTCTTCATCTTCAGAAACCTCGTTCCTTCGTCTTCCATGGATGCGAAGAAGAAATAATGGCGGTAAAAATAGAATAGATTTATATATATTTATTTTGAAAAAATTGAAAAAAATTAATTAATTAATTAATTTAAATTAATAAAAGAGGAGAAAATAAATATTCAGACCTCGAGTTGCAAGCGCAGTGGACGCCTCTCCCGGCCTTGCCCTCCTTTTTCTTTCTTTGTCGCAGAGTTAATAGAGAGAGAGAGTTAGAGAGAAAGAGAGAGAGGGAGAGATCAGCTGATTGACATGGCGAACGCAGACGTTGAGGCTTTGGACTTTGAGCCGGAGGACGACGACCTTATGGATGAAGAGGGAGCGGTCGACGTCGAACCGTCTCCTCAGGCTCCTCTCCCTAAGCTCAAGTCCACCATAACTGGCGGTGCCCCTGCCTCGTTTGACGCCCCTAAGAGGACCAAGGGCCGTGGTTTCCGTCTTGATTCTGATGCAAATCGCAACACTCACCTTGCTGGCTCTGATTTCGACTCCCTCAGGTCCTCCGACGGCCCTGGTCCCCAACGATGTTAGTTCCCTCTTACTTTCTGCCTCTTATTGCTCTCTGTCTGTCTTCTTTTAGTTTTTGATTGTGGCGTTACTATGTTAATTTTGAGTTCTTTTTATGTGGATCTTTTTCCCTCACATTTTCCTGGTAGATAGATTTTAGGGTTTTGGTGTTTTAGGATGTCTACTTATATATGAACATTTGGGATTTGACTATGACGACATATATGCATTGAAATTATGTTTGATAAAAGACTTTCAAAAAGGATTGAAGGAGCATGATGTTTAGAAACTGATGTCACTTCACTATCTAGTGCTTTAGACAAATGTTTTCTTCTTGAATGCGAATTTTGAGATCTTTTCATCTGTATAGCATGTCTGGATACTTGATTAACATATTTTCCTGCATTTTTGCAACCCTTTAAACATAGCCATTTTTTAGAACAGTTTGTATTTGTGTTCTCTGTAACGTGTTTACAAGGGGAGTGTACCTAAAGTTGTTTTCTTTCGGGGACTGAGTTCCTTATATTATGTATCGGGATATGGAAGAGAAGAAAATCTTTGCGCAGAATTTCTGGAAAATCTCTCTCTCTCTCTCTCTCTGTCTTATCTACACAGGTGTAGATAAGACTGAGGAACAATTTCTATAAAAGTGAATGCATGCTTTCTGAGAAAAGTTGATGTTTTTTCCCCCTGTTGCACCATGGTTTATTACTATTGATTTCTATGTTAATGGATTGTACAGCCATTGAAGGATGGATCATTCTTGCAACTGGTGTACATGAAGAGGCACAAGAAGATGATTTGCATAATACATTTGGCGAGTTTGGAGAAATCAAGAATTTGCATTTAAATCTGGACCGCCGCACTGGGTTTGTGAAGGTATTTGTTATTTTTCCTTCTTATATGGAACTATGACTTTTCCTCTGTTTTAACCCCATATATGTTCCAAGAGCCAGTGCTTCTGCTTTGAGGTTTAAAAGTTTGTGTTCAGTTTTTCTTTGAACAGATGGGTACTTTTCATGCCAATTTGTTGAGTACTTTATGCTGGTTTGATATTGCAGTTCTTCATCGACATCTCATGTCGTTGTATAATGATGATGGCATAGTTACGTTATGTAGTGAACCACTTAGAAAGTATTAGAATTGTATGCTGAACCTCAGAAGGTTTAGCTCAAGTCGTGGAAGTGTTTTAACTTTGAAGGTGTGCTCTTCACTTTCCAAGGTTTGAATCCATTTAGGTGCAAAGTCCTTGTAGTCATTCCCTGTGGAATAATCAATGACTTACTCTCACTAGCATAGAGAAACTATAAGGCTTGGAACTTAGTCCTATGAGATTAGTTGAGATACTCAATAGCTGATCTGAACGTCCCAAGTTAATTAAAAAAATAGTTGTAAAAAATTGATTATAAGTGTCATGTATGTGGATTATAGAACTTTACCTTGATTATTACCATATTTTGTTCCAGGTAATAGGGGATCTTGGGATTCTTAAGATGGATATTTTATCTGTTATCACTTTCCAGTTTTTGTGGCATGTCTGCACCTGTTTCTTGAATCAACCATGTATGGCTTTTACATTCGTAACACAAAGCCTAACGTGGTAAATTGACTTAAAGAACATTTTATAATTAGAATGAGTTCAAAGTTCTTCAACTTCTGTGAAGACCTTAGCTTGTATTGATTTATTAGTAATTAAAAGTATATATCAAATTTTCAATTTAGACTTTGCATTGGTGCAAATTTTGATACGGGAGTGGTTTTAATATGTTCTTTATGAGCAGAATAGAAGCTATATTATACATATGACACAACTAATAGGTACATATTGTTTAACATGTGAGGAACTGTTGATTAGTAATCAATTTGCTTATTGTCGTTTTTGTGTTCTTCTAGGGCTATGCTTTAATTGAGTATGAAGCCTATGAGGAAGCAGAGAAGGCTATTTCTGCTATGAATGGTGCTGAACTTCTCACGCAAATCATCAATGTTGATTGGGCCTTCAGCAATGGATCCTTTGCCAATGGATCTATGAGAAGAAAGAATGGCAGGTTAGTCTACCAAAAAAAAGGTCTTTTATTCATATATAAGTTCGTATCAGAAAAAAAAAATTATATATATATATATATAGACACACACACTAATGAAAAACCATGGTTATTTAATTAGACTGATGTTAATCAAGCATTGTTGTGACTATTATTAGAGTATGAGATGGTTACACAAATAAAATATTGACAATTATTAGAAAATAAAACATTGTATGTGCTATAAAATTTTCACGACTTTTTCTTTATATTTGCAATTCTACAGACCAGCACGAGAGCGTCGATCAAGGAGTCCTAGGAGGAGATATTAATACTAAGCTGCATTTCCATGTTTAGAGTGTATGGTTTCTTGGAAATGTCCCAAGCTGTTTGTCTCTGTTTTTCAAAACTTACTTTTATTATCCTTTTTATTTCTGACTATGGCAAGACTTACTATTGTGATTGCATTTTTGATTTTATGGCATAAGTATTAACTGTTGTGAAATTCAGAATTTTCCATGAAAGTATCAAATTTGCTATTGGTTTTCTAATTTTTGAATTTCATCAGAGATGCTATGTTATTGTTTATAAATTGGAAGTAATGTTAAAATATTAATTATATGTGATTAAATTTTGAAAATTGACTATGATTAATCTAATTTGAGTGACAATGAATCGTATAATTAATTTCTTTAAGGTGATACTTTATTTTATAAAAAACTTGGAGTTGTAATTTGATATTCACAGGGAATATGTTCATTGTCCGTATTTTTTTTCCATTGAAATTATGTATATACACAATCATGTACATAGACACGTGGCTATGCATGTGCAAATTGTTGATTTTAGGTGTGTATACTTTATAGAAATGCTAGATTTTGTATATTTTCTGTGCACAAGCTTGTAGGAGTTGCAATGATTCTACGCCATTTCCAGTTTGAGTCGTCCATTCTATGCATTTCTGCCACCTGCAATTCAAATAACAACAATTTTATCTTTTCTAATTCTTCTTCTTCTTCTTCTTCTTCTTTTCCAACTTCATGGATAGAAACTCAGCTCGAAGATGAAGAATTTTCAGTTTCAAATGATGCATACATCGATGGCGTTCGACCGGAAAAGTAAAACCCCATCATGCAGAGATTTTTCGATTTCATAAAAATAAGGATAGGGTAAAAGCTTCTTACTCTTCCATCTCTAAGCTCAAAGATGATTGAATCTTCAGAAAATTGGATTGGCCTTGTGAAAGCAACCTGCGGTGATAATCTATGTAGAATAATTCAATGATTTTGTCGTAAACTTTCTCAAAAAACACTAACCTTCGCATCGCAGTTTCTCACGATCTCATCCAAGTCTTCTTTGTCCTCCAAGCTGTCTGTAAAATCTTCATCGACGCAAACTTGTTCTTCCTTCTGCTTTGGGAATCCACAGTCTCTCCATTTCCACAACACTTTCTCAATGTATCGAAGGTAAACTCTTCCATCCGAACCAATCAAAAATAGTTGATTGCCGTCGAAGCACGGGCCCAGCAGGGCGACCAAAGCCACTTCCTTGACCGGTTTGCCGTGCTCAATCCAGCTCCAGCCTTCCCAAGTGTTCCATTGATACTCAACAAGCACACCTTCTTGAGACACCATAAAAATGGAGCCTCTAAGTGTCTGCATTGACGGCCTAGAAGCCGTCCCGGCTGAACTCGAAAGAATCAAATGCCGAGATTGATAATGCTCATGCCATAGCTCTGTCAATTTATTGTACTGATATAACTGCCCATTTCTTCCTATCACAAACACTACATGTTCTCTGAATATCTCTTGATCAACTATGCTTGCCACTTTAGTATCTGCTGGATTTTTGCAGTCTTTCCATTTATAATTCCTTGAAAAAACCTGCAAAAACCTGAGTTATCAAGCTCCAAAAGAACATAAAAAATGGTTCAAATCAATAGAGGATTACCACGAATTGGAGTAGTCTTCCATTTTTGCCAACAAAGAAAAGAGAATGATCTTCTGAAGAAACCTTCATAGATAAACCCGGAATTCCATCCCATGGAGAGCCTCCAATTATTTGCTTTCCTTTTGTAAGTGCCGAGCCGTTTATCCATGTAAACTCATCTCCAATTCGTTCTCTGATGAGCAAACTTCCAAATGCGTCAACGAGGAATAAACTACCGTTAAAGTTTCCTACGACACCTTTCAATTGTGTCGAGCTTTCATGGCTGATCCATATCGATATTTCCTCTCCGTAAAGATACTCGAAAGCTGGTCCGTTATCTGTAACAAGAAAAAACGATCTTCCTTCGTGAACAAGTCTAAGACGAAAACAACTTATCGAATTCCCTCTGACAAAATGTTCATCAGATGATTTTCTTTTTCTATTTCCAGGAATTAAGTAGCTTTCTTGCGCTTGATTTCCCTTCATCTGCCCTCTCATTCCCGTCTCGGTTAGATCGTCTTTCGTGCCTGCAATGCAATTCAACGGACCACGATCTTCGTTGCAGTACTCGCCATTCCATCCTTCGGTCCCCGGTGCGTCTAAAATCGACCAAACATATCGAATTGACGCCTTTTTTCGACGTGTAGAGTGATGAGTCGGTCCTGAATTTTCGCCTCCAATACCTGCCAAATGAAGTTCTCCAAGTCTGCCATCGTTCAACGCGAATAATATTCTACTGACTTGAAATTGTAGACCGGGAATCCCTCTTGCTACTTTTGCATTTAAAGGATGCATATGACTAACCCATGATTCAGGAGTTGTACCTGCTTTGATCAAAGATTGTTACAACATAATTACCAACCTTAAAAGAAGAAAACGACATTGGCAGTTGGTTATCTAACATAATTACTAACCGGTATGACTCTGGATTCGATACTCGAAAACAAATCCAGCAGATGAAGCGAAAAACAACGAGAATAATTTCTTATCGGATTCCTCTTGCAGAGCCAGCGTTATAGATGTCAGATGATGATTGTTCGGTCTTTCATGGCGGATCCAACTCCATTTCCTGTTGTACAGACGTCTCTCAACCAAATTCCCCCCCTGAAAATTCAAAATTTGAACTGAAATCAGCAGCTTAAATCGATCGAAAGATAGACATATAGAAGAGAGTACCTTGGTCAAAAGAAAGAGAGAGATTGAATTTTCTCCGTTCAAACCATTTAAAATGCATCCTTGAGTTGGAATCAAATGCACATCTTTTTCTGATCTGTCTCTCCAAATATGTCTTTTCCACATCGGCTTCGAGCTCTTATCATACTCGTATAAATCCCCTTTTGAACTGCAATTCATAACTTCACATATGTGAGAGATAAAGAGGTAGAGAGAGAGAAAGAGGTAGAGAGAGAGAGAGAGAGAGAGAACCTTATAGTGTAGACAACATCTGTTCTAAAACTAGCAGCTTCTGCAATGGCTGCAACATCAGCCCCGGGCGGATGACTGTGGTTCAACCATCTGTTCTACATTTATAAACATTATTTCTGTTCATCCAAATCTACATTCACAGTGGAACTAATTCCAAACTCTGAAATACTCTTACTAGTAATTATCAGAATCTTCTTCTTTCTCTTACCTTGATGGCTCTATCTGATTAAGTTCTAGCAAAGTTCCTTTCTTTGTGCAGAAATAAAGTCTGCTAACAATCATAGAACCAAGATGAATTTAAACAAATTATGCACGGAATCTAATCACTGTTTCAAAGGAAAAATACTTACGATCTGTCCCTCAAAAGAAACCCGGATTGTATTTGAATCCCTGAAGCTTGATCTTCTTCTTTCATGGCTTCCTCATCAAATGCAGGCCTGAGTTCTACCCAAACCGGCTGCGAATTTCCCTGAAGTTGCCACTGCAGGATAGAAAAAACAGTTAAAAGTTCATATGAACTGATTTCCAATTGGACCGGAAGGGACCCATATTACGTATTAGATCTTTTTATCTATAGATTATCTCCTTTTTTTTTTCGAAATCGAACATCTGGGTGCTCCACTTTCGTTTTTTTTTTTTTTTTTGGATTTCGAATTCAAACAGAGTTTGAGATTGAGGAGCCAATACTTGATAATAAATCAATGAAATAAAGGAAAGAAAACATGTTTAGCAGAGAATTTGCTGAGAAAAACAAGAACATTTAACAAATTTTGTGCAGATTAGAAGTAAAAAAACCAGATTACCTGATACAAAACTCCAGCTTCAGAGAGAGAAATTAGCGTTTGGTTGATGAGAAAAACAGAAACAGCGAAGCCAGCAGAGATTGGTAAATCATGTGGAGCTAAAACCCATTGAACTCCATTCCAGAATCTCTCGTAGATTGACCCGCTTTCTCCAGTTACCCAAATGGACGTCTCAGACATTTTCCTCAAAGAAATTCTCTTTCTCAGAGGAAAAATCTCGTCTGAGATTTTCTCACCATCCAAACAATCTGCTTGTTCATCAAAAGCTGGTTTTTTTATAGTTCCAACTGTTGCGCAATCGTCGTTTAGGCAGGAGATGAGATCGAAAGGGAGTTTCAGTTCAACCCAACTGTTGGTTTGCTCGTGGAAGTGCCAGAACCGATCAGTCTTCTGCTCGAACTTCTTATTGGTCGTTCCAACGAGGTGATTCGACCACCATGGATCAGAACCGAGAGCCGGAACAGCGGCGACTGAATATAGCCAGATGGAAATTATGAACTGCAACACAGCCATGGACGACGATGAAGAAGATAAAGACCCAAAAACCAAAAAAAAAAAAAAAAAAAGCGAACGTTAGTGGGTCTGTAACTTCACATGTGGAATAAACTCAACATCCGCCATGTTTGGAAGTTTGAGAAAGGTCCTTTCATGGCTTTAGAGAGAGAGAGAGAGAGAGAGAGAGAGAGAGAGAGAGAGAGAGAGTTGTTGCAGAGAGAAGGTAATGAAATCACGAAGAAGAGATTCAACGCTACTAATTGTAGGAGAGGAGAAAAACAAAAGCAATCGAGAGTTACTCTTCTTTTTCCTACCTAATCCTCCTTCCCTCCATCTTTTTACAGCAGATGAAGAAAAAGTCAATTCCCTGCTCGCTATTTCAACCTACTAGCGAATATATATAATCCAGTCGTTTAAATGAAACACTTTTTGAATTTACTGAAATCTAACTTTTTCAGTAATGGAATTACCTTTTGACCCTTCATACAAAAATTATTCTCATCTCTTCGTTTTTATCAAAATTAATGCGAATTTATTTTCTAATTTTAGTTTATAATCTGCACTAATAATAAATATAATAAATTATTAATTATGTTAATTAATATTTATCATATCAGCACATAATATTATAGCGTAAATAAATATTAAAGATTAGAGCGTTTATTTTATATCAAATCAAAATTGTATTTCAATGTATAATATGTATGAATTCATTTTTTTTTTTCTATAATTTAAAAGTAATTTTGTAAAGTTCTTTGCACGTGCGGTTCATGATCCATAAATATTAAAAAGGGTGAAATGAGCGGTCAAGATTAAACATCGTCCATGTGGCTCTAATTCATCTACTGTTCCCCATGATTGATTTTACAATCCTTGGATCTTTCTGATCAACGGTTGCGATTTGTGCAAAGTGGGCCCGAGTGAACTACATTAATAGAATCTGGAACGAGAATCTTCATCAACGTAATGACACCTGCATCTCTCCTCCAAAGATTCCGTTGTTCTTTTCTGTTTTTCTAATGAAGTCGCGAGTTGACTTTTCTACCATTCAACGTGAAAAACTTTTTCAATGCATTTTTCAAATATTAAATGTATTCTTTTATAATTAACCAACACGATTCATTCATGGTTCTACTTTCTTACTGACACTATTCTGAACGTGTCAAAATATTACAATTACATTTAATATAATAAATTAATTATATTAATCACGTAATATTACTCTTTATGTATTACTTAAAATCATGATAATAGTAATTTAGATCAAAATGTTTATTTTTTGTCCAGTAAAATCCATCTAATTTAACGTGTCTGGTACTTTGATCATTAGAATTTGAGTTCTCATTAAAACATCATTAATTATCTCATTTAGTCCTAGGAAAATAGTAGGAATAAACTTTAATAGTTGTTATTTACAATGTTGACTCAGTCCCCATAGTCAACGAAAGATACATCAATATGAAGTTAATAAAATGCCAATTCAATGATGTAAACAAGTAGGGCATTATTGCGTAAAATTAAACTCATCACCATCGTCCACACACGACGACCCGGGAAATCCATGAAGCTACACTTGTACAAAAAATTCGTCTTTAATTTGGCTCGAAAGACAAAAACAAAAAAAAAAAAAAAAAAAGCGAAAAAGGGGAGTTGAAGAAGATTGTCACAGGTACAAAAATCGTGGCTATTTTATTGAATATGTCAAGCAACTGAATGATGTAGGTTGACTTACCAAGGTCAAACCTTGAGATTCCATGGTAATTACATCACCATCCCACCATCAATTGTCAAAATCTGGAAAACATACATTGCAAGTTAAATGACAAAAAAAAAAAAAAAAAAAGAAAGGCACAAGCTGAATTATGCCGCATTGACTTGCAGAGGCTAAGTAATGGTCATAAATCGCATAATTTCAACTCAGCCAAACAGCAATATGATAAGTATCCACTGCATTCAAATTCAGAAAACCAACAAAAGAGCAAGCAACAATCCCAGCCAAGGTCCAACACACACGCAAGTATTCTAGAGCCCTTGCACTCTCCCCTTTCAGTTTCTTCTCCCCCTTTCCTCCCTTCTTTCCCACGTATATACCTTTCTAACAGAATTATAAAGCCTATCCCCTTTTTACCCCTCCCTCGATCAATAAAAATAAAAGCAAAGAATAAGTAAAATAACCCAAGCAAAATAAACATAACTATTCCTCCTTGTTTTGCAAGTTCCTAACGTCTCTCTTCCTCCTGGAATACGTAAATTGAATTGGTGGTCTCCTAACATAATACAACTAAGAATGGCATAAAACTTTATCAGGAACTGAACCTGTCCTGTAATGTAATTGGCCGCGGGATTAAGAGCCAAAAACTCAACCAGTCCAGCTACTTCTTCAGGTTGGCCATACCTTCCTGAATTATGTCAATATTTTCAATACCAGCCATTTCAAGCAGAATAGATATATTGCATGAGATCAAAAAGGTGATTCACCTAAAGGAATGGTCTCCAAACTAGAGATCTCCTCCTAACTTGGCAGTCATGTCAGAAGCAATGAACCCGGGGGAAACAGCATTGACCTATAACAAATTTTGGGATATGAATAAGCCCACCCTTGGCTGCACTGTAATTTGCTTGCCCAACATTACCAACTAAGCCGGCAACTGATGCTATGTTGATTATCCTCCCCTGCAATAAATCTATTTTAAATTACTCGAAGGAGGTCTTACACGGGAAGAGAGGGAATTGTAAGTTAAAGGGGGTAATCTGAAACTTGAGAGACTAGCTCAGCAAATTTTTGGTAATGCAAACGATGAAATGTCCAAACATAATTAACTAATAATAGTGAGCTGAAGGTTTTATTAGCTGAAAAAAGTTTTTAGCCAAATGAAAATGGCACGTTACCTTTTTCTTTTTCATCATAATTTTCGCTGCTGCCTACAATGAGAAAACTATCAGAATTCCAAATATGCAAATCCAGACTGCAGTTTACAACCATCAAAGCTTGAAACATGCTCACCTGTATGCAGAGATATGCACCTGTAAGATTTAAATCAATGACCTCTTGCCACTGGGATGTCTTCATTCTCATCAACAAACCATCTCTAGTGATTCCTGATTACTGGAGGATAAAAGTAAAGCAACGCTGGTTCAAAAGGAAACGAAACGAAACGAAACTGATTGCCTAGGCACCTGCATTGTTTATCAGTATATCAACTGTTCCCCATGCATCAACCGCCTGTAGAAGTGATGAGCATGAAGCATTGAACAATACACAAATAATGTAAATCAGAGTCTGTTAAAAGTGGAATCAGTTCACTGACAGTCTTGATCAGCTTCCTTTGATACTTCTCCTCCAAAAGTTAGATGCCTCAATCTGTGAGTCAAAGTCCAGCAAACTACCATTAATTGACTACAATGAGAAGCCCAAGATACTTCAGAATGTGCAAAGTTTCTAAAACTTCAACTTATATAGTATGAACACGACAAAAACCTTGACAACATTAGGATCTCAAAGGTAAAGTGTTGCATAAGTTGATTAAAAAGTAGAATGCAGTCGTGCTTCCGTGATAGGATGAAATTATAAACTACAAGGAAGAGAAACTTGCAACCTAAATTGATTAGTTGTAAGATTATCACGTACCTCCCTCCCCCTCCCTCCCCCTCTCTCTGAATTCTTGGGTCTCCGAGCGCCGCCAGTTCAGCTCAAGCAGTCGAGCTCAGACGAACTGCTCTTGGTCGAGCTACTGCTGTTCTTCGCAGACCATCCTCAAATAAATAGGAAGAAGAAAGAAGGTTTGTTGTTTTTAAAAGCAGACCTAAACTGGTTCCGCTTAAAGGCCGTCCAACCGAATCAATCTAGCAAACCGAACTAGACACGGTTCAACTGAACTAGACCCAACCCAATTTCAACCAGAATCGCCCAGACTATACCAGATTATTTCCGGATCGTCAAATTCGACCAAAAGCTATTCAAAATGATCCAAGTCCGATTTAAGAATAAACCGGTAAAGAATTTCTATCTAAATCTTTTAAAATAGATTTATTAAAGTGAAAAATTAATACTGAATACTTTATTTACGTAGAAAAAATCTCAGAAGTCGTCCGAATATATTCAATTCGACCATATCTAACCTAAGTACACATGTAAGAAATTCTGCCTACATGCATGTTTAGGCATGGACATAGTGTCGTTTGAAAAAGATAAAATTTATAGGACATTTTGTATGTGTATAAATGTAATGAAATTGACAGAATATATGTGATAGAAAAACCTGAACGACAATGAAATGACTAAACTTGAACGAAAATAATATGGTTACGATTGAATGACAATTAGATGACTATATCTAAACGAAAATTAGATAACAAAACCTGAACGACATGACATGACTAAGTCTAAACGAAGATTGGAAAATAAATTCCGAACCAGAACGTAATTGTTAAGTCGGGATTTTGTAAAAGTAATGTTAAATTTTGCACTTGTACGTGTTTTCGCTTGCTGAGTTATTTTCATAATTTATAGTTTTGTGATGTAGGTGAATTTTTATCTAATGAAGAAATAACTTTGATCGAAAACCTTACAGTGGTAAGCGAGAAGAAGGCAATGTTTTTTGTTCGGAAGAAGAAATTTAAGTTAGTATGTTTCAGTTTTCAACAATATTTTATAAATCATTTCGGTTGAAATTTTTAATAATTTACGTTGACTTCGTTATTGAAAACGTTTTATGGATGATTTTAATTCTACATTTATTTTAATTTTGACCAAAGTTATTTAATTATTGAACATTGTTTTAAGTTTTCCCATATTTAATGTTTTCATTCAAGTTCTTTGTAAAAAACTTAAAAATTACAGTTATAACCCTTGAAATTAAATTCAATTTGTAAAATTTGAGCAATAATTTAAGATTTTCAATTTAGAGTTTTAAAATTGAAATTTAGATATTTAGGAGTTATAATAAGTCATATTTTCAGAAGATGATAGTAAATAAGACAAAACTCCATTATGTCCCCGTTAGGAAACTTAATGCTATGGGAAATACTAGTCCTGAAAACCTTAGCCTCAAAAATAAGATTTATGTGATTTGTCTACCAAACAGAACAGTTTTATCTCTGTTCGACTTACAATAGCCGTGCCTATCAGAAGAACTAGGGTACTGAAGGGACCAGATATACCATTTTTACGTTATATCCTCTCTCAAAATAAGTATAGCTCATAGAAAGAACAATAGAAGGAGACTGTTTGACAAAAAATGTAGGATAATAAAGAAGTCATTGACCTTGGAACCAGCTTTTCCCAAGGCTAAGGCAATTGCTCTACCGATGCCCCTAGAAGCTCCTGTTACAACAACCATAGGTCCTTCCGTGTTTTGAATATTTTCTGTCCTTGCTTGCTCAACTGTAGCCACCTGAGATCTTATTCCTACGCCAACAACATTTTTTCCTATTTTGCAGCATGTGTTAAATCATGCAATGTTACATGTAATCAAACCGATTTGCTAAATCTTGTGTTTCCTGTAAAATGAATAAAACTTATCGTTTGCTCATTCCAATTTCCTACTCACACACTCGTTCTTCTTTTGATATTACACGTACTGATATTTGGGATCTATTTCCTATTAAATTCATTACTGGTGTACGTTATTTTATTTTATTTGTTGACGACTGCACTCAATTTACTTGGCTCTTTCCATTGAAACTAAAAAGTGAAGTTCTCACTACTTTTGTGCACTTTCATAATTTAGTTCATACTTAATTTGGTGTTAAAATTAAAATCGTCCAATCAGACCGGAGTGAATAATTCCAATCTATTATCTCTTTGTTTTCGTCTCTTGGAATCCATCATCGTGTCTCGTGTCCCTACACTCCAAATCAAAATGGTCTAGTAGAGCAGAAAAATCGTCATGTTGTAAAAATCGGTCTTGCTCTACTTTTCCATTCTTCAGTTCCCAAACATTTTTGGACATATGCTTTTTCCACTACAACTACCTTAATTAACTTTCTTCCTACTCCTATCCTAAATTACAAATCTCTATACGAATGCTTGCTCAATTCAATACATGATTATTCACCACTACATGTTTTTGGGTCTCTATTTTTCTTTTCTTCAATCTTTCAATCATCATAAACTACAGCCTCATTCCTTTCCATGTGCTTTTTAGGACCCATTCATCACCACAAAGCCCATTTGTGTTAGATCCTCACTCCAACAAAATATGCATTTCTCGTTATGTCACTTTTGATTAATCTAGTTTTCTCTTCTTAAATATTAACTTGTCTACTCAACAACAATCCACCTTGTCTCTTCCAATTTTTTCTATTTTCTTCCCATCTCTCTCCACCAACCAAACCGCTTCACCCACACCTCCTCCCTCTATGCCTCTTTCTCCCCCTACGACTATAGAACATCATTTCCTCATACCTTCACCTCCTCCCGAACCTACTAACCATTCTTCCCCTCCTATATGATCTGTGACCATTCCCAACCAGAACCTTCTTCCACTTTTCATCAATGAGCATCCTATGCGAACCAGAGCCAAAGATGGTATTTTTAAATCGAAAGTTTTTTTCATAGAATCTTCCTACGAACCTAGAACCTTTCAACAAGCATCTAAATATTCACATTAGTTAACTGCCATGCAGGAGGAAATATCAGCCTTAACCGAAACTAACACTTGGGAATTAGTTTCACTTTCAAAAAGGGTCAACACTATAGGTTGCAAGTGGGTCTTCAAGACTAAACTAAATTCAAATGACACAATTTGTCGGTATAAGCTCGACTACTGGTAAAAGGTTATGACTAAACAGAGGGTATTGACTATGATAAGTCCTTCAGTCCAGTGGTAAAATCAATTTCAGTTTACATTGTTCTCTCATTAGCCATTTCTTTTAGGTGGATTATTAGACAATTTGATATAAACAATGTTTCTTACGTGATGATCTAACTGAAACAATTTATATGCAACAACCTCCAGGTTTTGTCAGCTCCACAGCTCTAAATGGTCTCAAGCAAGTACACCAAGTTATACACTACTTTAATAAAATTGAGATTTCTCAGCATCAAAGTCCGACTCTTCACTATTTATACGTTGCATGCATACCTCGATTATTATTATGCTAGTTTATGTCAACGACATAATCTTGACAGGCAAGTCCACATCTCTATTGAACCAGCTTTTAGCATATCTACATTCACAATTTAAAATCTGAGACTTTGGACTCCTATCCTTCTTTCTCGGCATCTCAGTCACCCACACTATTACTGGTATGAGTTTTTCACAGTCAAGATATATATCTGAATTGCTTCACAAAGCTAGCATGACTTTCTGCAAGCCGTTTTCGACTCTCATGGTTGTAAGACCAATCTTATCCAGACATTCTAAAATACTACTCCACGATGGTCTTCTTTACAGTAGTATTGTTGAAGGTCTACAATATTGCTGCTTTACTTGTCCCGATATAGCTTTTGCCGTAAACAAAGTTTCACTATTTATGCATGCATCTTCTGACATTCACTGATAAGCAGTTAAACGGATTTTGTGATGCCTTAAAGGTACTTCATTTTTAAGCATCTTCTTCTCGCTTTCTGAAAATTACAATTTGACATGTTATACATATGCAAACTAGGTTTCATGTCCAAATGATCGTAAGAGCACAAGTGGTTTCTGTATTTTTTTCAGTACTAATCTTATCTCTTAGTCCTCCACTAAGCAAAAAGTTGTTTCGTTCTCCAGCACCGAATCAGAATATTGAAGCGTAGCCAATGGTGCAATGGAAGTCCTATGGTCACAATCATTACTAAAGAAATTGGGAATTGTGTCCACCAAGGTACTTTTTATACTTTGTGACAATTTAAGTGCAACGTACCTTACTTCCAATCTGGTGTTACATTTTAAATCCAAGCATGTGGAGATAGATTTTCACTTCGTTCAGGAAAAGGTACTACAAAAGATGGTGTTGGTCCAATTTATACCATTCGAAAACCAGCTTGCTGACGCACTCACAAAACTTCTTCCACCATCGACATTCCTTGCCTTTTTATCCAAGATTTTCGACCTACAGCGTTGATCTTGAGGAAGAATATTAACATATGTACTTACACTATTCACTTAGAGTTCAGTTCAATTGTATTTCTAGTTTGTTGTCTTATAATCACTCTCGTCATTTCTTTACTGAGATATACATAAAAGGGTTGGTTTTTTCCAATGTGATACAGATACAACGGAGAAATTATTTTGAACTCTTCTCTCTCTCTCTCTATCATCGGTTTCTTCCATCGTCTTCTTCCTCACCTTCTTCTGCTTCCTCTTCTGTAACTTCATCCCCTTTTTCAAATTCCAACTCTATGGCATTGTTAGATACATGGATTCCGAAAAAACATTTTAACCTCCCCAAAATTAGAAAACAACTATGGTTACCTCTGTTACATACAAATTTTGGTCATTACATTTACATGTCATTCAACAGTTTCGTTTCAGACAATTAGAAAAAAGCTATTAAATATCATATTAATGAAATCTAGTTAAACGTCTTTCTGGCTCTGGATAGTTAAAGATATTAAAAATTGCAGTTGACGAGAGTAAAACGTATATGATTAGAAAAGGTCAGTATCCGACGAATTTTATAATCGATCACCTGACGAAGCGAACGCACTCTTCAACCTTAGCTGGAGGCCAGTGCAAGCATAGAGCTGATCCGGTCGAATTCCAGCGCAAATAGGAGCCCACTGCAGAAAATTATCTGCTTTTGGACGAGCCCCCAATAGATTTGAAAGCTATACCGATCGATCCAGAAATGGCCGCCAATAACACTCCCCGGAGTCCACGAAAGAAGAACGAATCCGACACGGTGAAGCCAGAAATAAAAAAAAAAAGGATGAACTGGTAATAAGCCATCTTTCCTAGTTAAAGCAGCTTAGGAAGCTCCGTAGGCATAAGGATCTCGGAAGACACAGAGCGACTGATTCAAGCTAGGGCAGGCATCATTAACACAGCAAAACAACAAGAAACAGATGAAAACGAAAAGGAAGAAGAAACTGTAATAGAATCAAAGAGATGAAAACTGGAATCGGCAATGAACAAGATTGAAATTCATATCAGAAAGAAGCGAACAGGTGAAGAATCGAAGGTAGACGAAATCCTCAGTTCTCGGACATGACACCAGCAACGCGAAGAATATAATGTAACAAAAAGAATATAATGTGACACTTTTCAATGACCATCAATTCGTTTTATCACCCATGGTTATATTAAAATAATTCCATAAAATTAAGTTCGAATTGTTTTATCAACTTACCCTGCCCAGCAAAGTATAATAGACTATCATTGATTGACGATTTATTCCTCAATTTTTAAAATTGAACCTTAGTGTCCCTGATTTAAACCCTTAATGCTATAATTTTTTTGGTCGAAATCGTAGCGTTCTGCAGACGCTCAATTCCAAAAGCTATTTTAGTCACGGACACCAACACCAAAAGCCAAGTGAATTACGTAGAAGCCCAGACTCGCGACAATGTAATTCAAACTTAACTTGCAAATGTCCAGACTCAAAAGAATAATATCTAAAAAAACTAGCGAAAGTTCATAATTAAGATAAAATTTAAAGTAAAAAAACAAAAACTACGATAAAAATAATTTTATAAAAAAATTAAGATTTTAAATTGTCCGTAACTTGCAAATAATGATCAACCTAGTGATTGATGAATCGACGAGTCGTCAACCGACGCTCTTTCAACTTCATTTTCTCTCGTATTCTCGCATTAATTTGCTGCTCTTTTTTTATGGTCTTCTTCTTCTCTCTAAGGGCCAAACTTTGTATTTTGGAGAAGCTCTCCGTGTTTCCTGCAGCAGCTTTACAATTCTTCACCGAATTGAATATATATTTTCTGATAAATTTTACAAATCCGAGGAGCAGACTGCTGCCATGTACAAATGGCGAGCTCAAATACAGACCAAAGTAACAGCCTTAATTCACCAACAACATAAATGGAGGAGAAGAACACTAATTGCATGTACTAAGTAACCAGAAGTGGATAACAATACTTGTTTTCTGCTTTTGAAAATATATCTTTTATTTGTTTTCTGAATGTTTTTTACTTCTTTATTTCTATTTCGGGCAATGATTAATTCCCCTCCTTCCATCGACACATTTAGAAGTAATTTGGAGGGAGGGACCATTACCAATCTCCAAGAAAATTAATAATAATAAAAGGGTGACATTAATTAAAATCGTGGGTCGGTAGCCGCAGTACTGATAGACTTGAATTCATTGATCTGGAAATGCAGAAATGGGCAGAGCAATGTGGTGGAGAATGTGGCAGAAGAAAAAAGGTTGAATCTTTTTCAAAATTCCATTTATGGTAATGATGTATTTATAACATTTGGACACCTGGTACTTTGCTCTGTACAGATCTAAGATTTGTCATCATTTTATCATTAATGAAGCAATAAAGAACACAAGACATGTTTTGCTCTGTCGAGATTCTCCTTTTACTGCTCTACGGTTCAACTATTTTCTGATTCCTCATTTATTATATTCAAACTTTTAATTAGGAAATAACTTAATAAAGATTCGTACTTGTTTAGTTGATTTTGATTATTGTTAATTAATTCGCTTGATTAAGTTATTTATATTCTTTCTGTCGATGATGAAGCATATTACAAACTGAAATCTCCCTCTCTCTAGCTTTTCTGGGATTTGATGGAAATCGCCGAGGAGAAAGTGGAATGCGGAGGAGACGACGGCGCTGAAACTAAGATGGGTTTGGAGAGAGAAAAGGAGGAGGCTGTGTATTTGGTATGGGAGAAACTGACTGTGTTACTGGTTTCAAACTTCAAAAATGTAGGGGGGAAGAAGAAGAGATTGCTGGATGGAGTTACTGGGTTTGCTGAGCCTGGGAAGATCATGGCGGTCATGGGTCCTTCTGGTTCTGGAAAATCCACCTTCCTCGACTCCTTGACAGGTTCTCTCTCTCTCTCTCTCTCTCTCTCTCTCTCTCTCTCTCT
>CM039527.1:6793457-6928448 GCA_022433055.1 Begonia peltatifolia
TCTCTCTCTCTCTCTCTCTCTCTCTCTCTCTCTCTCTCTCTCTTCTTCTTCTTCTTCTTCTTCTTCTTCTTCCTCCTTAAAACTAGGGAGAGAAACCCACTTCAAGTACAGAAACTTCTCTTTGCATGCATCTCTCTTCTGAACTTTTGAATTTCTAAACAGGTAGGTTAGCAGGAAATGCAGCCATGACTGGCAATATTCTTCTCAACGGGAAGAAGAGAAGGCTAGACTATGGTGTTGTGGTAAGTGGGTTATCGATATTTAAATCATGAACAATTAATCACCATTTTTACCGTCTGAAATTGCAGGCATACGTGAGTCAAGAAGACGTACTTTTAGGAACACTCAGTGTGAGGGAGACGATAGATTTCTCAGCTCGCCTGAGACTTCCAAGCAATTTCACGAACAAAGAGCGAAACAGCGTCGTAGAAGCAACAATCACTGAACTGGGTCTTCAAGACTGTGCAGACAGGCTGATCGGAAACTGGCATCTGAGAGGAATAAGCGGCGGCGAGAAGAAAAGACTGAGCATTGCTCTTGAAATCCTGACCCGCCCTCGCCTTCTGTTCCTCGATGAGCCGACGAGCGGCCTCGACAGCGCCTCTGCCTTTTTCGTGATTCAAACTCTTCGGAATATTTCTCGTGATGGAAGAATTGTCATCGCTTCTGTTCATCAGCCGAGCAGTGAAGTTTTTGCTCTTTTTGATCGTCTTCTTCTTCTTTCCGGCGGCAAAACTGTGTATTTCGGGGAAGCCATGGGCGCCGTCGAGGTATCCTCATTCAGCCTGCAAATAAACAATGGCATTTTTCTATAAACAACGCTTTATTCCATATCAAGATAAAATCAATTCTTACATATTTTCTGCAACTTCTACAGTTCTTCGCTGAAGCTGGATTTCCATGTCCAAGGCAAAGAAATCCTTCCGATCACTTCCTTCGATGCATCAACTCCGACTTCGATGCCGTCGCGGCAACGCTCATGGGTTCTCGCAGAATACAACTAAAAATACCAAATTTATACGAGGTTTATGAAATGTTCTGTATATCTAATCGAATTTATAACCAGAAAAATACGGTATGAAGCAGGTTTCATTTTCTGTTTTTTTCAAATTTCAGGAAATTCCAAACTCATCGAGTCCCCTATCTCACTTATCCACGGAAGAAATCAAAGCAAAGCTCATAGACAGATACAGTTCCTCGAAGTATGCAAAAAGTACAAGAATCAGAATCCAACAATTATCAACCATGGTATGTTTAACCAAAGATTTCTTCTACAATCCATATACTCGATGAAATCATACAAGATAATCTTGAAAAATGTATGGAATTACAGGAAGGACTAGTTAGGGAGATTAAATGTGGAAGCCAAGCCAAATGGCGGAAGCAACTCACGACATTGACGAGAAGATCCTTCGTGAACATGTCGCGAGATGTCGGCTATTATTGGATGAGAATGGTCATCTATATAATCCTGTCGATTTCCGTCGGAACCATATTCTTCAACATTGGTACGACATATTCCTCAATTCTGGCTCGAGCATCTTGTGCTGCTTTCGTTTCAGGGTTCATGACTTTCATGTCGATCGGGGGATTTCCATCCTTCATCGAAGAAATGAAGGTACACAATTTCCATCAAGACGAGAAAAAAAAGGGGTTCTATTGAGCTTTCGACGACTGATTTCTTTCGATGAAACAGGTTTTTCAAAAGGAGAGGAAGAATGGGCATTATGGGGTTGGAGTTTACACCCTATCAAACTTTCTATCTTCATTTCCATTCTTAGCAGTGATGTCTATTACTACTGCAACTATTCTCTTCTACATGGTGAAATTTAGGCAAGAATTTTCTCACTATGTGTACATCTGCCTGGACTTCACAAGCTCCATTGCAGTAGTAGAGAGTACAATGATGATTATAGCTTCACTGGTTCCAAATTTTCTGTTGGGAGTCATAATTGGAGCTGGATATATAGTAAGCTCAACTCACTGCTAATTCATTCCGGTTTTTTCTTTTTTTGTTTTGCCCTAATAACTCATCCCTTAGTCGACGAATTCTCGAAGGGAATCATGATGATGACGGCCGGATACTTCCGATCGATACCAGACCTCCCCATGCTTTTCTGGCGGTACCCGATGTCGTATCTAAACTATGGTGCTTGGGCATTACAGGTAAATAAATGACATTTTGAACTTTAACTTATAGAATCTACATGCAAAAAATATCGATTACCTCGGATTAAACGTGACAGGGGGCATTCAAGAACGACATGATCGGACTCGAGTTCGATTCGTTTGTAGCCGGAGGTCCGAAAGTGAAAGGAGAAGATATCCTCAAAACCATACTTGGCCAGCAACTTCATCATTCAAAGTGGTGGGACTTAGCTGCTGTGGTATCCATTCTCATAACCTTCAGAGTTCTCTTCTTTGTCATCCTCAAGTTGAAGGAGAGAGCTTTGCCTATTTTCCGAACACTCGTCGCCGAGAGTTTTCTTGCCCGGCAGACCCTCGGACGTGTAAATCAGAGAATGCAATCTTTCCCATCCAAGCGACATCAACCTTTGCAGTCCTTATCTTCTCAAGAGGGGCTTAACTCCCCACTGCACTAAAAGCTACAACACGTTGACGATGATTTGAGTACAAAACTTCAATAATCATATGAAAACTCACCAATATCTTAAATTCTTTGCTTTATATGATTCGGTTTTTGTTAGTTTCTCGAGACGACGTTAAGAAAGAAATCAAATGTTGTATTGTTTTAGAAGATGTGCTTGTCATTGGCCTCTAAGCCTGCCATTACATGTTAAGCTTTATATTTATTTTTGTGTATAAATTCCTCTCTACTGCATCACTCAACGGATCTAACATCATAAATATTTAATTGGAAAGTGAATTTGATATTGGGTATATAGTATTATTATTATTTATGAATTATATTTATTTTTTATTTTTTTATGATGGACTCTGTTTCTTATGTTTTTTTTTTCTTTCAATTCAGACGTGTATTCGAGTTTTCTAAATTGAAAGGTTGTTCTTCGTGGAGAGACTATCGATAGATTAATCGTTCTAAAGTTTGAAATTCCTTACAACTTTTGCGTTTATACATTTCTTGGAGAACTCAGAGTGCGTCTACCATCTAGAGATATCTTAGATTTGATTGAAGTAGATGATGGTAGTGGAGATTGTGATGGTTTTCTGCCGTCGATTTTATTACAAAACTTGCATCAAGATTAACGAGGAAGGAACCACGGCCACGACAATGACTTTGGGTGTTGCCTTGAAGGTCTGATGTCGTTGTATTTCATTGCCGATCATGTTCATGAAGATAAATCGAGAGTTCCTTTCTTTGTTGGAGCCGTGGTGAATCCAACTAGCAAATAACATCAATTTGACTCTCTTCATAATTCAAAACTTCATGTTAGTTCTTTTTTTACGATCGTTTGGATCAAATTTAGTGTTTTGGTAGAAGAAATTTCCAACTATTAAAACTCTTGATTCATAGTTCGTATTTATAGAGACAACATGTGTACACAATTATATTGTATTGTTTGGACATATCGGATAATGACCATGGATAACGAGTTTAAAGATTATGCTTTATTTATCATTTCAATCTTTGACTTCTTAAAAAAAAAGTATTATCGAAATATTTACATAGTGTAGTATTCATTCTCGATCTATTGGGTGGTGATTGATAAAATTCTTAGAATCCATTCAACTAAATCCCGAACTTTATTTTAAAATTTTTTTAACATAAATTTTGAAATTTTTTAAAAAATAAACCTCGAATTTTGTATCATGAACAAAATAGACTCAATTCGATTTTGCTTTAATTGTAATTAAAACAAACAAATTTTAAAATATTTACATATTTTTTAATTTAAATTTAAAAAATTACGAAAAAGGAACAAAATGATCGAAACTGAGCCTAAACCATCTAAATCCGTCCCAAAACCGAATCCAAACGGAAAAAAATGTAAAACCGAATCAAGACGAGCAAAATCGAAAAAATCAGTTAAATTTGAAATCATTTTGCAAACATTCAAAGTTGAAGTTTTATTTTCAACGCATTACCCAAGTTTTGATATTGCAGTTTGTGAAAGAAGGTTAGCCAGACTCTAGAGAGAGAGAGAGGGTCTTTCTGTCTCTCTCATCCTCATCCTCTGGCCATGGCATCAATGGCGATAATCCACCACTCTCTTATTCTTCATCCCCACTATCGCTCCCTTCCTTCCCCGCGCCTGACCGTCTTCGACCGAGGAAGCCGAGTTTCCGTTAGAACGGGAAGAATTCGAGCTTCTGGCGGTGATTTTTTGGGAGATTTCGGGGCAAGAGATCCGTTTGATGCCGAAATAGAGAGCGGATTTGCAGAGAAAGTGTTGGGAAACAGTGATACTGAGCATAAGATCCTAGTTCCTATCGTCTCTGTTCTTTCCCTTGCTCAGCAACAGTTGGCTCCTATTTCGCCATCGCAGCCGCCTTTGACGGAGAGTGAAGCTCTTTCTCTCTTGAGGAAGGTCTGCTCCTTCGATCTCTTTCAATTTTCTACATCTTCACTGCAAATTCAAATAGTGCTCGGATTTTGGATTATCCGCGCAATAACCATAAATACGTCTCCATTGTCGTCGACTCTGTTTCTTAACTTAGCTTTTACAATACTTGATAACTTGTTTTATTAGCTAATATCAGAGAACAGAAAGAAGAAGATTATTGTATGCAAGAAGGATAAATTATTAATAGAATCAAGCTACAACTGCTGTTTAGCTACATAACCTTAATGTTCAATGTTTTGATTCATGGGCATTGATTATTTTGGAATTGTACTGTCTTTAGTTTTTAGTTGTAGTTTTCATGGAAATTTGAAAAAATGAATGGAGAATTCACATTGATATTGAACTCTTACTATTAGTTTCAGGGACACACTCCTATAATTTAAAGAGACTTACAACTCTGTATAATGTTTCTAAAAAAAAATTCCATTTGGAGCACATGTTTGAATTTGATGTCATCAACTTTTGTTTTTGGATTGATTCTTAAAAGTAAGAATGATAAAGGATGATATATTATCTAGACAATCATCAAATTCTAAACAGTTTGTAGTGCTTGATTCTTGATACTGTATATTCTTGAAAATAGTATTGATTACTACAAATAATAAAGATGTCACACTAATTTTAGTTGGTTCTATAGTCGTTCAATGATTATGAAGTGTAAAAGTAGCTATAGAAATACTGCATGGATATAGACTTGCACTAATATAAGAACAATTTAGTGATTTTCTTGGCTAAACAGTGCTAGTTTTTCTTAAAATGTTTTGCATCTTCTGAATGACTAAACTCAGGTTCTTGGGTGGAGACTGGTGAAAGATGATGGTAAACTTAAACTGCAATGTTTGTGGAAATTGAAAGATTTGGAATCTGGGTTGAAACTGAAAGATAGAGTTAATGAAGTTGCTGAAGCTGCAGGACATTTTCCGAATATTCATCTAGAGGAACCAAATCAAGTTAGGGTAGAGCTTTGGACAGCAGCCATTGGTACACCTCTTTACTTTTCACATTTTACGTTGGTTACTTGTTAATCATCTTGTTTCCTGCATTTTGTATGTTTGTCAAAAGATAAAAATAGAAAATTGTTCTTGATTAATTAAAGAGTGTCAAATTAGAAAATAAACCTAGCATTATTGTTAATTTTGTCAGTTATTTCGCTGAAAAAAGACAGAGCGATGAACAAATGATTGATTGAAAGATTACTCCATGAAAGTAGTTTGTATACTGAAAGGCAAAATTACTCTTTATTGGCAGGAGGATTAAGCATGAATGATTTCATATTAGCTGCCAAAATTGGTGAAATACAAACATCAGATCTTGTTCCTCGAAAAAGAGTGTGGGCATAGTCATGGTGCACTGCCTGCTGGCTATTTCCCCATCAACCTGAATATGCTGCCTTTCAGTTTGGTCAATCTAATGTAAGACATGCTAACTCTTATCTTGAATTTTTGTTTACATGAATCATCTTAGTATACACACTCTTATTCACAATCTTTGGTAGGATGATTAACATCTATCAAATATATTTTTCTTATTTTTATATTCCCACAACTTTTCACATATAAATAAAACCGGGTAAATTGCATAGTAGCTCGGAAACTTGGAGGAAGTAGGTCGTTAAACTTTTTTTTTTTAAAGGCAAATAGGTCCTTTAACTTGAAGATATTAACAATTAAGTCTTTGTCATTATTTTTACCTTGTATCTTTGTTGTGCGATTTTTCATAGAGATGTTGTGATTTTCGTCGGGCAATTTGTGGAGGAGTTTTTCGCGACAATTTGGAGCTCTAAAGGCCAATATCTCATTTGAAAATTGTTTCAACCCCATTTTTTCTCTTTGGTCATCGCCTAGTCGAGAAGTTAGAAGTCGTCAAGTGGACTACATTAAGGACAATTCTAATAGCGGAAACTTAGTAGATGAGATCACTAAGTTTTTGGACTTATTTGCGTAAAAAGAAAATTTCAAAGTCTTGCTTGCTATTCATGCTAAATTTAAAGATTAAGATGTAAATTACTTAATAAAATGATATTCACAAAATAATATTAAAATGATTTTTATAAGTGTAATTATATATTTTGTGATTTATTATTTTAATTCTTTATAACTTTCATAGTCAATGTATTAATGAATAGTTGACGTGATAAGAGCTAAAATTACTCTCTTAAAACATAGAGTTAAATATATTTTAACTCTCAAATTTTGGTTAAAGTTTGAAAAAATCTTGAAAATAAGTTTATGATAAAAAAAATTTTAAACTACAAAAAATCTATCAAAAAAATTTCAAGCGGATTATCAATAACTCTCTGTTCTAAATTTTACACATAGAATGAGGGACCGTTCTGGGTTTTCAACTCTTCAAAGCATCCCCTGTGCGCACATGACCAGCACGGGTTACGTGCGCGCGGTGCTCTTCACCCTCCAAGATTAATTTTAAAAAATTAAATAATTTAATTGAAATTTTTACCACATGTTGTCTACGAAAAAATAATTTAAAAATTTTCGTAATTTTTTAAATTTATTGTAATGTTATTTATTTATTTTATAAAATAATTATAATAAATTGTACAAGTATTAAAAAAATTACGAAAATTTTCATATTATCTTCTCCTAATGTGGCAAACATAATTTCAAGTAAATTGAATATCGTTTGATATTTGTTTTTAAAATTAATCTTAGTTACTTATTCACTTTATAAATTAATTTTTAAAAAAATACTAAACGATATTAAATTTACTTGAAATTTTTTACCACAGATTTTTAACATTACGAGAAAATAATATAAAAATTTTCGTAATTTTTTAATACTTTTATGATTTATTATAATTATTTTACAAAATAATTAAATAAAATTATAATAAATCGTATAAGTGTTAGAAAATCACGAAAATTTTTAGATTATTTTCTCGAGATGTGAACAACACGTGATAAAAATTTCAATTAAATTCAATATCGTTTGATATGTATATTTTTTAAAATTAATCTTGGAGAGGGGAGAGTAACGCGCGCACGTGCTGGTCACGTGTGCGCGGAGGGTGCTTTGGAGGGTGGAGATCTCCCGCTCTCCCAGTGCGTTTCAGGTAGAGAACGCCCCGATAGATAGAACGAAGGACCGTTCTATGTTAAAGTTTTAAAACAGAGGGTTATCAGTTATTCGCGATGGATTTTTTGATAAGTTTTTGATAGTTTAAGGTTTTTTTTATCATAAACTTATTTTTAAGGTTTTGTCAAACTTTGACCCAAATTTAAAAGTAAAAATATACTTAACCCTAAAACACATTTAGTTTAATTCTTATAGTTTAATTATGTCACATTCTTTCTAATAATGAGTTTTTTTTTTCTAACTTCGGATTTGTTAGCCAAAGTGCATTGTGTTATGCAATCTCAAGCTTCTTAACTGTAAACAAGGTAATACTACGTTTATACTCAAAGCTTACACCGTAATATAATATGATGACGCGATATTTACAAGTTATTTATTTATTAATAAAATTATAATAATTAAATATAAATATTTAAAATGATATATTATATGAATGAACGGCGATTAAGAGTTACCTCAATCCCATAATAAAATTGAATTCAGCGATTTAGACCGAGATTTGTTCAGTTTTAAACAAAAGAACAAATTCTATAGAGAGAGATTATAAGTTCTTCAAAGTGATTGAATAATTACAGCAATGTCGAGTTGACTGTGTTTGAAAAACTACACATTTCAAATTTCAATGAAATAAAAAGTCAAACGGAAAAGTCAAGCGTGTGGCAGCGAAGCGTAAATGGATGCATATTTCCGGATCTTCCACTCTCATTTTTTTAGAGAGGTTCCTTGCAATATAAGGGTCAATATCAACAATCTACACTCATTTTATCTTCTCCATATTTTAGTATTTAAGCAACATAAATTCAGCTATTGATTTATTTATTACTTAATTTATTTGCAAGAACAAGTTTTTGTTCATCTACGATTGCTGGTTTTTGTTGATATTATGCATAAAAAAGAATAAAAGAATTCTATTTTCTCTAACTAGTTTTCTTGAGAGAGAAAAGTTATCGAAGAACTTCATCTCTCACGCCTTCATCCAACCCAGAATTGTTTTTGCCGGTCTCGACGTTATACGATGTTGTTTAACTCGTATCACGTGTTTTAGAAAACTTGAACAGAAATCATGGAATTGTGAAACCTTCAAATGGAAGACACTCTCTCAAAAATGGGTGATGGGTTAATGTTTATTTTCAACTTCTTCTTCTTCTTCCTGTAAAAATGGCTTCTTCTTCCACCTCCATTGTTAACTGCAGTTCATTTCAGCAGAAGCTCAAACCTTTTCGTATTGAACTCGTCTGCAAAACCCTTGCTTTTTCCGGGATTGTTTTGTTCTTGTTTTGCGTCTTCTGGTTTTCTCCTTCAGAATATAAATATTCTGATCTTTTAGCATCGATTCAACCAAAATGGCAGCCGATTGCTTTCGCTGATGTTCATCGAGAGCCTCGAGTGCCTGCAACTAATTTAAGCCACATTGTGTTTGGCGTTGTTGGCTCTATGAACACATGGAAGTTCAAAAGATTTTACACTGAGTCGTGGTGGCGATGCAACGTGACTCGAGGGTATGTGTTCATGGACCGATCGCCATCCGATGAGTATCTTCCTTGGTCACGCTCTTGGCCTCCGTTTCGGGTCAATGAAGATATACGCAGTTTTGCAGTATATCCTAGAATTCGTTGGCCGGTTCAAGTGCGAATCTTTCGGACGATTTTGGAGACGTTTAAGGAGAGAGATAAAGGTGTAAGATGGTATGTAATGGCAGACGATGATACGGTGTTATTTGTCGATAATTTGGTGAAGGTTTTGGAAAAGTATGATCATAGGAAGTATTATTACATAGGGATGAATTCGGAGTGTGTTAAATCAAACTATGATTTCTCGTTTGGAATGGCATTTGGTGGAGCTGGCTATGCTTTGAGTTATCCTCTGGTGGAGTTATTATCTACGAGACTGGATGGATGCATCGATAGATATCCTTATTTGAGGGTCAGTGATCATATGCTTTATTCATGTCTCACTGATTTAGGGTTTTCTATTACTCACGAGAAAGGTTTTCACCAGGTAGATCCTCCCTCTCTCTCTCTCTCTCTCTCTCTCTCTCTCTCTCTCTCCCCTCAAACATGTTACTTCTTGCAGCTTGATTTTCACAAAGACGTATCAGGGTTCCTCTCATCCCACCCACAAACGCCTATCCTCTCTCTCCACCACATCGACATTATCGACCCAATCTTCCCGTCGATGAACCGATCGGAGGCGATAAATCACCTAATGGAGGCAGCCAAAGCCGACCAGTCCCGGCTAGTCCAGCAGACCATCTGCTACCACAAGCCAACCAACTGGACACTCTCCATTTCCTGGGGATACTCAGCTCACATCTACGAAAACATATTACCAAGAAACTACTTGAGAAAGCCATTGGAGACTTTCATCCCGTTCTCGAATGCCAGGCCTCCGATTTACATGTTCAACACAAGATGGGTAACGGACAATCCGTGCGAAGCCCCTCACGTCTTCTTCCTCGAATCCATCGAGAGAGACGGGGAGCGTTACGTCACTAATTTCGCCAAGAAACAGCCTAGAAATTTGACCTCTTGTTCCTTCTCTGGTAACCACACTGCTGATTTTATCTCAAAAATTCAAGTTTTCTCGCCCGCGACAGCACCTTTGGAGGCGAGTACTCCTTTTTTTATTTACTTATTTAATTTTATTATAAATTATAAAGATTTAAGGGTGTTTTCTTGTTCTTGAATATCTATTTTCTGATGAATTTTACAGATAGGAGGAATAGATTGCTGCGATGTACAAATGGCAGCCATGAATGTTACACATGTCAAATACAGATCCTGCATGAGCGGAGAAGTAATGGCCTAAACTCAAGCAATCAAAACATTGTCTACTTTTTTCAGTGTTTTTTTCAAACAAACAGACAGTAGATTCGACACGAATTGCATATTTCCGAATTTTGTACCATAATTTAACATTTTGGTTGAAAGATTTCATCGGAAAGATGAATTTATTACATGAACTTACCTCAACGAAGAACTTTGGATCATGATTTACGTGCTCAAACTCTATTGAATTCCTATCCAACGAGCATAATCGACCCATCTGCCAAGTGAAACACAGTAGATTTGAGTTCTATCAACACGAGTAATCAACTAAATAGCTGAATTTTTTCAACACAAAATCGAAAAGATTATCAAATTCTTACAATAAAGAGCCGAGGAAGGTATTTCCTGTCCTAACAGCGAAGCAAATCGCGCTTAGTATAAGCTTATGCTGATGTAGCAAAGGCTCCAAAATACGTTGCTCGATTACTCCTGCCAGTAATTGGTACCTATGACCAAAAAACAAAAGCTTCTGTAATGTCTCTTTTTTTTATACTAACACAATCGTATTGATTAAAACTAAAATAATTTGTACCTGAGATTGCTAGAAATGGCCATATAGACACCATAAGCAGCACTGGTGGATAATATAGGCACATTTTCCACTTCACTTGCAGACTCTTGATCAACAGCATTTCTTGCTTTGATCAAGGCATTTGTCACACAAGTGCCGACCTAAGGGCAACCCAAATACTTAATTATTTGTATATTACAAATCATCATCACTATAGTTATAAAAAAAAGCAGCAGAGAGACAAGCTTGAAAAGTCGAAAATGGAGAATCCCAGCTATAAAATCATGAACAACTCGGGGCGTTTTGTTCAATGTATAACTCAAGAAATGGCCATAATATTCTGTGGACGCATGCAGGCAAATCACGTTGGATTAAAAAGAGGAGATGGCAATGATTCTAGCCTAGATGTGTCGATTGCAAACAGATTTCAAAAGGACAAATGACCGATTATCGGAAAAGAATAGCGTACCAGTGAAGACGTGGTGCCAACAACAAAAAGCTTGGCTGCATTTCGCTGTAGGCACAATTTCAGAAATACGCCAAAAACAATAGAATATGTTTAGACAATGCTCGTCAATAATAATTTACTCACCATAATCGAGCCAATTCTCTGTAGCAACGAATATGATGTTCCGGAGAGGGCAATCTGCAGCCAATGCCACGGTCGAGGAATTGAGTATTAATTATAGTCTTTGAATATTTTAGAAGAGAGATAAATCCATGGAATTATGAAACCTGAAATGCATTATCAGGACAACTGTAGAAAAACTTGGAGATAGCTCCGGCATTCCTTGAAAGTGGCTGCCGGAGAGAAACAGTCGGAGCAGGAAGATAAACAAGCATGAAATCTGCAATTATCGCCATTGCCTAACAAAACAAAATTTACTTCTAAAATGATATGTTTCAGAATAAGATTTCTGCAACTTTAATGTCGTTTTGGAGAAGCAGATCATTAATTACCACATCTGCAAAAACAATTTCTAGCTCGTCGAAAAATTTCTCCCTGCGCTGTGTATACTCTGCAGCAGTCTGAAAAACAGGTGTAAATTGAAACTCGGCTGATCTTATGAAGATAAATGATGAGCTAAGGACTGATTTTGAAACTGGATATAAGTAGTTTCACACAATCAACATGCAACCCAGAAATTTTTTCTTGATTTGCTCAATCAGAAACCATGATCGAGAGAAAAAAAACTAATCAAGAAGTTAGAGAGAGAGAGAGAGAGAGAGAGAGAGAGAGAGAAACCTTGGTGAAGAGGCCTACGCCGCATTCAATGCCAACTTTAGCCAGAAACAAGTCATCGGCCAGTAGCCGCTCCTTGAACCCGCCGAACTGAAGCAACCAACGAAACAGAGCGGATTTTTCGAGGTCTAAGAATCTCGAGACCACCGCCCTTGGGATCCGACCTGACTCGATCGCTACCGCCAAGTCCTTCGGCAAGCTCTCCGAAGTCCTTCCAGCCTCCGCCAGCGCCATAAGCGCCGCCGACCTGTTTTCATCTCCTGCATTACCCGAGCCTCCGTTATCGCTCCCACCATCACCTCCTCCACCACCGGAACAGCCCCGACCGTTCACGCCGCCGCCACCGGTGCAGCAGAGCGGTAGCACTGCATCGTGGCGGCGGTTCGGAGAAATGGGGGTGGAGAAGATCGGTTTAATGGTGAAGCAAACGTTGACGCCAGGAGAAGAGGACGACGAGAAACTGCTACGTAGATTGAGATTCCAGAGAGAGAAAGAGGCGTTGCAGGAGGAAGTGAACGCCATCTCGTCGGCCTCTCCCTCTCTCTCTCTCCCTCCCTCTCTAAAATGCAGTTTGAGTGGATGTTGCAGGTGAGCGTGAGTTACGAAGAAGAAACCAGGTTGTGCTTCTTCATTCGACTTCTGCTGTTCTGTTCAGTTGACTATTTTAATACACGCTTTTTATTTTATTTTATTTTTTACGTTAAAAATCAAAATATGAAACGTTGAAATCGAGAATTATAATTATTAATTAAAGCACTTATTTATTGATTTTGGAACGTATATTATATTTATATTTAATTAACAAAAAGATAATAAATTATAAAAGATCAAATTACATCTTATAAACTAGACATGAATAGAAGCTCCCAGCCGATTGACTCATCACCCGATCTTCTCGGTGTTTGTATCGTCCGAAGGCCATATGACCGTCTCCCTTAGTCGTTCCCGCATCAATTCCAAGTTCTCGTCCGAGATCTCTTTATATATTTCAGCGTGATCACATTTCTATATCATTCAAAATAATTTTATCAAAAAAAAAAATAAAAAAAATTGAAAAGCAAAGAGGAGTCAATACCTTGATCCATTTGCCATAGAGATGAAGCCGAGTGATCATTACTCTTTCGGCGAGATCTCGCTTCTCCTACAAATTAGACGAGACGACCAAATGATCGAATCAAATGTATCTTTAGTGCGATCAATTTGAATTTCTCACTAGCCAAATAAATAAGGATCACGAAAGTTACCTTCACTAACACGCGCATAAAGCTCTTCCCATCTTCTGACTTATTAGACGCAACAAAACTGCGATCAAAATTCGAGATATAAGCACAATCGGATTCAAGAAAAGTAAATTATCACTATACTATGAGACTACGACCAAAGTGGTATGATCTTAGTTTCAAACAACTCCATCCAATTAATCATTGCAGATAAAATCGAAAGGGATCCACTTACTCGTAGAACCACCGATATTGTGTAGGATTCATCTCGTATAACTGGTTCATCACCGTTCTTATCGCCTTGTACGTGAAATAATTGAGTATTTGCTGCACGATAGTACGTGAAATAATTCTGCAATAGTTCAGAATTGCGATCGCTGGAACCACGACTAACTAAAGAGTCAGCCTTATTACTTCATCTCATTGAAAAACATTGACCACTAATGTATAAGATATTGAAGAACAAATTTCTCATACTCAAAAAAAGATGTCATACAAATGCGCATTACACATTATCCATGGCTTCGAAATAACATTTATAAGCAAAATTACTCACAACTAGTACTACTCAAACATAAGTAACAAACATTTTACACTCAGACTAAGATCTATATAAGCTATATTCATGACAATCATGACAAGTAACTGTATAAACATGTGTATGTTCATCAACTTATTTGCAGAAAAAAAAACTCAAAATCAATCTACATTCAATGGCAAATGTTGAGGGTTGTTACCGTTTTAACATCGTCGAAGCCATCATCGTATTGTCCTGCAATTTCATTGACAATCACAGGCTTCCGCCGCTGCGTCCTGAAATTCCGATTCACCGGAGGAAGGGAGAGCCGCCGATCAAGCCCCGTATCTATGAATGAACTACTCAGAGATCCAGGCTTCGCCAAATTCTTCTTTGAATTCTTGTGCAAAACAAAGCCACCCCTGATTTTGAGATTCAAATTGGTTGTCGCCATGGCGTCGAAGCATAAACACGGACAAGTGTGAGTCTCCATTACCGATGAACCCACCACAGACAAAGCTCCCACCATTTTCTCTCACTATCTGACCTTCAATTTAGCTCGAATCAGAACAAACAAACTTCTCTAGCAGAAATCGATCGAAATAAGAGCCACCCACAACAAATTCCGCTAAAATGATTTCACCCAATGGATGAAGCTGAGAAATTAGCGATAATGGCGAAACATTCACCAGCTGGTACGGCCGGAATCGGAAAAGAACAGGATATTTGGTGGTGGTGGGGGGGAGGGTGTGTAAGGTGATTCGAAGGTGTGAAAACTTGAACCACAGGTTCTTTGAGGTCCGAAACTTTCTACCCGGGGTCTGAAAAATCTGGCGAAGCTGGTTTCTAGTGCTCGAGCCACAATTCAGACCGGGTTCATTACTGTGATAAAATGGTGTTTTTAGTAAATATTAAAGTTTTATTCTCACGTGCAGCCGCGTCTAAATCTCCATGATTGATCCAGTCAAAATCATGAAGTAAAAATGCCATAATCATCGTCAACAAGCAGGCACCTGATGCGACTGACGACGAAGCTCTCCATCCTGGTCTATTTGTTAAAGATTTATTCAACGATCAGCACACTGAACAAGATTTCAGGTCAATAACATGTTAGTGGGTCACGTTCTAATTTTATCTCTATGCAGTGGAGATAGTGGTCAGTTTGTTTTATTCGTCTTGTAAGCCTATACAAAGGCTTTGTTTAAGTTAATAAGATGATCGATTCCGATTATGATCATATCACTCTCTTTAATACTTGAAAATTTTCTTTCGTCATCTTTCACAACAAAAGTGGTATCAAGCAAATATAGGGTCCCGATGAGTGGAGTGTCTTTGTGAGTATAAACACATTGCATGAAGGGAAAAGCCAATGGAAGCTCTACGAGTGTCTCTCAACCCCTTATTTCCATCTTCAAAGGAGACCTTACTCAGATCTCAAGATCTATGGGATTTGGTAGAGAATGGCTATAGCAACAATGAAGTCAATGAAGAAAGATTCAAAGGCGTTGTTCTTCCTCCAGCAAGTAATCCATGACACAATCTTCTCCAAAATTGCAATGACAATCACTTCAAAATAGACTTGGGAGACTTTGCAAAAAAAATTTCTAGACTCATCAAAGATGATAGAAGTGAAACTTCATACTCTCAAAAAAGAGTTTGAGGTGTAATGAACCATTGCAAAAATTTTTGTCCAGAGTAATTTCCATTATTAGTCAGATGAAAACTTACGGAGAAAAAATTATTGATACTACCATTGTTTTTAAAGTCCCAATATGAGTCTATTGTCACTACAATTGAGGAAAGTAAGGATCTTTCTATTATTTCCTTTGATGAACTAATGGGTTCGTTGCAAGCTCATGAGGCCAAACGTAACAGATCAGCTGAGAAAAATGAAAAAAAAAACAAGTGTCTCAAAAAAGAAGGAAGACTTTACAAATAGAGGAAGAGGAGGCTTTCATGGCAAAGGACGAGGAAGAGGTCGTTTTCATGGACAAGAAAGGAAATTTATTGGACATCAACTAGAGAGACAATTTGTTGGACAATAAAGTTAGAGTAGAAGCTCTATTCAATGTCACAATTGTTGGAAGTTTGAGCATATAAAAGTGAATTGTCGACCAGGCTCACAAGTACAATATATGGAAATCAAAGGAAGATAGCGAGTTGTTTCTCGTTTACTCTCAATCCAATGACATTCAAATTGATGTTTGGATAGTAGTTGTTCAAACCATATGACTGGCAATAGATCATTATTTAAAGAGCTTGATGAGTCACGTAAAGTACAAGTTAAACTTAGAGATGACAAGCAAATTCAAGTTGATGGCAAAGGCAGTGTTGCAACAATGACTAGCCATGGTAAAGTAAAATTGCTTTACAATGTTTTTTTGCTCCTAATTTAATTCATCGCTTGTTTTAAGTGTTACGCAGTTGATGACTAGTGATTATGTAATTCTATTTGATGATAAAGCATGTGAAATTATAGAGAAAAAGTTTGGGCAAACCATAGTCAATGTGCAGATTACTCAAAACAAAATGTTTCCACTTAGAATCTCAAAAGTGGAAAATCAAGCACATATTGTCATTGAGATAAATGAATCTAGGAAGAGGCATTTGAGATATGGACATCTTAATGACAAAGGTGTGTAGCTTCTAAGTAAAAAATGTATGTTCCATGGGATACCTCAAATTAGTTCTCTTGACTTATGTGAAATGTGTGTGTATGGAAAATAGATATGAAAGCCTTTCTCAAGTGGCCAGTCATGGAGAGCGTCCGAATGTCTCGAGTTGATTCATGTCGATCTATGTGGATCTATGGGAACTACATCACTTGGTGGGAGTAAGTACTTTTTTGCTCTTTATTGATGATCATAGCCACAAGAGTCTGGTGTATTTTTTAAAAAAAGTCTGAGGCCTTTGAAAATTTTAAAAAATTCAAGGCACTGGTGGAGAAACAAAAAAGAATTTTTATAAAGACTCTTAGCACAGATAGAGGTGGTGAGATTTTATTTAAAGAATTTAATTCCTTTTGTGAAAAACATGGAATTTTACGGGAGTTGACAATACTTTACACACTAGAGCAAAACGTTGTAGTTGAACGAAAGAATCGAATGGTCATGGAGATGGCTAGAAGCTTGCTTAAGACTAGAGGACTTCCAAATCATTTTTGCGCTCAAGCAGTTGCAACATCAGTTTACTTGTTGAATATTTCTCCTACAAGGGTTGTCTTGAATCAAACACCATACGAGGCTTGGCAAGGTAGAAGACTATTAGTAAGCAACTTCAGAATTTTTTGTTATATTGCTTATGCTTTGAAAAGTTCTCAAGTTCGTCAAAAGTTTAAAGATAAATATGAAAAGTACATTTTTATTGGTTATTCCTCTCAATCAAAAGCATATAAGCTACATAACTCTTTCGGTGGCAAAGTCATTTTTAGAAAAGATGTAGTATTTGATGAAGATGCAAGTTCGAATGAGAATGAAGAAAATGAAGAAACTCAAGTACAGATCCCTATAGAAAATGAAACTCCAACTTATGAAGCTGATCCTATAATTCAAGAAAATGCTCCCACTCCTTTCGGGTCACCAATTTCCTTGTCGTCAACCTCAAGAAGCAACAGTTCATCGTCCTTACAAGAATCTTCTGATGAAACACCTCGTAAAAAGTTTAGATCTTTGAGAGAGATCTATGAATCTTGTCAATTTACCTTATTTGTTACAGATCCTACAATATTTGAAGAAGCAGCAACAAAATAAGAACGGCAGAATGCAATGGAAGAACAATTAATGGCGATTAAGAAAAATAAAACTTGGGAGCTAACTGATCTACCCAAAGGGAAAAATGAAACCATACTCAAATGGATCTTCAAAACAAAATATCACGCTGATGGCACTAAGTTAGGACTCGTGGTTAAAGGCTATTCACAACAACAATGTATGAATTACGATGAAACATTTTCTCCAGTCGCTCGAATGGAAATCATGAGAACTATTTTCGCTTTGGTTGCACAAGTACAATGGCCAGTTTACCAATTCGATGTCAAATATGCGATCTTAAATAGTAACTTGCAAGACGAAGTTTACGTCTCTCAACCAGAAATATTCATTATCGAAGGAAAAGAGGTGAAAGTATATAAGCTGAAAAAAGCACTTTATGGGCTAAAATAAGCACCACGGCCATGGTACGGCAATATTGATGGCTACTTCTAGCAGAATGACTTCTCAATAAGTGAAAATGAGCTCACTCTTTATGTAGAAGGAAGGTAATGCTCTCTTAATCATTGTGTGTCTCTATGTTGACGATATTATTTATATGAGCTCTTTTATCTTTCTTTTGGCTAATTTTAAGTCCAATATGATGAAGAGATTTGAGATGTCAAACATGAGTTTGTTACGTTATTTTCTTGGTCTTGAAGTGAAGCAAATAATTGATGGGATTTTTATTTCACAAAGAAAATATGTAATAGATTTACTCAAAAAACTCAATTTGCTCAAAATGTAAATTAGACATTACGCTCATGAATATAAATGAGAAGCTACAACTTGAAGATGGCACAGAGAAGGCAGATGCAAAAAATTTCAGAAGCTTGTTTGGAGGTGTGATTTACTTGACGTATACTAGATCAGATATTACTTTCTTTGTTGGTGCAGTTTACTGGTTCATGCAAAATCTAACAAAGCATCATTTTGGATAAGCAAAAAGAATCATGTTATACACTGTTGAATCAATTGATTATGGGATTTGATACTGTCAAGTTTCCAACTTTAATCTCTCAGGGTTTACGGACAGCGATTGAGCTTGTTTAATAGATGATCGGAAGAGCACATCGACAAAAATGTTTTCAGCCTTCGGTTTGGAGAAATCACAAAGATTTTAAAAAAGCAAGCTACAATAGTGTTATCTTCTTCAGAGGCAGAGTACGCCGCATCAACCTCAGCGGCTCGTCAAGCAATTTGGATTAGACGAATTCTAACAGATCTTCACTAAATGCAAAACCGTGCAACTAACATTTTTTGTCATAACAAGTCAGCAATTGCAATGAGCAAAAATCCAACTTTCTATGGGATGACAAAGTCCATCGATATTCGAATGTATTTCATTCGAGACTTGGTTGCAAATGGTGACATTATGTTAAAATGCTGCAGTACCCATGAACGGGTGGCAGATATTTTGACAAAATCACTTCCAAGAGATAAGTTCATCTACTTCAGATCACGTTTTGGAATTACTAATTTTAAATCAGGAAGATAGTTATTCGTTGCTTATTTTGTTGGATAAGTCAGTCACGTTTTCATGTTAATTGGTCACATTCCAATTTTATCTCTATGTAGTGGAGATGGTGGTGTTTGTTTTATTCATTTTTGTAAGCCTATATAAATGCCTTTTAAGTTAAGAAGATGATCGAATTCAATTATAATCTTATCTCTTATACTTGGAAATATTCTTTTGTCCTCCCCCGCATCACTTTTGATTTTGAGCCCGAAACTGCTCGGCCCACCCATTAACTTCTGTTAATAAATAAAAGAACACAGAAAGATCAAAGATACTCTTTAATCACTGTCAAAGATCTCTTCTCTCTCTCTCTTTCTCTCTCTCTCTCTCATCTCCTTCGTAGATTTTGCTTTAGATCTGAAGCGGGTACCATAAAATATATCTCCCTTCACTCTGACGAATTTCACTTGATTTTGGAAGATTTACAACTATCTATAGTTGGAAAGTTGGTGTTTTCCGAAGATTATGTCTTCTATTTTCTCACTTTAAGGTAGAAAATGACACCCTTTAGAGGCAGAAGAGGAAGAAGGAGAAAGACGGGAGGAAAGCTGAAAAGAAAGGGAATCCAATTGAAGAAGAAGCAAGGACGGCCAAAGAATGAAGAACCATCTTCTCCAAAATCCTGCAAAAACCCAGACGCCATTGATGTTGAGAGCTCGAAGCCCGAGGGCTCCAATGGCTGCAGTACACCCAGAAGTGAGAGATACAGAATACCAGAGATTTCGACATGCCCGCCTGCTCCCATGAAGAAAAGACTACTCTCATCAAACTGCTCCTTGAAGAGGTCCCCCGTTTCCTTCTTTGCTCCACCAGATTTAGACCTCTTCTTCTTCTTCTCCCTCCCCAACCTTTCTGTTTAACCTAAAAACCAAAAACATTTAGCGTGTTCATAGAATATATACCATTGATGATCATTCCTTCACTGAGAAACTACGATTTTTCAGCAGCTCCCTCAGTAATCTTACCAACCTTTCTCACCTGAACGATGGTGAATCCAAACAAACTTGAATCTAAGACTTCGAAAGTGGGACTTTTTCAAATTATTATGTCGTGCTTATTTTCTTGATTTGCTAGTTAGTCTCGAGTGTGATTGTGAGAGTGAGAAAGATTGTTTTTTATTTTATTTGGAAGTGTGATAGAACCCACTACCCTCTAAATTTAGCTTGGGATATGCGTCCAAGTAGATTTAGGTTAGTGATTTAGTGCCTTTTTTGTTTGAATTGTTAATGCTGTCCCTTAATGGGATTGATGAGTGGAGTTTGATGGAGTAGATATCAGCTTTTTGTATGGAGTGTCAAAAGTTAAATGTCTACAAAGACTTGATTTTTATTGTTGCAAATGCCTTATAATATATGAATATCAAGGTCTAATTAAATAAAAAAAAGATTAATTTATTGATTAACTTAGATACAAAATTAAGGGTTCATCGTGACCCTGCCAAAATTTTGAATCTTCAAATAAAGTTTCAAACTTTCTCTAGTGAACATGTGTATTCCATGGATAGTCTATTGGTTTAAAATACATGTACTTATAAATAATTTAATTTTTATTTTTATAAATAATGTGACATTATTCACCTTCACATAACTCTAATCATCATCATAATTTTAAGTAGTTCTTGACTTTAGAGACTGAGACATCTAATTTAAATCATGTAACCCGAAAATTATGAATTGATGTGTAAACTATTGGTACCTGTGATGGTGTCAAAATGTACAAGACTTCAGGCTTAGACTTGGCTCATTATGATAATTATTTTGTTAAATGATGAATAAGCATGTTAGATTTCCAAATGGAGTACAATGTTTTTGTTTAGGGTTTTTGAGTTTGGTTGTATCTTGGACAAAGACAAACTTTTTGAGTTCAACCTGCAAACTCTTTTCTTACTCAGGATGGAGGAGAGACAGGATGACAGAGAGAGACTTAAAATGTCAGCAAAAGAGGAGAGAGAGAGAGAGAGAGAGCAAAACCAGAGAATCCAATGAAAGCAGTAGTAGCTCGTGTGGGCTACGATCATCGTCATGTTAGAGAATCTCGAGAAATTTGTTTGTATCTGACAATTTGCATTTCTGTTTTTCAAATAATTTTGTTTTTTTTTTTAATATATTTCAGTTTTTTTATTAAATATTATTTCATCCAATAATTAAAGGATTGATTTTTAAACGTGTTTTATTTTTAAATCAGAAATATGTTTAATTACATTTCCTCGTAGCAATCGCCACATTATTCTTTAAAAATTGTAAAAATCTAAACTAAAAAAGAAAATAATGACATGTAATACCTCTTTTTATTTTTTAATTATTATTTTTGTCAAAATTAGCCATCAATTACTTCTATCAATATTTAACGCATTATAAAATTAAAAATTGATAGTAAAAATAAAACGTAAATACAGTATTATTTAAAAAATAAACTTTTGAATCAAGTGTAAAAATAATATTATTCAAAAAATAAATTTCGGATGGTCGTCAAAATCCACATTCGCCTTGTCGTCTTAGCCAAAATGTTATTATTTAATCTTTTAAATTATTCAAAAAATTAATCCAAATCAAATGGCGAGCTTATGCAGATATAGATGTGACACCACACATTGTAAAGTCATAGTATAAAGAATAAATTTAAAAATATTTTCTTTTAAAAAAAAGACAGGGATGATGTACCGTACGTCCAAAGTCAATAAAGAGTATTAAAACCTCGGAATGAGGAAAATTAATCGCATTAAATGATTAATTAATTTAATATTTTATATATATTATTTATTCATTCTTCAATTGGAATGCGACCATGATACTTATCAAATGGTTAAAACTAATAACCCCTTAGTTTTTTTTTTTAATTCTAAATTATCTGTTCTTTTTTGTTCAAACTTTAAACTATAAAAAATAAGACAAATCAAATTTTTACAGACGATCAATTACTATACGCTAAAAAACAAACGACCGATTTAAAAACAACGATCATTCATTCAGAACACGTTAGATCGGCCAAATGATTTGAAGGTAAAGACTGTTCATTCCACTTGCGGTGCACAAGACTCCATATCGACAGCCATTCTTCAAGACATGGTTGTCTGTTCCCTCACTCAATGTCGTGTCGAGCCTATAACTCAATAATTTTCACTAGTCGACGTTCCATAAACTAATAGTTCGTTACCCCAATCAATGATCGACCCGTGACAATTATTGAGTCACGGGTCAGTCGTTAAATGGACAGTCGTTCTTTATACTATGTAAAGAAATGACCCTTAATGCTGAACCCGTAGATCTTGAAACTTCTAGCGACATTGTATTTTTAACGACGTTTTATTTTTCTTTTTATTAACGACGTTGATGGATTATGATTCAAGTAGATGAGTTGATGCCAACATACACTAGTATTCGGACGACACATCGAGATAAGGTGATCTTCGAACATTCAATCACTTAGAAGGTGATGAAAAAATAAAACTGCATTCAACCTCGCAAATCTTAGAAGATGATAGATTATGGTTTAAGGATAATTTTATTAATTAACATAATTTATCAACCAGCTTGTTAAGTATAGAGTTTTTTTTTGTTAATTACCCTAAATTTTAAATTAATTACAACATAAATTAGTATATATACTCCGTATCCTCCACCGTTGCCACTTGCTCAAAAAAAATTGTCAAGGTGAAATGTCATTATAAATCATAAATCAATCTCGTGGAAATTTTATCTCCTCCCGTTATTGCCATTAATTGATAGTTTTTTTTATTGATAAATCTTAATTATCCGTCAGAACTCTGAAATTTCGAGCCATGACTCTAATTAGTAATTAATTAGGTAACAAGACATTAATAACTAGTACGAGATTGTCTCTTCAATCTTTTTTACGTAAGAAAGTCTTTTTATTTGTTGCAAAATGTTTTTCCAGTCATTATCTCTCCACTGGATACCCGGTTTCACCGGTCGACCCTGGATGCCGGTTATAACTCCACGTGTCTCCATAACAATTGATGTCTTTTTAAGCGCGCACAGCGGTAGAAGCTGCGGAGAAACTGAACTGACTTTGAATTTCCGACGCCTTTTGATTTCCCCAATTATTTCAGCGTTATCTCGAGGGATTTCTTCCGTCTCTGATAGAGTAGGATTTCTCGGATCTCTTAACGTTTCTCAGATTTTGATTTCATTTCTTTGTTTAATTTGTTTTCTTTTACCAATCGGTTGTTCGATCAACTTTTTCATCAGTTTTTTTTGTTTGTTTTCATTCGTGATTGTCTTCGTTTTATTTTTCTCCGAAAAAATTGAATGTGGTTCTATACTATTATAACCGATTCGTGGATCGTCATGGTCTATCCTGTTTATGACTTCTCACAAATACCAGTCAATTATTCAGTATTCTGTGTTGGATGTTGGAATTTATCCTACTAATTTATATTTGATTATTGATTCAATCTCAAATTAATATAATTATGCGTCGTTTATGTAGCAATTTTTCCCAACCTTACGTTCCATAATGAGAACCGTCATTTACTGATTCCAGAGTAAAAACTGGAAAAGGAAACGCGAGGCAGTCTAAAATTTTCAAATTGAGCTGTATCCTCGTGTGTGTGAATGTCATTTTCTGTATTGGAGGAGATATATGCTAGATCTATACAGAGAAGTGCTCTGAAAATATTTTAGATAGTTATATCTGGTGTGTAGAGTTTAGACTATTGTGGCAATTGTAATTATTCTACGCTATCCTGTTACAGTTTCTGGTCATTTCTTTAATTCAGGAAACATCGTTTTCAGCTTGACAATTGATTAAAACAACTAAATTAACATTTATGTACCCTATGATCGTATTACTTTGCTGATTTCATTATCTTTGACATGTTTTAAATGGTAGGTGCAGCAGTCTAGTGGTGAGATTTCTCAGTTATATTAGTAAGTTGAACTCAAGTTTTTTCCTCCTCTATCTTCTGCAGCCTCCAAAGAGCAAAGGATATTTTTTGGATATGAAAAGAGTCGAAGTCATGAACTCCAAATCTGAAACCAAAGATAGAGTAGAACCTCATGCACATAACATCCAACCACCCGATAGTTTCTTTGAACCTTGGTGGCGTACTGTGGAATACAATTCTATTCCCCGACCTGTGGCAGGGAACACAACCAACTCACCTTCAATTGAATGCCTAGATAGTCGAGCTGAGTCCATTGATGACCAATCAATCTCTAATGATGAGCAAAATGATACTGAAAAACAATCACATAGACTAATTGGATCTCCACTTGCTGGTAGGTTTTTAAACATAATATCAGTAATGCTTTTCAAAATTATTTTCAAATTAGTTAATTGTTCCAACCTTGTATACCATAAGCCTAGTTCCTGAGATCGTGGCAACCAGCTACACATTTCAATTTATTACATGCTAAGGATCACGTTTTTATTTATATCAGGTGGAAAAGGTCAGCAAGATGCTGCAAGTGGGCCAAATGGGGGATCCTCCACGACTACAATGCATGGTGCATATATGGAACAACCTCCATTGATTGAACTAATAGGACATTCTACTGTAAGTGTTTTTTCTTGTCTCGAAAGGTAAATGTTTTTATTGTGGTCTAGTTGATAAAGCATTAAGTCAAGATTCATGTTGGTTGACTAAGATCTTGATAGTTCAAGTTGTTAAATTGTAGTTGATTTGATTCATTTTTATTATTTTCTAACTCTTTCTTTCACTCTGTGGGCCTAATTTAAATTACTTTTTTGCGTGTATAGTTTATTTTCTATGGGTTAATCATGAGCTACAAGTTCAAAGTGAATGTGTTCTGCTCTAATTTTATATGAAGTTGCCATTAATTTTAAAAACTTTTGAGACATTATGTTGAAGTTAATGTAGTTGTTTATATAATTTCTTACAATTTATCAATTCATGAATGAGTTGATATGTTTAAATTTGCCTCTTTTGTATGGGCATGTGTGACAAATTCTTATCAGGATCCATATTACGGAGGAGTGATGACTGCTTATGGGGATCAGCTTATGGTATGTGAGATTGGTATATTGATCCTGTACACGAATAGAAGGAAGTATTGATTGCACTTTGACCCCTTAAGTCATAATTAATGAGGATGTGCAAAATTTTGCACAAAATATTTTTAAATGTATGTAATATAATGATGTAGAGTTGAGTTAGCCTAACTATATTTTTTTAACTAATGACTGCGTGTTAATAGAATCTATATTTTGGCATTATGGTAATTTTCCTAGCAAGGTGCTAAAAAGATTTAATGCCCCCTCGGGCAAACTACTTGGAATAAACAGGGTTATAATCCTTTTCTGGGAATGCCGCATGCTAGAATGCCTTTACCTCGCGACATGATACAAGAGCCGGTTTTTGTGAATGCTAAGCAATACCAAGGAATTTTGAGGAGAAGACAAGCACGTGCTAAAGCAGAAGTTGAAAAGAAGCTGATGAAAAATAAAAAGGTACGAGGTGGTTTCTTTAACTTATTATTGTGTAGTATTTTTCCCTTTTAAGTATCTGGGCTAGTCCATGAATTTTCATCTTTCTGAAGTTTGTCAACTAACAGAGTGCATGTTGTCCATTTATCTTTTTGTTGTAAAATGTGTCTTACTAAAAAACACGTATTCTTATCCTATACCCTGCTCTTTAACGTTACAATTGTGAATGTTTGTGAATTATCCATGATATGATAGATGTATCTGTTATATCCTCTAAGCAAATATTACATCCACATTAGTTATGCATGCCAGTGATTGACAGCACACTTCAATAACATTTGGATTATATTCAATGCTAAAAGGGTCACGTGTTAGTGGAAGTAGCTGTCAACAGAAACTATGATTCTTTCTATTGGTCTGCTCAAGAGAACAATATATAGTCTAGAGGAGATGAATAGATATTATTGACTCAAGTTTCTTTTTTTCTTTTGCCTATGGGATCATTTATTAATGCGCCTGCCAAGCAGTAAAATTCTTTGTTTAATTGCATCTAGTTTTGCTTCTCTATTACAGCCATATCTTCATGAATCTCGTCATAAGCATGCAATGAGAAGAGAAAGAAGCATGGGCGGACGTTTTGCCAAGAAAATGGAGGGCAATTCTGTCAACTGCTTTGGTAAAGAAATGGCATCAGATTCTGCTCCATCCAGGTCGTCGCATTCAGCTTATACATCGGCTTCTGGACTCTTAGCTACAGATGTGAATGAAACACAGACTTCCATCAATGGTCAAGAAGCAAGAAGCTGGCCTCACAAGATTATGTAAATGAGATTTCTAACTTCCAAATTCACGGTCACAGGCTGTTTTGGTCAAATGGCGGAGGAAGAAGACTGCTTAGGCCAGGAATTGCAAAGAATCTCGAGGAGTCTAGCCACACATTGAACTCTCTGGAAAGACTTGTTTATTAAACAGAGAGTTCATAGCTGGATTGAACAGATAGCTTCTTGGCATACCGGTGGTTTGCTGTACATCAAACTTACGGCTGGATTGAAATCAGATCCACACTTCTAGTAGCATGCACGTGGAGCGGCAAATCATTCTTGGCATTGTGTGGCTGATTTTGCTAGTAAGATATGCAGGTTGAAAATGAAGTCTTCGGGCTATGGTCTAATTGAAATATTCAGATGCTTCTTTGACACCCCAGCTTTCCATTTCAGTGATGTTTGATTGGATATGATGATCAGAGAATGATTTGTGTAGATAATGTGTGAATCAAGGCTTACTCGCCATTGGGTGTTGCAATCCAAGTGGTGTGGATTGAACTTGGAAACATGTCAAGCCTCGAGTAGATTTAGTTCTTTTGGTTATATCAGTTGTGGAATGGTATCTCTGTGGTTATGGACATTTGGCAGACTGAAAGCATCGGAAAGGTATTTTGGTAGAATAATCAACATGGTTGGTCTACTGCATCAGAAGGAAGTTAGGGTCAGGGAGGCAGGAGAGAGTTGTTCCTGAGCTTCTGCTGGCACAGGTCTGCAGATTTTTTGGCTCTTGCCCATCGTTCTATCATGATGAAGCAACTGACAGAAGGAAGAAAGAAAGAAAGAAAAGATGCGGGACAATGATTTTGTTCAGAAAACTAGTAAATTAAATGTTGTTTTTTTTTTCTCACTGGACGTTGATATCAAAACCACTGGCACTGCTTGCAGCATTTTGGGATAGTTAGTTATGTACAAAACTCCAGCTCTAAACCCCTACCCTGATTTTGTCAAACTGGATATTATTAGCCCTTCTTCCACCAACGACCACTTTGTCCTGTTAGCTAATAGCTTAGGTGCTCCTTTTTTCGGATATTCCTCGCACGGACGAATTGGTTTTTAATAAGTAAATAGGGATTAACTTTATTAAATCACCTAAAATAATTCCTCCTCTAATATCTCCACCATATGAAGAGTAAACTAATAGTAATGACCAAAGTCCAATTATTCTTAATTTTATATTCTCTAAATAAGTTCTGTTCACTGATTTTTTTTATATATAATTTAAAAAATGACGAGTTACACTATTTATTTATTATAGTATTATACCACATTTTGAATTACATGCCTCCTTCTGTCGGGTACTGGAAAGATGTATTAAATGACAAAGAATGTGTCACAATCCACGTATTAAAAAAAAAAAATTAAGAACAACAATCAAAAACCCACTGAACCTATTTGAAATTCTTCTTCTTCTTCTTCTTCTTCTTCTTTTTTTTTATTTTAATTATGAATTTTGAGACATTATTTAATATATTACATCAACTTATTGTGTCAATACAACTATCAAAAACGAAACTAAAGCGGAAATAACTGAGAAATATTATATAACAACCTTATTGACTCTTAACCTTAAATAGTTGAGATGATGTTGTGTGTGTGTGTGTGTGTGTGTGTGTGTGAAATTTACGGTTATTTAAGTAATGAGTATTTGATGTTTCTCCTTTCAAAAAATTAAAGTAAAATGATAGTTTTAAAAATGCAGAATTTATTTTTGGAAGAAAAAAAAAAAGAGAATGAAAGAAATAGTGGAAGGAGAGGGATTGGTCAGAGGATGCAATGGCAATAAATATTGAAGAAGCGAAGAACACACGGAAGGCAGAATCCAACAAACGTACAGAGAGAGGGACAGCTTTCATTTGAAATCCCTGCTTCTTCCGCTTCACGAGGTGGCACGCCTCTCATGCCTTTGCTCAGTCCTCGCAATCCTCTCTCTCTCTCTTTCTCTCTCTAGAATCGTATCTTTCATTGTTACAGGATGTAGACGGAAGACCCACCTGCAAAACTCTATCCTTTTCTTCGTTAGAGATAGAGAGAAGGTGGATTTGTCCTTTGTGTTGCAGTGAAAATGACATCCATGGCAGCTATCGCAGCTACGAGGAGGCTAAAATGGCATTACCAACAGCCTCCTCAAACCCCCAGAATTCTCCATTTGCCTAGGAGGCCTCCTCGCAGAAAGGTACCCAAAAGCCATTTGAAAAAACCCACCTCTGCTTTGGAGAAGAAAGGCAAGCTCGAGGCCTTGTTTGATCAGGAACGCGCGTTTTCGAGGGATAGCGTTCCGATCGTGCTGTTCGATTACGGCGGAGAAAGTGGGCGAAGAAGAGAGAGGGTTGAGATAGAAGAGAGTCGTAATGGCGGCGGGACGGCGGTGGTGGAGGAGGAGAAGTGGAAGTTTCAGGCCGAAGTGTTGAGGGCCGAGTGTAATTTGTTGAGGATGGAGAGGGAGATTGCAGTGAAGAAGTTCGAACGGACGAAAGTTCAAACAGAGGGGGCTCTCAAATCAGCTGTTGAGATTCTCTCTTCTGTGAGTCCTCTCTCTCTCTCTCTCTCTCTCTCTCTCTCTCTCTCTCTCTCTCTTTACTATTGAGCTCCAATACCTACAGAGAAACAATGGCAACTCTCATTTTTAGTCACACAGCATCTGCATTTTTGTTTCTTGCTATCACAGTTCATGAATATAAAGCCCAATTATAGCTCCAATGCAGTCTATCGATCTTGAATACTACGAAAATGTTTATGGCTTTGCTTGCTTTCCTCTGGTTTTAATAAGACTCTGCAGCAGTCAGTGGACAAATCTCAAACAGAGAGGGAATTTATATAATTTCCCATGTTCTTGTTTTTCATTTTTCATCGTTTTTATCCATTTATCCTTGTGTCTTTGTTCTTGGTTTAGATTGAATTAGTGTTTATTACATGTAAATGAAGTTCAGTGTCTGCTTTTGGTTTTGGCTTACTGTTTTTTAGGGGCGAAAACAGATTTGTGAAGGAAAGAATGAGAAGATAGTATTGGAGGAAGCAATCTTGGATTTGGGGGAGAAGCTTGAGAAGTTTCAAAAGAGCTCAGCTGCTGCAAATGATGAAGTTCAGAATCGAAGCAATTTTGATAAACATTCCAATCTGCTTAAGAAAAGACTGGAGAAGATTGGAAAAGCCGATGAAACTCAAGAACTAGCTAGGACAAATGGCTTGACAAAAACAAGGCATTGGCTTGATCGGAGCTCTGATCCGAATTGCAACGATAAACTAACTGTGAGACTTGATAAATCGGTAGAGGCGAATTCTGTGTTCTTAAAAGGGCAAATATTGATTTGTAATGTGGTTTGCAGGTGGATATTCTGAAGAGTAAAATGGAGGGATTGTCGAACGGGACATTGTTGGAGAGGATGAAGGATGAGTGTGGATCGATGCTTTCTACAGCTAGCAGTTCTTTGGCCAGCTCCGCATCCAATTCGAAGAGAATAGAATTTTTCGATTCTTCTTTCTCGAAACAAAAACCCCACCAGGCAATATTTCTTTAAATATTTGTAAAATCAATGATTGCTAATTAGGAAGATGATTTGCAAATAAATTTCTGTTTTATCAACTATCAGCCAAAACAAGGACACAACTAATTCAATTTAGATCAAATTTTTTTGTATTTATTGATCATAAATGATATTATTGAGTTGAAATGAATAATTACAAAGTTGGAAGCTATTTGTTTACGCAGGATACAACATGGACAGATGATAATATATGCTCAACACGATGCAAAGCGATTATTCGAAGAATAATTGAGCAAGTTGGAGCAGAAACAGAGCAATGGTCTCAAATGCAGGAGATGCTGAGTCAAGTGAGGGAGGAGATGGAAGAGTTGCAAAGTTCTCGGGTCTTTTGGGAAGATCGAGCCATCAGTTCGAATGTTCAAATACAATCCCTTTGCTCTGAAGTAAGAATTTTTATCGTATTTTACATTGTTTTATCGTCTCTAATTTCGAGCCTTTAGAGTTACAACTTCAAAAAATTGGCTTAATACGCTCTTAGGATTTGTGATTGAATAAAATTCTTACTCATCGATAGGTGGAGGAATGGAGAAAGAGAGCTAGCTCGTCTGAAAGCAAAGTAAATGAATTGGAGGGACAGATTTCCATTCTCAGTGAGGAGGTTGAAAGATTGAGTATTGATAAAAGGAACAAACTGAGGATGAGGACCGAATTGAAAGGTCGCTCTTCACCTCATAACGAAACACAAAACGAGACGGAGAAGCGGGTTCTTGTTTGGCGAACTCAATCTTTTCACGACGATGGGCGAAACTTGAATGTTTTCAAGGACGATGGCATTGCTTCTAGACGATCGCCGTTGGGAGACATTGGGAATTCGTCAATTCCAGTAAGACGGGATATGAAGCTAATTCCTTGCAGTAGATATGGGAGTTGAAATATTTATCTTTTTTCAGTGGAAATGCAAAGTTTTGGATAAAGATTAACAGATTGAATAAAGGCTTCTACTTTTATTGTGTACTTTTTTTTTTGGAAAACTAGATGTTTAAATGCTGGCTTGCTATGTGATGATGTTAAATATCAGTGAACCTTATGGTTGTGGTGCTACTTTTACAATCTTTATTAATATAAATTGTAAACTTGCTACAGTACTCATTTTCTTCTCTTCCCTCGAAAGATCCAATACTTTCCGAGCCTCTAAACTGAGGAAAAACAGAGCAATAAACTGAAGAGGACGACGAAAATTCCGGCTAAATTCTATTCCTAAATCCAGTACAAAATGAGATTTATGAGTGTCGGCAGCAGCGATACCAACCGGTGGTGGCCTGAGAAAGAAAAGGGTGTTTGAGCAGCTTCGACGCGGGCCACTTATGATACCCACAAACAGGATCCAAACACTTGTTTAAGAAGTCTTTTGCTTTCTCCGAAATATAATCTGGAATTGTGGGCGATTCATAGCCGTAACCAATGTATTCTATCACCTTTTGCTCGTTTTTCTCCAAAAGCTCTGCTCCCCCGCTGGCTCTCCGGTCAGCATCTCCGCACTGTGCACCTGAATGACCATATATCAACTGGCCAATCGATTTCTCTATCCCTCAACATCTCGGGTGCCAAGTATCCCAACGTTCCTCTGATATCGGGCCATTCGTCGTAGCTCTCGAACATATCTAAAGATAATCCAAAGTCTACAATCTTAGCCGCGTACTTTACTTTCTCCGACGAGAATGGCTTTTCGGTTGGTAACAGAATGTTTTCCGGTTTCACGTCCGAGTTTAAGCTTCTGCTTTTATAAAATTATTTTATAAAATAATTATAATAAATTGTATAAATATTATAAAATTATAAAAAAATTTATATTATATTTTGATAGCGTGGTGGTGTATATGTGGTAATATTTTTAATTAAATGTAATATCGTTTGATATGTTTTTAAAATAGCCATGAGAACGACTCTCTTTATTTATTTTCGTTTTATAAATTAATTTTAAAAAAATACTAAACGATATTGAATTTACTTGAAAATTTCAACACATGTTCAATATATTATAAGAAGATAATATGAAAAATTTTATAATTTTCTAACACTCGTATGGTTTATTATAATTATTTTACATCTGTTTTATAAAATATTTTACTAAAATTATAATAAATCGTAAGTGTTAGAAAATCACGAAAATTTTCAAATTATTTTTCCGTGATGTGGTGAACATGTGCTAAAATTTTTAAGTAAATCTAATATTATTTTATATTTTTTTAAAATTAATTTGTAAAATAGATATAAATAAAGAATTGACATTCATTCTAAAGCGTGAACAGTGAACGAAAACTGATCGGCCGTCTCTCAGAATATTTTTGTTAAATTTTTTATAATTTTAAATTTAATTTGTCAGAGTTTATAATTTAAGATTTGTTTTAAAAATAATCTATAATTTAGAGTTTAAATTGGTAAAATGGTTTTAAAATGGGATGATTTGGGGTAATTAAGAATAGGAAAGGAGATTATTTATACTTGAGAAAGAGAGAGAGATTAGTATTTTATTTGGTCATTGAACTTCTTCTCATTTAAACCAATCAATCCAGTTTTTTCAAACAAATTCCAATCCAAGTTTGAATTCAATTCAATGAAGGAGATAATTGAATTAATTTGGTTAATTCATTCAAAGGAGATTCGATATTAAAAGATGATTGAATTTCATAAGTTTGTTGTTTTGGTTAAATTATCTTTGATTTAAGTATTAATTAAATGAGAATGATCGTAAACCTCAAATAAACCAGGGAAACTATAACAATCTCTCTCTCTCTCCAAGCTTCCTGTTTGCTGATTCTGTTCAACAAAACAGACCATCAATTTTTCACTCGCAAACTCTACTTAACCTCTGCAACTTCTTGAAATTTCCCATATATTGATTTTCATCTGGGTTGGTGATGGCGGGGAGGAGCTGTCTGACTTCGAATGCTTCGCCGGACGTAGAGATTCATGACGAATCGCCGACGGTGAAGAGGAGAACTACGAGGGAGTACGAGGAGAAAGTGAAGAACGACAATGGCAGTGGAATAGAGAACTCGCACGGGAAGACTTGGCTTCGCGGTCGCATGATTGGACAAGGAGGACAGGGCTCCGTTTATATGATCGAACCCAAGACAACCGTTCCGGCCGACTCTGAATTTCCGTCTCAAATGGTGGTGAAATCTGCTACCATGGCTCACTCGTCCTCCATTCAGCATGAGAAAAAAGTACTCTCCGTTCTCAACGGAAGCCCCAACCTGGTACGCTGCTACGGCGACGAGATCACCGAGACCGAATCCGGCGAGAAAATCTACAACTTGCTCACCGAATATTGCTCCGGCGGGAGTTTGCAAGATCTTATAAACAAATCGAAAAATGGGCTGCCGGAGGCGGAGGTGATAAACTACGCCAGAGACATTGCTCGAGGGCTGGACTACATGCATTCCAAAGGCTACGGCCACTGCGACATAAAACCGGACAACATTCTACTTGTATCCGTAAAGCCATCCTCGTCGGAGAAACAAAAATACGAGGCTAAGATTGCAGACTTTGGATTTTCCTTGATGCTGTTCGACGGAGACGAGCTCTGCACCGGAATCAGAGGGACGTTGGGATACTTGGCGCCGGAGATGGTGAGGGATAGAGAAATAAACTGGCCGGTGGATATATGGTCATTCGGTTGCACTGTGCTGGAAATGCTGACCGGAGAACCAGCGTGGGGACGGGAGATTATGGATCAAGACGAACAAGAGGTGTTACATTACATTGGATATAGTTCTGAGATGCCCAAAATTCCAAATTGTATCTCACAGAAAGCAAAGGATTTCTTGAAAAAGTGCTTCACTCCAGATTCTGGGTATGATAGATGGCCGGCGTCGGAGCTGCTCAAACACCCTTTTCTTTCTCAGAAACCCACGATCACTTCTCATCGGAGCGGTCGTAAAATCTAATAAATTTGTAATTATATTAATATAATACAAACTGTCAAATATAATATAAATGTGTTTATGATCAGAGTTTACGTCCTAATATGATTGAAAGAGACTTGTTCATGTCATTCCGTACATAAAAATTAAAACTTCCGTATCATATATTATATATATTAGTGTTTATAATTAGGGTTTACATTCAAAATTATTTTTTAGGTCAAGAACCTAAAACGTATGTAAAGATTATATAAAAACAAATGAATAATACTAATGTTAAATAAAAATAAGTAAAATTAATATATTTATTACTTTAATTACGTTAATTATTTTTTAACACGTCTATAGTTATTTAAAGAGAGTAAACATAAGACAAAATGATATTATTCTAATTTTTTTTAAATGATAAATCTACGTCTTAAATTATATACCGGATAATATAGTAAGTTGAAGAAGATTAAATACGAAAATGCGTAGAGTTATTTTATTTATATGCATAAATTTTGGGTGATTAAGACTGTTAACATATGCTAATTGAGTTAATTAGTAGTTCCTGGCTTGCACTCCTTGACACATAGATAGATTAATTTAAATTCATTTAAACCTGAAACAGATGAAGATTTCGTGGAATGATTAACACTAACATCAAGTTTAAACCCACTAAATCTTCTTAAATTTACCACAGTATTCGTCGATTATTTTGAATATTTTATAGTAATTGATCAAATTAGGAAACGAGGGAAAGAAATCTTGCATTTTCTCTCTTCCTCTATAAATAATCTCAATTTCCTAACAGAGCTTCTTCTTCACCGATCAAACCATCAGTTTTTCACTCAGAATCTCTACTCACTAGCTTTTTCATGCTCCCATGTCTTGATTTTCATCTTGGTTAACGATGACAGCTAGAAGTTTGCTGGGTTTGGATGTTTTTTCGGATAGACAGATTCACGACGAATCGCCGAAGAGGAGAATTATGAGGGAGAAGAAGGAGAAAGTCCAGAAGAACATTGACGGAATAGAGCACTCGCACGGGAAGACTTGGTTTCGTGGTCGCATGATCGGACAAGGACAAGGCTCCGTTTATCTGGCTGATCCCATAATATTCTATGGATTTCCGTCTCAAATGGCACTGAAATCTGCTCAGATGGCTCACTCTTTCTCCGTTCAGCGCGAAAAAAAAAGCTCTCTCCGTTCTCAACGGAGGTCCCAACCTGGTGCGCTGCACGGCGAGGTGATCACCCAAACAGAATCCGGCGAGAAAATCGACAACTTGCTGATCGAATATTGTTCGGGCGGGAGTTTAGCGGATCACATAAAACAATCGACGAATGGGCTGCCAGAAGCGGAGGTGCCAAGCTTGGCCAGAGACATACCTCGAGGGCTGGAGTACATGCACGACAATGGTTACGCCCACTGCGACATAAAACCGGAAAACATTCTGTCAGTACCGGAAAAGGCATCCTCGTCGGAGAAAGTAAAGTACGGGGCTAAGATTGCAGACTTTGGATTAACACTGAGGATGTTCGAGGGAGAAGACGACCGCTTCAGAATCAGAGGGACGTTTGGGATACATGGTGCCAGAGATGGTGAGGGATGTCGAAATAGGTTTGCTGGCGGAGATATGGTCATTCGAGTGCTGGAGATGCTGACCGGAGAACCAGCGTGGGGGGCGGAGCTTATGTAGAACACTGATCGAGAGGTGATGGAGTACATTGGTTACAGCCACGAATCACCCAAAATTCCAAATTATGTCGGAGAAGGCAAAAGACTTCTTGAGCTGTTTGGATCGAGTTTGTGGGTATGATATGTCCCTCACTTGTAACGAAGACCCACCCCATTGAATGAAGATTGGAGTTGCAGATGAAAGATCTTCTAATCTTTGTCCTACTTGTACTTATTTTCTTATGAGAAACTCTCTCTCTCTCTCTCTCTCTCTCTCTCTCTCTCTACTTATTTTCTTATGAGAAACTCTCTCTCTCTCTCTCTCTCTCTCTAAATAAAGAATTTATGAATAAAGAAGATATATCCTAACAAGAAAAAGAAGCTAAAAAGAATTTCTTCTATAAGAAAATGAAAAGAAAATAGAAAAAGTTTATGAAAGAAAATAAAAAGATAGTGAAGAAAATATTTTTGAATATAGTGAAAATTTTAACTGATCTTTTTTTTTTAGTAAATATTTTTTATAATATTCAATATTTAAAAATATATTATAAATTTTATTTTCAATAGTGAGATTTTTATAAAATCGAACTGTTTTCACGACGTGGTCAAATTATGGATGGTCAAATTGTTGATCTCTTTCGCCACAAGCCAATGGCCTTCCACCAACCGATCCAAATAACAATATTGATGATGGATATGAGCCCATAGCCCCACCATTTTCCGAGGGGTACGTAGTTTGCCCAGAAGAAGACGGGGGATGATCTGAAGCCCAATTTGGTTAGACGGCCCATGAGATTGGAGATGAAGGAGAGAACCTAGCTCCAAAGTATGGTGGAGTCCCCAGCGCTCTGGCCACTGACAAAAAGGCTGTAAACATGGCGCCAATGTGGGCTGCCCCACTTGCAAAGAAGTAGTGAGAGTACAAATAGAGAACTAGAATGCCAAATGATGCCAGCCATGCAAGACCCAGTCCTCCTACAAACTGCACAAGCAAAACAATTTTCTTTTGAAATTGTTGAAAATTTTGAGCAATGATAGGATGGGATATTATAGGTTCGACATATCAGTGACCTAATAAATTCAGTTGCTAGCTGAAAAATTGTGAAGCATCTGTACCTTGAGAACTGTCTGGCTAAACCAAGATAATGAGGCCATACTTGTTGAGATAGCCAGCCATAGCAATGAGCGCGGCAAACAACTTCAATGTATCCCAGGCGACTGATTCGGCGAAGCACTCCTTCCAGGTCACAACACCAGTTACAAGAAAAACAGAAAGTCCTAAAATTGCAGCAGTGACAGCATCCACACCCAGCATCCACCCGAAAATCCAAACCCAACCTCAAATGCAGAAACACGGAAAGAACAATCATCACTCCAACCAAACTAGTCTGGCATAACCAGAACTCTCCCAAAATACATATTTATAGCACAATCATTTAATTAAGATGAGTCACATTCATTATGGTCTGGTTAATCGGTAGCATTTGAAAATCCTACACTGAAAAATGAAATTCCGTGGAACCTCATTTCTTTTTATCATTTTGTTTTGGATCTCAAAATGAAATAGTTGCGTAAATAAAAAATACAAAGAAGGTTCATGCCCAAGGATAAAGATGCCCGAGTAGTGGTTATTTTGGAATGTACTAGTTTATTCGAAACATTTCAAATAAAAAATCAATTGGGATTTCTAGATTTATTACTCAAAAGAATAGACACAATACACCTAGCTCTATCAAATTAATATGTTGCACATAGAATGCATACGAATAAGACCGCGAATACTAAGTTTTCCAGAGTCGTGGTTTGAATGTCATTCGTTCCCATGTGCTAGAGTTAAATAAAGAGGCTTTCTCCATCTACACTGTTTATGGGGACCAATGCAAATAAACAGCTAAAAAATAACTTCATCCCTTTTTAGATCTTGGCTTTTAGTGCTTGGTTAACCAACAAAATATAATGAAAAAGCAATCATTAACATCAATTAAATGAAATAAAATCAACGTACCGGAAGAAGAAGTGTCACAGCCATTATAATTTCGTTTTTGGTCATTGGCCCCATCTTCTCCAACCTCTCCCTCGCAAGCTTGGGAGCATCAAGACTACTCTTCACAGATGGAGGATAAGTCAAATACAGAAGAAATGGCACTCCAATCAGCGAAAGCATTCCAGGTACAATTGCTGCCTTTGCCCAATCTGTGCACCCAATTGTCTGTTTAATTGTGTTAAACGTCGAATTTGCACTCAATGAATTGGCTGCCATGGCTGTTAAGAACATGGAGGATGAAATCACTGAAGTTTGGATGCAAGCAAGCATCAACCAAGATCCATGTCGACCCTCGGTGCCGTCCCTGTAGGCTTTCTCTTTGAGTGAATGGAAACTTTTAAAGTCTCTATTTGCTGCACACTTTGTGTGTGAATAAAAACTTTAAAAGTCTCCATTTGATACAAGAAGAAAAATTCTTCTTTTTCCTACAGCTTTCTAGCTTATATAAATAGAGACTCGAAGAAAAATCTCATGTCATCCGAAGAAGGAGAAATCTTCTAGGAAGAAGAGGAAGAAAATAGTAACAATTATTTTGGAGGGAGAGAAAAGAAAGAGAGTGATGAAAAATAGATGAGTTACTTTTGAATACAATGAAAATTATAATAGAGGTGATTTCTCTTAATAAATATTTTCTACTAGAAAAATATTGTAGATTTTATTTACCATAGTGAGATCTTTCTGGAATCGGTCTCTGTAGTTTTTTTTCGATTTGAATTTCTATGTAAAAATCATCGGTGTTTATTTTAGTTATTATTTCTCTTCCTTGTTGGCCGTTATATTTAAACGGTGTAAGAAAATATTCTTGATATTTTTCGTATCGCATCTACTATAGTTTCTCGTACCGCTTATTTAGTGGTATAATTATACTGTGTAAGTGAGTTATGTCTAAGAGACTGAATTTTAAGTGGGACCGTTTGTGACTCCTCTGGTCTTTCTTGGGAACTTACTTGGAAAAATAATTATATCTAAGAAAATTGTAAAGAGCAGACTCTCTTAATAATTATTCTGATCAGTACTCTCCACATTTTACAACGACAACATTATTATTGTTCCCACCAATATTTTTATTTCAACTAGTGGTATCAGAGCTTCGTGATTATGACAGAAAAGATTGAAATTGAAAAATTTAACGAAAATAATTTCTCTTCGTTGAAATTAAACATAAAGGCACTATTGCGGAGAGATGGTTGCTTTATAGTCATCGGCGACAGACTGACGAACGTTGAAGATGAGAAATGAAACAAAACAGATAAAGAAACTATAGTCATTTTGCATCTTACTCTAGCATATGAAATTTTGTCAAGTATCTCAGAAATGGTAACTGTCAAACAGATCTAAAATACGTTAACAAAACAATATGATAAGAAGTTGCGGTATAATAAAATTTTCTTGAAAAGAAAATTATATACTTTTTGGATGTTAGAATTGACAACAATAATTAACGACATCAATATTCTCAACACATTATTTTCTCAACTTACAGTAATGGAGCACAAAATCAACAAAATTAAAGGAGTTAAACATTTACTTCAAAGTTTGTCTAATTAATATGATTATCTCATTATAAATTTGCTCAACCGTACTAAAAAAAAAACATTGATGTTCAATGATATTGCAACTGCGGTTTTTGATGAAGAAAGTAAGTGAAAGAATAAGAAACGCTCTTCTGTAGAGGGTTTATAAGTAATAAGTTGTAGATCAAAGGAACGTAAAATCTCTTAAGCTAACACGTTAGAAATATCAAAGTTTAAAAGTCAAAAGGGCATTAAGTGCTATCATTGTGGCGAGATTGACCACATTAAAAATGATTGCTTGAAGTTGAAAAAAAAATAAATTACAAAAGGTGTTAAAGAAGAAACGAAGAATACAATTGCAATTGTCTCTGAGGATGAAGATGTTATTATATGTAAAATGTTGTCAATCTCATAATGAATGAATCGAATGGTATGAGATTTCTCTTCAAGCCTCTATTAGGCATGGTGGCTGCAAGAAGAAGGAAAATTTTTCGTCTTGCAACAAATAGAGACTTTTAAAGTCTCCATTCACACACAAAGTATGCAGCAAATGGAGATTTTAAAAATCTCCATTCACACAATGAGAGACCCTACAAAACTTTTCCTCCGATTGATGATGAGATATCTCTAATTCTGCTGAGCCTCTACAGAAATCTCAACGCGATTCATTCATCATGAGGTTGACTGTATCTTCGCATATAATGACATTTTCACCTTCAGAGGCAGTCGCAATCGTACTCTTCGTTTTTCCTTTAGCACCTTATGTGCCTTGTTCTTTCTTCAATTTTGCGGTAATTTTTTTTCATGTGGCCAAACTTATCATAATGATAGCACTTAATGTCTGTTTTACTTTTCGACTTTGATCTTCCTGATGTGTTGGCTCCAGAGGCACCATGTTCTTTTAATCTGCCTCTCCTTACTGATAAACCCTTCATAGAAGAGTGTTCCTTGTTCTTTTGCCTCATTTCTTCACCAAGAACCGCAGTTGCAATATCATTGAAAATCAATGTTGTTTTTGCAGTACCGTTGAGTAAACTTATAATGAGGTGATTATATGAATTAAAAACCTTTGAAGTAAAAGTTCAGTCCTTTTATTTTCGTCGGTTTTGTGATCTATTGCTGTTAGTTGAGAAAATAATGTGTTGAAAGTATTGATGTAGTCAGTCACTGTTATCGATTCTGACATCCGAAGAGTATATAATTTTCTTTTCAAGAAAATTTTATCATACGACGACTTCTTTTCATATAATTTTGTCAGCATATTCCAGATCTGTTTGACAGTTACCATTTTCGAGATATGTCGATATGTCGCCAATGACCATAGCAGAACAATTTCTCCGCAATAGCGCCTTTATTTTTATTTTCGACAAAGAGAAATTATTTCTATTGAATTTTTCAATTTCAATCTTTCCTGCTATAATAACCTAGCACTGATACCACTTGTTAGAAAATAAAAAAATTAGTGTAAACAATAATAATATCGCCGCTATAAAATGTGAAGAGTACTAATGATGATAATTCATAGAAAAAACTATTATTGACAGTATACTTATATAGAATTATTTTTCTAATTAAGTTACCAAAAAAGACGGGAATGGTCACAAATGGTCACACTTAAAATTCAGTTTTTTAGACATAACTTATTTACACAGTACAATTATACCACTAAATCAACGGTACGAGAAACGACAACAGATGTGATCTGAAAAATACTAGAAATATTTTCTCACACCGTTTAAATATAACAGTCAACAAAGAAGAGCAATAATAGATAAAATGAACACCAAGAATTTTTTCGTGAAAACTCAAATTATGAAAAAATAATGGGGATCGAATCAGAAAAATCTCACTATAAAAAATAAGATTTACAATATTTTTCTAGATATCGAATATTATAGAAAATATTCACTAAGAGAAATCAATTATCGTATAATTTTCACTATACTCAAAATACCTTCTCTATTTTTCATCAACTTCTTTTTTTTCTCTCATTCCAAAATAATTCTTACTATTTTTTTACTCTTCTTCGTAGAAGATTTCTTCTTATTCTTCGGATGGCATGAGATTTCTAAGTCTCTATAAAGAAGCTTGAAATGGCACGAGAATTCTCTTCAAGTCTCTATAAAGAAGCTTGAAGGGTGGAAGAAGAAAAAAAATTCTTACTCTTGCAATAAATGGAGACTTTTAAAATCTCAATTCACACACAAAGTGTGCAGCAAAAGAGACTTTAAAAGTCTCCATTCACACAAGGAGGTAACCTACAACCGGTGCCTTCCCCAACATTGCTAAGCAAAGGAAGGAATCTCCCTCCAGCTCTTGCTGAGACCGATGTAATCGCCGGGGCCAACAAAGCCTCACCGAACACTAAACTGTACCCCAATCCCAAGGAGGAGCTACCAAACAGAGAAACAAATTGATAAGCAATTCTATTACCAAGTCCAGTCTTAATAAAGCTCGTGCAAACAATAAGGCAAGCGCAATAAGCCAGGGAATAGGATCTCCAAACGCAGAGAATACAGCAGAGAAAGTTAAGGTTTTGGTAAGAACCGAAGCGCCTAATCCCATCAAAGCCACAGCACCAAGAGGCAACGGCTGAGTGATAATGCCAACAATTGTGGCCAAGAAAATCGCAAACAAGTTCCATGCATTACGGGAAACACCGGAGGGCACGGAACAAACCAGAGAATGATACCTGTAGCAAGTGAAGCGATTAGCGGCTTACTCGCCGCACATTGCCGTGGCTGAGCAGGTTGAGGTAATGCAGGGGAAGAGGAAAAAGAAGAAGCAGCAGCAGCAGCTCGGATAGCTCCAGAACCACCATTTCCACCAGTAATTCTTCAATCGTAAGCTTCCTTGGATAACTTCCAATACTTTAAACGAGCCAATTCAATTCAGGCGCCCGTTCCAAAGCCGCCATCAGAAACAGCATAATCGGAGATACTACTGCGAAGAGATAATCTGGATGGAGAATTGGAAACGAAATTCAGAGTTCGTGATTGGAGACGGAAGAAGGGAGGTAGCAGGTGGTAACGGCGAAGGAAGCCATGAAAGGATCCGGAATCTACGGGGACTGGGTACACATAGATCGAAACAAAAATGAAGCCACGGATCCGATGTAGAGGGTGGGTAAAGGGCCGATTTCCACCGTCAGATTATAATCAGAAGGTGGCGACTGCCGACTGGTCCGTTGAAATATCATTATCGAGATTTCAATTGCGCAGGAGGGACAGTGTCTTTGTAAACGTGGCAAGTTAAGGGTGGTGGAATAGTTGACCATGAGGGAAACTGCTTTCCAACGAAGAGAGAATTAGAAACTGGTGAGGAAAGTAAAATTCCCATTATAGCCTTGGCATCCACGAATGGAAGCGACTCATGGATCCATCCAAACTCCAAAGGGCCAAATACAGAGTCGTTTAGAACGAGGAAAAATGGCCTTTGAATATCATTTTTATTATGCATTTTCCTAAATTATGAATATTTTTTTTTATTATAATAAGTTTCAAAAATTAAAAATATAATTTCCTATTCTCAAAATAATTACTTAAAACGTACCCTCTAAAAAAAAAAAAGAAGTTTCCCTTTCAGAAAAAAATGATCATTGCCAAATCAAGATGCTTTCAAGGTGACAACTATACGACATGCGCGATGATTTTTTTCTCCACCTTGCAAAAGTTGAGAATGACAATGACACTATGAGAAGCACTTGAGCCGAGCAATCGTAAGATAGCCGGTGTGACCTTTGGCCTCACTGCATGGCCTAACCATCACTTGAGAAGTTGAATCTTTTACCACATCGACTGCCTCGTTTGACTTTTCCCGCCGCCTCTTGCATGGAACAAGACCTGTAGAACGAAGCCCATCGGCTTGATTACGATCGAGGGCTCCTTCTCGGACTTCATACGTGCGTAGGAGAATCTCAAAGGTCCTAATATCTGCAGCATTTATAAATATTTTTAGCCAATTTTCCGTCAACAGATTAAATCGATCAAATTTAGTTCCAATAACAACACTTTCGTTTTTAACCATTGGAAACAACAAATTCAAGCACTTTCAAAAAACTGCTATCCTTTTTTCATTTAGTAATGGCGTATTGAAAACATGAAAAACAATTGTAAGACATCATGAATTAATCCAAAAACTCTGAAAAAATGTGAAATCCTACTTCAAAAACACAGATGTAGAAGAACGTGGATTGCCAATTACCTCTGAACTTTGATTCAAGAGCTTCAGCCGATCGTTGTACTTGCTCAATGCACGGGGAGAAGGAACATAAAACACCATCTTCTTTCAACATTTTCTCTGCAGAAGGAATGGCAAGCCAGGGTTGAGGAAGGTCCAGGAAAACGGAATCTGCCGCTCCAGATAACTCAACAGGAAACCCTTCACCCTGAATATCTCTAACGCCAACAGTGACTAAGCTGCTCACCCCAATCTTCTCAAAATCCTCCCTGAAAAAATGACATATATTGAAATTTCATATGATAAAGAAATGAAAAAATAATAATATTTTTATAGGAATGCAAAGATCAAAATAATATAGGATTTTCCCACGATTATGAAGGAGATGAAACTTATTAATTGTAGAGTGTAAACAGTTAAAACTATATGATTCATTGAAATGTTAATCGTTTGTCACTTTTCATTACTTTTCCACCGAATTATATATGTGCAAGTCTCTCTTTCCTTCTAACCTATACTCAGGACTTGATTGCAACAATAAAATACTTGTTAGAGGGGTGACAGAATGGAAAAACTAAACATAATCTAGATGACAAGTAGTGCTAGATTTACTGTATTCTACAACGTAATCTTACGTCTCAACGTAGATCTTTCGTGATACTCATTAATTGTTATGAAAATTAAAATTAATCACACCAATTAATAAAATGTCCCGTCATAAGATAAGATCAAAATGTAAAATTCTAACGTAAACCTCCTAAGTGATATATCAACATTGAATTTGAATTTTCTCACCTAGCTGATGCAGCCCTTTGTTCATGGAAATCGAAAGTATAAACATGTCCAGTAGGAGCCACAGCCCGAGCAAGAGAGGTGGTTAAAGACCCACTTCCAGTTCCTGATTCAAGAACTAAACAGCCTGGAACAATCTCCATGTATACTATTACAAAGCTTATGTCTGCAATGTAAAGAATTTGAGTCCTATGGCTTAGCACCAAAGTCCATAACTCAGCTGTTGGTGCTAACAAGTAGACAAACCCTCCCTTATTACTGAATACTTTGGACCCGAAAGGCTTTCCAATCCAATCACAATGTTTAAATACTCCAAATCGATTTTGAAATGTTGAGCCCTCGTATATTTTGATCGCTTTCATGTTGTCATGCCTTTCATAGACAATGACCAAATCTCCATTGCAAATGCACCGAGAAAATGATAATTTCTTGGTCAGATCAACCATAAACATTTTCTTTTAATTTACAGTAGCTAGAAACAATATCTGTTGACATGAAATTTTAGACAATGTTAAAAGAATAGTGGTATAATATCGAGTCTCACATATAAGAAAACAAGAAATTCAGCAGAAGAGGTTATCAAATTTATTCAAATGTAACAATAAATCAAATTTCCAAACAATCCCGAGAGGCTTGGTTCTGTATCCTCCCCTCTATCCTCGAGGATCCCTTTTTATTCAACTACCATATTTCTATTTAAATCATAAAATCACATCTTTTAGTTGAAACTCATATCTATAACTAACTAATAATTATTTGAAAGATATCTAATGGACATTAAAAATATTAACATATCCCTAAATATCATTGGATATTAAACAACCTCAACTATCCTCAAATAGTATTGGAGCTTTATAAAATAGCTCATAAAATTGATGCCTCCAATCAATACTAGTTATAAATAATAAGATCATTCGATATATCAGAGTAGATTACAAATATTAGATAGGGAAAATATGAAGATGTTAAGAAATCTACATACAAATTTAACCTCACAAAAGTACAAGCAACTCTATACTTCAAGCACCAACACCAAAGTTTTTTGTAGCTGAATATATTATGAATTTCAAATACATCCTTTAAGATCAATCGGAACCAATACACCAACACCAAAGAACAACACAACAAATCCACAAAGTCCCTAAGCCACAAATGCAGATTAATCCCAGAAAAGATCACAGTTTGAAAAAGGAACTAAGAATTAAAAAGCACATAGCACACAATTCAATCTTTTATGGCATGACTGTAAAGTCTCCCGATCCTTTTAGTACAAGATTGTCTATTTTGCGTCAAAGGTCACACAAATTTGTTCATAAGGTTATCTCCAAAACGCGTTGTATTAGGCGTTGTATTAGCTAGGGAGGGAAACTTCACTTATAAATCATGTTTTTCACTCTCCCAAACAATGTGAGATTGTACATCTCCACTAGTATGAACTAAGCCCCACCAGACTCTTCTTGTCTTCATATGGCAAACTGTGACAATCTCTTTGGTTCGGGACTCGACGTCCTCGTTGGCTACACTTCTAATTAGCAGTGGGTCTGACACCATTTGTAACATCTGCCGATTCTCCTAATTCAATATTGTCCGCTTTGGGTCAGAGCTCGCACGAATTCGCTCTTGTAGTCATCCCCAAAACGCGTTGTACAAGGTAAAGAGAGAGGAACTCCACTTATAAATTATGCATTTTTCACTCCACTTATAAATTATGCATTTTTCACTCCACTTATAAATTATGCATTTTTCACTCTACCAAGTAATGTGAGATTATGCACCTTTACTGGTATGGGCTGGGCTCCATCGGACTCTCATTGTCTTTACATGACAAACTGTCACACTAAGTCGAATCCAAATAGAACGAAATCTAAATATCTTTAAAGAATTTTCATACTCAAAGCATGAAATTACTCGTCTTAGAAGAATTTTCAACATCGTTGTCAAAACGAGCACCATTATTTGAAACATACACTATTAATGAACTCACGTTAAAAACCATACCAGGTTGAAGAGCGACGATTACCTACTAATCGATATTCTGAGGTCTACCTCACTAAAACTAAGTAAAAGCACAAAACACTAAGAGGGAAAAGGACAGTAGTAAGAATTGGGCGAATTTTTACCCTTAACTAAATGAACAAAAACATATGAAAGTTCTAAACCCCCTTCAAACCTATACCCTTTTGTAGCTTTAATTTTAAACCCTAGTTTTGATAAAAACTGAGAGAAACCAAAAACCAAGCCCATGTAAGGGTGGGCACAATGCTTTCGGTTTGATTTTAGGTCAGCAACCAAAACCGGACAGACAATTTAGGTTCAGTTTTATTTAAATCAAAGCTCGATTTTGCAAAATAGTGCCCAAACCTGATATGAAATAATATAAATAAGACAATAATATATTTGATCAATATACCAAGTAGTAGTTCAATATACAAGTTCAACAAAAATATTTGAAGATTAAAGGGTTAATATTCTTGTTAATGTGTCGACTCATATTCTCAAAAAGGTAAATCATGTTCTAATAGCTCCGAATAAATTAAATATATATATTAAAATACGAAGGCTTCTTATTTCACAATAAGAAAAGCACTTTTTCACTCTTTCATATACTAGAAGATTTCACTTGGAAAAGAAAATATTCCATACTAATAGATTCGGATCCATAACCATGGGCTCCAATGTATGAGATCTTGTAGCACTTACCAATGAGGCCTTATCGATTAGTATTATGCAGAAGAAATCAATTATAGACAATAATAAAATTAGACCCGCTCTTCATAGACAAACTTCAGTCGAGCGCAAGTAATCCAGTCTTCAAATGATTGGGATCTTTCTCCGTCAACGCACTCACGATCAGGCTCTAACTAATAATTCATTTTCTTAGATATAAACAGATTCATTCTAATTTCTACCTTCAATTGAAATAGTTACAGACTACGCACCAAGAAAGAGTGAAATATGCCTGAATGATGGAACTCGAAGGGTTAAAAATTTACTTAAATCTTGGAACTGGCCTCCGGCGACTGTGAGAGTGACTGGAAATAGAGCGAGTCTCACTGTGTCACGGGATAGGTGAGCTGACGAAAATGGAGGTGAGACGTGAGCCTCGTGACGAGCTGTCGAACGTCGAGGGTCGAGATAATGAATCACGATTCAGGCCGAGCGTCCAGCGGAGGCGTAGGTAAGTAGGCGTCACGCGAGCGTCAACTTCGAGCAGAGGCGAGGTGACTGCCGACTGGGAAGAGGAGGGGCGACTGAGAAGAGGCGAGGAAGGAGGAGCGACTGAGCGAGGAGGGACTGAGACAAGACAATGAATGGATTCCCAATTAGGGATGGATTTTGAGTTTTGAGCTTGGGGTTTTTAAGTTTCCGTTTGGATTTTCATCGACTAGCCGAGCCGAAACTGATTGGTTCTTAGAAAATCAAACCCATCAGTTCCTATCCAACAAAATAACCGAACACAGTATTATTATTGGAATAATATTGCGATTATTATCTTAAAATGTTGGGAGTGTCAATTAAGTATAATTAATTTAATTAATTATTAATTATCTGAATTTATCAAGACAATAGAACAAGAGACAAAAGTTTCAAAATACCGTGAATGACTTCGTTCAAGGAGTTTACTATACACGTCTAACTTCGATCCCTGCCATCGAGTTACGGATCATCATGGACTATCAAGATTAATCTTGAATGCCACGTGTACGGTAAAGATATGATGCAGTATATGTTGGCTGAATTTGCTGTCAGGCTAGGATTAGATCCAATTTGGAAAGGATGCAATGGCAAAATTGTAAATTGTGTTTTGCACGTGCCCAAGCGTCCGACGTTCGAAAGTCTGAAAACGGGGGGAAATTTTCCCGCCAAGTTTCTCGATCTATCCCTAGTCTGTCTCCCTCTCTCTTTCCCTTCCCCTTTCCGGCCTTCCGATCGCCTTTTTTTTTTTCGTCCTTCTATGGCTGAAACCCTGAGGAGGAGCCTCCGATCACCTAGCAAAAACAATCTCTCGCCGCTTTCTAATCAGAAACTCACTTCTTCTATCGCGACCCCTCAAGCCCTAACTCCTTCAAGGTCGACTCGACGGAATTCAGTTAGACTAGACTCGATTAGGAAGAATTGCGATGAAGAAACTGAGAAGTCCTTTGGAGTTTCTGTCGAAAGACGGAGTGATGCTAAATTTGTGGAGGGATTCGAACCCAAGACGCCTCGTAGATCTATTCGATTCGGTGGAGACATTAGGGAAGATTGTGAAGAAACTTCTGGTAATGGGACAAGTGGTGGAGTTAGAAAACAGCGGGAAACTGAGATAAGTGATGAACGAGCGAAAACCCCAAAATGGGCAAAAGTACGTCAGAAGTTGAAGTATAGAGAGGGGACCAATTCTTTGGAAGATACGTTCTCTCCAGTTTCACCCGAACAAACGGAGACAAAGAAGAGGAGATGCAATGACAGAACAGTGGTTAAAAGAACTTTGGCTTCAAAAAATATAATATCTGACAAAAAGAAAAAGAGTGATTTGGGACCGAAGAGACTCGTGTACTATAAAAAAGTGGTCTACGACGGAGGAGAATTTGAAGTGAAAGACGATGTATATGTGAAGAAGAGAGAGGACGGGAGCTCCGATAATGAAGAACCCCAAATGGAAGAATGTAGAATATGCTTCGCATCCGGAAAGGCTGTAATGATTGAGTGCGATGATTGTTTAGGTGGGTTCCATTTGAAATGCTTGAAGCCACCTTTGAAGGAGATTCCTGAGGGGGATTGGATATGTGAATTTTGTCAGGCTCGCAAAATGGGTAAAAATGTGGTGCTTCCAAAACCTCCCAAGGGAAAAAAACTGTGCAGGACGATGCGAGAGAAGCTTCTATCTGGTGATCTGTGGGCTGCTCGCATTGAAAAGTATATATTTGACATATCCTAACTATGTATTACAGTGATTACCATTTTCTTTTATCTATCTAATATCTTGTTGTAAGTTTCCAGTTTATGGAAGGAGGTTGATGGTAGCTATTGGTGCCGAGTTCGTTGGTATATAATCCCGGATGAGACTTCAGCTGGAAGGCAACCACATAACTTGAGCAGGGAGCTTTATCTCACGAATGATTTTGCTGAAATCGAGGTAATTAATTTCCTTATATGGATAAACAATTGCTCAGTTACGGCTCTTTATTCAGCTTAATTTCTGCTCACTATGTTGACTACTTCGTATAAGTGAGAAATATATATTCTACGTTACAAATTTATAATATAAACTCTACAAAGTGGTCTGCATAATTTGGTAACCCTTCATTAGGGGTCAAGCATTCATTAATGAATAGACATTAATTTGGGGACTCTTTACTGGAAAGAGTTTTTCAAGTTTATATTACAAAGTTAGGTTTTAAGCGAAAACTGTAAGATTAGAAAATATTATGGTTTAGAAAATTCTAAATCATCTTACACATTATCTGAAAAAAAAGCGACCATCAATGACAGGAGGTATATAAAATTTATTCTGCATTCAATCTAATTGCTTGTTCAGTTTATAAAGCATATTTAGATCATTAGAAATTCTTACACTACAATGAAGATAAAATAAACCAACTGAAAAAATTGAAGCGTGGGAATTAATGTTGTTATAACTACATGCAATGATACATACAATTATGTTAGTGACTGAGCATATCCATTCTACTGTGTTAGATCACTTAGGAACAATACTTGCTAGACCAGTATCGCTAAATAGTTCTTTCCTGAAAAATATGGACTTTTTCAGTTTAGTTGAAGCTACCCTTACCAAATTTAACACATTTCTACCTAAGTCTGATTGCAAACAATAATAATGATAGAAATATACCCACACCACAGGCGCTCTTGTTAGCCAATGCGACTCCCCATAACAATTCTAACCATGTTTGTATGTTTCTGCACACACTCTTTAAATACTGAATCTGCCTCTGAAGATAATTATAAAAGCATAATATTGTAGTTGTTTTTGGAGTTACATGATTAAATATTGGAAGGCTATAGGGGAAAGAATTTAGGCAATTGAAATTCTAAATAATTTTGAACAGTTCTGAAGAGATATTACTACTTGGATCAGCTCATGGTACATGAGAAAGTAAAATCACTTTAACTTGCGGATGTGCGATTAATTACTGAAATATTTGGGATATGTTAATATAACCTATGAGGAGTTATTACTGTTGATAATTGAAGATAAAAAAGAATGAGATTTGGTATAAAATTCCTTGGAAGATTAAATTGTTGTATCAAAGGGTCCATATAGGAAATATTGAGTAGACAATCCAGAAAATGAAATTAGTTAATTTACAACTATTGGACCTTTTTTGTTGCATGCCAGGGATAACATGTTAACAGAGATGGTCATTAATATTTTCGGTCTAAAAAGAAATTAGAATTGAAAAAGAAAACATAAACAATAGATAGAGGTATTAATGATTGTCATTTTTATGTGATTATAGATGGAAACCATCATTCGACAGTGTAATGTCATGAGCCCAAAAGAATATGCTGGGGCAAAAAATGAAGGCGATGACGTCTTCTTATGCGAGTACGAGTATGACATTTGTTGGCACAGTTTCAGGCGCATTGCTGACATAGATGACGTTGAAGAGGTATTAACTTCAGAAAGTAGAAGCAGCATTTAAGGCTCCAATTGATCTAATTTTAGATCAAATGTCTATTAACATTTGTTAGTACATTTTTGGTAGGATGGAGAAGCAACTAACAGTGATGAAGATTGGAATTTTAGCAATGATTCAGACTGTGATAGTGATGAAGAGTTAGAGTATGAAGAAGAGACTGAGAATAAATTACGAGCCAGGTCATCCTTAGCTCAAGATTCAGCTGCAGTATGGACATTTCAGTTCTTTTTTTTTTTTTATGGTTTTCATATTTATAAATTGTGGGTAACCAAACTTGTCGAGAATTTGTTGTTGATAATTAGAATTCAAGGAAGGGTAAATACTTTGGACTTCAAAAGATAGGGGTGAAGAAGATCCCAGAGCATGTAAGATGCCACAAGCAAACTGAACTTGAAAAAGCTAAGGCAGCACTTACTTTGGCATCATTACCCAAGTCTCTACCTTGCAGGAATAAGTAAGAAAATAATCACCATCACTTGATGTTCAATTTTTTTCCTTCTTAATGAAGAACATGTATATATGCAGAGAAATGGAGGAGATAACTGCATTTATAAAAGGTGCGATTAGTGATGGTAAATGTTTGGGGCGTTGCCTTTATGTTCATGGTGTTCCTGGAACTGGGAAGGTAAAAACTATTGCCTGACCATCACTTGATGCTATTGATACTCAAAATCAAATTACCAAAATGTTTTGTTGGTATTTATATATTTTGTTCTCAATGGCAATTGCAGACGATGACTGTACTTGCGGTATTGAGAAATCTAAAGGGTGAAGTCGATTCTGGAAGTATAAGACCTCACTGTTTTGTGGAGGTTAATGTTCTAAAGCTGGCATCACCAGAAAACATATATAGGGTAATAATGAGATTGGATTTAAGTTTTTGTGACCATCTGGGTTAATTTTATAGTGACTCATTTTCTTGCAGGTTATATATGAGGCATTAACTGGGCATAGAGTTAGTTGGAAAAAAGCTCTTCAATTGCTGACTGAACGCTTTTCAGACGGAAATAAAGCTGCCAAAGAGGATGAACGACCTTGTGTTCTGCTCATTGATGAGCTTGATCTTCTCGTGACAAGAAATCAGTCGGTAACTTGTGCATCTTTGTATGTGAAGTTGTGATTTCTAGTTTTACAAAAATCTTCAAAGTTAAATAACTTTATTTTTTTAGGTTCTGTACAACATTCTCGATTGGCCAACTAAGCCACATTCCAATTTGGTTGTGATAGGTCTGTTTATATGTTATCATGTACCCGTATTCATTATGTTTTCAATATTACATTTAACTTCTGATAATTTACTACGTCAGGGATAGCAAATACTATGGATCTCCCAGAAAAGTTGCTTCCCCGTATTTCAAGTCGCATGGGCATTGAAAGGCTTTGCTTTGGCCCCTATAATTATCTGCAGCTTCAAGAAATAATCTCAAGTCGCCTCAAAGGAATTAATGCATTTGAAAAACAAGCTATAGAATTTGCATCAAGGAAGGTTAGTTTTTTATCTGCTCCATTCCAAGGCTGACTTGTATCTCTGAATCTGCCTAAGCTGGCTCATGTAGGCAACTCAATGTCCCCCATACATTCTATAAATATGATCAGGTAGCAGCTATTTCAGGAGATGCACGACGTGCACTTGAGATTTGCAGGCGCGCTGCGGAAATTGCTGATTACCATTTAAAGTTGACCAAAACTTCTAATGCTGTTTCAGAAGGTATATAATATTACGAGGCCACTTAACTGCATTTCAAAGCCTAATTAGATCTACCGTTTGCTTAATGAGAATCATTTTATATACGTTATGATATATACGTGATGAACATACTTCCACATTCACGCTCAGAACTTCATGAGTCCGACTTCTTTCATCGCTAACTTCCTTTCTAAAAGTTTCAATTATCCCCCCTTTCTCATTACTGTTTCTCTATATAGGACTTACTCTCAACTACTACAAAGTTATTAACTCCCTCCGCTAACTTACCTTTAACCAACTTTGCCTCCCTATTCGTTCTCCTTCACGCCAGCTTCTTCTACCCTTCCAGCTGTTTTCTTCCTTCTACTTTGGGTCAGTGTTATTGGAGGTTTATCGTACAACCATGCTTCCAATCATCTTTTGCTAAATTGATAATTTTAGATTGCTTCTACGACATTGACTTTACTGGTTAATTCAGGAAAAGAGCTTGTTGGCATGGCCGAGGTAGAAGCAGCCATTCAAGAAATGTTCCAAGCCCCTCATATTCAAGTGAGCGTTAATATTTTGACATGGGTTTCCTCATAAAACCAAGAAAGTGGAAGTGTTTTCAAGAATAAACAGTGGTGGAAAAGATATGCATGCTTATGATCCTTCGTTGGAGCAAGTCACCAGTATTAAGTTTTTTTCTGCAGCCTGGATTACATAAACTATTCATGACTGTTAACTGATTCTTATCTTTTTCAGGTGATGAAAAACAGTTCCAAAATGAGTAAAATATTTTTGACAGCTATGGTTCATGAACTCTATAAGTCTGGAATGAGCGAAACCACCTTTGAAAAGGTCAATTTTTTATCAAATACATTTGAATCTTAGGATTTACTTAATGTCCTAAACGTCAGCAGGAATTTTCTGATGGTGAAATTATTTCTTTATGCTCACACAATAATGTTCCTTTTTATTGAATTAAATGATGGCAATAGTAAAGATCTGCAAGGTAATACATTAAAACACTTGTGTTGAATTTTCTCATTCACTATACATTGATTTTGTGGATGGTGGAAGAAGACTAGCAAATTGAACAATGTTGAAAGTTTGATATTTTTATAGATTCGTGATAGATTAAAAGAAAGAGCTATGTTTTCTTCTTAGTTGGATGACTGCATCATCCGTTCGTTCTATTACTTCTAGAATCTGAAGCAATTTTTTGTGAAGGAGATAATAGATTCTGCCTACAAAGATTTTTTTACTTGAAGTGTTGTCTTGTGCTGCAGCTGGCAATGGTTATTTCATGTCTCTGTACGGGCAATGGAGAAACTTTTCCTGGATATGATGCCCTGTTGAAAGTTGGGTAAGTTACTGTTCTATGTTGCTTAATTCCGACTTTTAGGGAGATATTATAGCGAATTTTAAATTACTGGGTTGGTGAAACTGCTGATGTCTAGGGCCATCCAAGATTTCAATCAATCCCATCTAAATTTTTGTTTCCTCATTCCAGCCTTAATTTTCTTTGAGTTTAGATCTCTTTATGTAGTTTTATCGACGAAGTAACTTTAGTTTTTTGCGGTTGGGAAAAATAACGACGACGAAATCCGACGGGAACGATGACAATAATACCACCGCAAGCGGTACGAGAAACAATAGTAGATGCGATACGAAAAATATCAAGAATATTTTTCCACACTGTAAAATTATAACGGCCAAGAAGTAAGAGAAATAATAGCGAAAAATTAACAACGAAAATTTTACGTGGAAACCCAAATCGGGAAAAAACCACGGGAACCGAGTCTATAAATATCTCACTATGAAAAATAAGATTTATAATATTTTTCTAGATATCGAATAATTTAGAAAATATTCACTAAGAGAAATCACCACTTTTAAAACTTTTAATGTGCACAAAAGCACTACAGCTATTTTTCTCTGATTCTTTTTTTTCTCTCCCTCCAAAATAATCCTTACTATTTCTTTTTCTCTTCTCATAAAGTGATTTTTTTGTTCTCTTTTAGATAGAAGAATTCACTTCTGTTCAGATGATTTTACTTTCCTCAGTAACTCTCTATTTATAGAGAAAATTCTTGATAAGAGGACAAAACATCACACATCACTCAGAAGAAAGTTTTAATTTTTCTTCTACATTTCATTTATGACGTGCAAAAGTAAAATTGAAATTTTCTTCTTTATTAAATGATGTGGGTCTCTCATCATTAAGGAGAGATCCCACAAACTACCATTCCCGACTTATGATGAGTTATCTCTAATCCTGCTGAGCTTATATAGAATTCGTGTTTATTTTTCTGCAAGATCTTTGTTATCATGTCAAAGCCATTATTGTCCGTGTGGATCTTCTCAAGATACATTTGTTTGTTATTCAACACATCTCGTATCCAATGATACTTGATATCTATGTGCTTTGACTTCGAATGAAAGTTCGGATTCTTACTTAAATGAATAGCGCTTTGACTGTCGCAATACAAGATATACTTATCTTGTTTATGACTTAATTCTGTCAGAAATTTTTGCATCCACAAAATTTTTTTGCAAGTTTATATAGCCGTCATAAATTCAGCTTCTGTTGCAGACAATGGCACTGATTTTTGTCGCTTAGATTGCCATGAAACTGCTCCTCCTCCAAATGTAATCAAATACCCTGATATTTATCTTATGGAGTTAATGTCTCCAGCCATGTCTGGATCAATATAGCCTACCAACGAAGGCTTCTCACTTTCAAAACACAAACTGAATTCAGAAGTACCTTTAAAATACCTAAGAATCCACTTCACTGCATTTCAATGCTCTCCGCCAGGATTTGTTAGAAACTGGCTGACTACTCCAACAGAATGTGAAATATCATATCTCGTACAAAACATGACATACATCAAACTGCCAACTGCTGAGACATATGGAATCTCCGCATTTCTGTTTTTCCTTCTTCAGAGTAAGAACTTTGTTCGGAAGTAAGTTTGAAATGTTTAACAAGTGCAGTACTGACCGGCTTCGCCTTATTCATATTGAATCGACTGAGAACTTTCTTGATATATTTCTACTGTGATAGTCATAGTCTTTTGCTCTTTCTATCGCGAGTGATACTCATCTCAAGTATCTGTTTTGCCGGTCCTAAGTCTTTCATAGCAAAAGATCTGTTAAGCTTATTATTTAACTTAACAATCTTTTCTCTAGCTGGGCCCACAATCAACATTTAATCGACGTAAAGTAGAATGATTATGAATGTACCGTTCGTGAGCCTTTTCACAAACACACAATGGTCTGAGTAAGTTTTCCTATATCATTGATTTACCATAAAGGAATCGAATTTCTTGTACCATTGTCGTGGGGCTTGCTATAATCCATACAGACTCTTATTCAATCTACATACCAGGTGTTCTTTTCCCTTGACAATGAATCCGTCTGTTTGTTCCATATAGATCTATTCTTCTAATTCACCATGCAAGAATGCTATTTTTACATCGAGTTGCTCGATCTCCATATTAAAACTTGATACTAATCCAAGTACCACTCGTATGGATGACATTTTCACGACAGGTGAAAAATTTTTCTCAAAGTCAACGTCATTCTTCTGACCAAAGCGTTTTACGAACAGTCATGCCTTATATTTTGGTTGTAAATTTTCTTTTTTGAGTCTGCATACCTCTTTGTTTTTTGAGTGCCTTTCGTTCTTTTGGAAGCTGAAGCAACTCATAAATATGGTTTTTATGCAATGATGTCATCTAATCTTGTATCGCATCTAACCAGTTCTTCTTTTCTTGATTCTTCATAGCTTTCTCAAAGCAATCAAGTTTATCGCCATCAGTGATCATCACATAAACGTGCACAAAGTATCTTCTTGATGGTTGACGATCTCTTGTGTACTTCTTTGGTTCTGTAACTAATTCAGGAGAAACATGTACTTTTTGGTCAAAATCATCAAATGGTTGATCACTGGATTCTCCATAATCTCCTCATCAAAAGTTGATTTTTCCAGACCAACTCTTACTGGATGCTCATCAGTGATCTCCACATCTTTCTTTTTGTCTTAAATGGTCTGATATTCAAAAAATACAACATTTCGGCTTCTGACAATTTTCTTGTTTACCGAATCCCAAAGCATATATCCGAATGCATAACTTCCATATCCGAGGAATATGCATTACTTAGTTTTGCTGTCTAGCTTGGATCTCTCATCTTTGGGAATATGGACAAACGCTCTGCATCTAAATACTTTTAAATGCTTATAGTAGACGTTTTTTTTCAGTTTATAGTCTGTTTGACACTTCTTCACTCAAAGGTGTTGATGGAGACAGGTTGATTATATTTATTGCAGTATTCATTGCTTCTTTCCATAATGTTTTGGGGAGTTTTGAATGTAATAGCATGCACTTTATCTTCTCCACGATCGTTCTGTTCATTCTTTCTGCAACGCCATTTTGTTGCGGAATCTTTGAAGCAAATCTTTCATGTCTGATTCTGTGCATATTGCAGTATTCATTGAATGATCTCATATATTCACCACCATTATCTGTGCAAATGCATTTTATTTCTTTTCAGTTACTCGCTCTGTTGAAGCATGAAACTGTTTAAAAACGTTGAATACTTCATCATTGGTCTTGAGTGTATAAGTCCAAACTTTCCTCAAGTGATCATCAATGAATGTCACCATATATTGGGCAATGCCTAACGTTTTCGTTGACATGGGACCACAAACATCTGAATAAACAACTTCCAACACGTCAGACTTACTTGATGTAGAATTTTTCTGAAAAGGAACTCTGTGTTGTTTTCTAAACAGTGAATACAGCTTGACAAAGATTTATTTCTGAGATTTGACAGACATTCTTTCTTTCCAAGCAATTGAAGTCATTTATCGCTTATGTAATCAAGCCGTTTGTGCCATAACTCAATAGATGAGTCATCTTGTGCAGCATTTATTGATGCTTGCTTCACGGTCAACTGAGTCACATATTAACTAGGCTGTTTGATTACTCTCGCCACAATTACCGAGTCTTTGCTGAGTTCTCATTTTTCGCTAGCAAATTTGCTCTTATATCCGGCATAATTAAGAGCACCAACTAATATTAAATTTAGTATAATATCCGGAACATGTCTGACATTTTTAATTACCAACTCACATCCTGTGTTGGTATAGATATAGATGTACCATTTTTCAATTATTTTGGAAACATTACTGTTACCCATTTTGACAATGTCAAAATCACTGCTGATGTAATAGGAAAAATACTACACTTTTGAAGTAACATGATAAGATGCTCTATAATCACACACTCAGCATGATTCATTTATCGTGAGGTTTACAGGATCTTCGCATATAATCACATCTTCACCCTCATAGACAGTTGCTGTCATACTCTTCGTTTCTACTTTATCACCTTCTGTGCCTTGTTTTTTCTTTAGCTTCCAGCAACCTTTTTTCATGTGGCCTATCTTACCACAATGATAACACTTTACACTATTTTTACTTCTCAATTTAGATCTTCCTGACGTGCTAGCTTCAGAGACTTCACATTACATTGATTTTCCTCTCATTACTGATAAAGTTTTCACAGAGGACTGCTCCTTGTTTTTGTGGCTACTTTCTTCGTCAAGAATGGCGGCTGCAATATCGTTGAACATCAATGTTGTTTTTGCAGTACCATTGAGCAAATTTATGACAAGGTGGTCGTATCAATCTGGCAAACTTTGAAGTAAAAGTTCAGTTATTTTATTTTCGTCGATTTTGTGCTCCATTGCTGTTAGTTGAGAAAATAATTTATTGAGAGTATTGACGTGGTCTGTCACTGTTGTAGATTTTGACATCTGAAAGTTATATAATTTTATTTTCAAGAAAATTTTATTATATCACGACTTCTTCTCGTACAATTTTGTCAACGTATCTCATATCTGTTTTTTTGTTGTCATTGATAATTGACAAAATTACATCTGCTAGAGTAAGATGCAAAATAGTCATTGCATCCTCATCAGCTTTGTTGAATTTCTCATCTTCAACGTTTGTAGGTCTTTCGTCGATTGCCATCGCACAACCATCTTTTCGCAATAGCGATTTCATTTTTAATTTCAACAGAGAGAAATTATTTCTGTTGAATTTTTCGATTTTAATCTTTTCCGACATAATAATCTATAAAAAAATTTCTGATGTTAAAAATCAGTTAAAAATCACAACCATAGAACATACTAAATTTAAAGAGATTATCCGTGCTCTGATAGTACTTGTTGGGAAAAATAGTGACGAAATCCTGCGGAAACGATAACAATAATATCACCGCAAGCGGTACAAAAATCGATAGCAGTTGCGATCCGAAAAATAATAGGAATATTTTATCACGCCGTAAAATTATAACGGCAAAGAAGTAAGAGAAATAATAGCGCAAAATGAACACCGAGAATTTTACGTGGAAACCTAAATCAGGAAAAAACTACGGTGATCGAGTGCAGAAAGATCTAATTATGAAAAATAGGATTTACAATATTTTTCTAGATATCGAATAATATATAAAATATTCAATAAGAGAAATCACCACTATTAGAACTATCAATGTACACAAAAACACCACACCTATTTTTCTTTCACTTTTTCTTTTATCTCCCTGCAAAATAATCTTTACTATTTCTGTTCATATTTTCAGAAGTGATTTTTTTGTTCTCTGTTGAATAGAAGAATTCATTTATTTTCGAATGATTTTCTTTTACTCAGAAACTCTATATTTATGGAGAAAATTCTTTATAAGAGTACAAAATATCACACATCACTTGTAATAAAGTTTTAATTTTTATTATGCATTTCATTTATAACGTGCATAAGTAAAATTAAAATTTTTTTGTTTATTAAATGATATGAGTTCCTCATCATTTAGGAGGGATCCCACATTTGCATCATTAGCTTTTGTGAATTGATCTCCACATGCAACTCTATTTAATATTTTTTAAATGGCTTCATTCCAAGTGATTGATTCTGACTACTGACTATTATTTTTTTGATATTTTTGTCCCTGAATGTTTATATCTTTCGTCTGCTCCCTGTAGTTGTAAGTTGGGCGAATGCAGAATTATTTTATGTGAAGCAGGAGCTAAGCATATGTTGCAAAAATTACAGTTCAATTTCCCAAGGTTAGTCCTTTTAGCATCATATTACAACCACTAGAACAATTTTAGTACTGATAGTGTTCTACACATTAGCTACCTTCAGAGCCATTAGTAAGTTTACTTTAATTAGTATATAAAGTTAGTCGTCAGTTCTTTTAGATTTCCTAACGCAAAAAAATTACTGTGAAAGTAGTAGAATGTAAAAACAGCCACCATAAAATTGGAAAACGGCAATCATTATAACCATTTTTCAAAGTGATCGTCTTCCTAAATTACTGCAACCAGAGTCCTGAATAAGTTATCCCTGTAATTGAAACTCTTGAGCTGACTGCTCATCACTCAAAATTTATGTTAACACATAAATATCTTTCGCCAACGACATTTGAACTTCATTTTTGTGTTTCAGTGATGATGTGTCATTTGCGTTAAAGGGCAGCAAGGAGCTTCCATGGTTGACCAAGTATTTATAATTTGAGACTTCAATCTTTACAATCTATATTTCTGACAATAACAATTTTTCCATTCCTTCCCTGGAACAGTTAGTTCCCTTCAAATGTGGACTACGTGATTCTCTGTTCGAATATTCAAAGTATGATAATCTTATTTTACAGCATATGAATATTATTTAACCTGAGGCATAGATATTTACATTTTGAGAAACATGAGACTTGAATAATGATGACGCATTGAACTTAATTTCATTGCTTTGCTTTTCTGACTATATTTGGCCTCTTCTCATGACAGCAACTAGTACAAAATTGTTAAGCTTTTCTCTACATGAGTAGACAATACACTTGGAGTTGATCATTGGATACACTTGCACAGTTGAGAAGATGTGAGTTGTAGAAATGTTATCTTGTTATTGTTAGCTTTAGCCTTGGTCCTCGAGTGTTGCCAAGTAACATGAACTCGGACACTTCTACTTGAGCCTCATCCTCCGCCGGCCAACCTATAGGTTTGGTAAAATCGAGCCATTTTTTAATCAACTCTACCTTTAACTAGGTAGGCTGAAATGCAGACCAGTTATTTTAATTCTTTTTATTCTTTTTTCCTAGAGTCGTGGCACTTGGCCAAAAATCTGGCTGGATAGCTTGTGAGACTTGATGTCAGATCACCAAATGTGGTGTCGGTGGTGTTGGTTTTGATTGTCCTCTGATAATTATTGTTATTCATAATAATAATAATAGTAATGTTATTCATAATAATAGTAATATACGTTATTTTTATGATTTTAAAATTATAAATAACTATAAATTATTTATATGTATTGTTTTAACACATAAATAATTTATATTAAAAAAAAATATTAGATTTAGATTATAGTAGAATAAAAAAAATCTCTTTAAGAAACGTTTTCATTCAGATAGTATCGTCTGGTCTTAACAGTTTTAATTCAGTATCAAGTATTTATTGATGACTTTGAAATCGTCAAATCTTCTCTGAATATCTTTTCACTTAAATCCTTTAACATATAGCGTCCAACCTATGAAAATAACATTTTTATATTTGTGTAGAGACGTGTTTTCGACACATAAAACATCTCTTTTCAATCTTATAAAATATTTTTTTAAAACAGAATCTGGAAAGATCACACATTTTTCTCTAGGGATTAGATTTTTTTTTTTTTTTGTCTTTTTTTTTGTCATCGCTTGTCAAATAATATTTGACAATTTTATAAATCTGTTTTAAAATAATTTTTCAGATTTATTTCAATAAAAATTAATTTTTAAAAAAATATATCTTATTTAATCAAATATAATTTAATTAACAGTTAATTTATCTAATCTGAAAAATAGTTTTTAAAATATATTTATGAAAATAATTTTTTAAGATAACGTTATTTTATGAGATTGTTCATGTAATGTTCCAATTTTAAAATTTACTATTTAAAATCTTAAAATTTTTCTCAAAATTAATTTACAAATTCAAGATATTGAAAAACCCTATCTGTTTTAAATAATAACTGAAGTATTAAATACACAGAAACTTAACTAAAATTTGAAACAATAAATAACTTAATTAAAACCTAATTAAATGCAGAATTTAAAGAAATTCATAAAACTTATTAACGATAAAACCAATAATTTAACTGAAATACAAACATTAATTGTTACCGAATTCCAAAACATCTTAATTTAAATTTTTTCATTCAAGTTAAAAATATTATCTTCTTCTATATGTTTGCTTGCTTTTGGAGGGTTCTCAGATTACAGTTATTTCTTCTTCATATAAAAATTCACAGACATCATAAAATTCTACAAATTATGAGATTTAACTCGACAAGTAAAAATACGTATAAGTGTCAAATTAATATTAACTTTTATCGAATCCTGATTTAACAATAACAGACTGGTTAGAACTCATTTTTCAACTTTAGACTTTAGTCATCTAATTGTCGTTCAAGCGTAGTCATGTTCAAACTCACCATGTCATTTTCGTTCAGGTTTTTGCCGTCACATATTTTCTATCAATTCCATCATATTCATACACATGCAAAATGTCATACTAATTTTATCTATATACAATTTTATGTCAATGCCTAAACATACGTGTTCAAATATTGGAATCGTATAACAAAATAATTATAACAAAATATAATAGATTTTGTTATGTAGAGTCGTAGTCAAAACGTTGAAAACATTGTATTTTCACTTATCTGGATTGCGAAATGGTAGGGTTATCGGGATGTTCTAAAATTTCAAATAATATTTTGTCTAAAAATATTTAGTATTAAATTCTTTCTTCGATTTTTGAAAACGTTTTTCTAAAATCGTATCCGAAAAGATCACAACTTTTTCTTTGGGGATTAAATCTCTCTATCTTATTTTTCTGTCATTTTTTTTTTGTCATCGATTCTCAAATCACATTATCAATTTATAGATCTGTTTTAAAAATAATTTTTCAGATTTATTTTAATAAAAAAATAATTTTTAAAGAATAAATTTTATTTAATCAAATCTAATTTGATTAGCAGCTGATTTATTAATAAATCAATTTACCAATTAATCATATAATTTAAAAAATAATTTTTAAAATATATTTATGAAAATAATTTTTCAAGATAATTTTATCTTATGAGATTCTTCATATGTATTTTTAAATAATAAACAAACTATAAACCATTTATAGATCAAATCTAATCTGATCAGATTTTTCAGATATATTTTTATTCAAATTTTAAAAATCTATTTTGATAGTTTGTGAAATAATTAATTTCAATTTAACTTGAAGATAAAATTTCATATGACGAGATTCTTTAAATGTAATTCAAATTTATTAAAACAATCTCATGTAATAAGATATTTTATTTTGAATTCAAAATATAAAAATTATTTATATATTTTGAATCATAATATATTCATTTGAGTGTCTATAAATGATTAATCATAATTAATTATTTATATATTTATTCTTGTAATATGAAAATTAAATAATGATATAAAATAACAGAGGAACCGATAGATTTGTAGGCATAAGCTCCAATAATATTTGTTAATTAATATAAATTTTTTTTATTAAATAATATAATTATTAACTGTATAGTAACTTCACTAAATAACTAGAGTTGCACTCTTAAAACTATAGAGTATATTTATTCAAAGTAATTTCCATTACATATATATAGTAATATTCTATTAAGATTCGTAATAGAGATAGGTATAAAATCTATCAATCTCTTATATTACATTTTTATCCTTGACTACCATTAGTTTTTAATTGAATAATTAATTCATTACATTTATGAATTTTGCGCGTTAATTATTTAATTCTTGAACTAACAAATAAGAAAATTTTATATTATGGATTTCATTGTATTAATGTTAGCATTCTCAGCTACTTATTTAATTTATTTTAAAAATACAAAGTTTATGTAATGAAACTCGTACAAAACTATACCAGGTAAATAAAAATAAAATAAAATAAGAGTCTACTAAATATAATGAATTAAGATCATACATATATAATCATCATTATGATAAAATTAATTGTTCTTCTTTTAATGGATATTATAAAAATAATATAATTCATCTGGTTCAGTACTATATAATCATATTATATAAAATATAATCACTTTATGTTAGTACATATATAGTCGAGATATGACTATACGTTCTCAATGAAGTGAACTGTATTTATAATTTTATTAATTTTGAAGATCTTATACTTCAAATATAAGTTATTGCTTAATATGATTATTTATTTTTAAATTTAATTTCATGTATATTAACATGTATGCAAATTTAAAATTACACAAATAATCAAATATTTTTCTTTAAATTTATAAATCATGTCGAATAATGCAAATATAAAAATTAATCATAAAAATTCTTTATTAATTACAAGTAATAAAAATGTTCATAATATTTACTTGTTAGGCACATTATTCTCAATAGTTGGGAAATAAAAAAATCAGTTGGAACAATAATAATGTTGCTTCTGTAAAACATGAAGAATAAACAGTACGAGAAACGATAACAGATGTGATCCGAAAAAAATCAGGAAAATTTTTTTCATGTCATTAAATATAACAACCAAGAAGTGAGAGAACTAGTAGTTAAAATGAACACCGAGAATTTTTACGTGAAAACATAAATCGGAAAAAATTCACGGAAATCGAATTCAGAAAGATCTTAATATGAAAAATAGGATTTACAATATATTTTAGATATCGAATATTGTAGAAAATATTCGCTAAGAAAAATCACATCTTTTAAAATTTTAAATATATTCAAAAGAACCTCACCTATTTCCTTAGAAAAATTTTCTCTATTTCCTCTCTTTTTTCTCACAGAAGAAATTATTTTCTCTTCTTTTTAGATGATTGGATCGTTATTTTCTCTTCTCTTTAGATGATTGGATGTAACGAGTACTTCTCTATTTATAGAAAAAAATTTCATAAAATGACAAACTCTAAGTGGGAAAAGTGGATCTTCAGAGCCATCGCATGCTGCAGAAATAAAATTATTGATTAGGCCTACTGCTTGCGGTGACTGGAATGCAATTTAGCATGGGATGGCGTCGTCGAGCAACCCGAGGAGAGAATAGAAGAGTTTGATCAAGTTTGGTTTGTGTTTGAGCGATTACATCATTGAAGACTCGAAATTAGGAAACGCACATTCCGCGTCGAATAACTTTTTCAATCCCATGGTATGTTTTAATTAGCACCCATTCTAGACCATTAAGAATTAGTGTCTTGTACCATAACATCAAATAAATTTTGAATGAGTTATTCATGAATGTTAGTATCTTCTTGAATTTTTTAATCTATTTTCGTTAAATATATTCTAGTATTTTATGGTTCATTAATTAATATTTTATTTTTAATTATTTATAGTTTGTCTAATAAATAAATCACATGGCAAACTTTGGCTGGCATCGATTTAAACTTGAGCCAATTATTTTTTATTTCTTTAGTTACAATGATATTTTATTTCTAGAAACCCCTCTTGGGAAAATAATTAAGTTGACTAATAATAAATTATTGAAGAGTAGAAATTAGATATTGTTTAATGATTAAAATATTTGCAGGTGCTACACTCTAGAGACTATGTAGCTTAACCAACCATCCTGACCTGACCTCAGTACCTAACCACTTATTTATCGTCACAATGTATTTTAAAAAATATAAATAAAAAAATTATCAATTTTAATTATGTACTTTATACTTAATTTTACGTAATTTTTTCTACTAAATAAATCGACAAACCGAACCTTGTAATATGATTTTGTTATCGGTCTTGACATTCCGTCAACAATTCTGTTAAGTTTCTATTTAAAAAAATGAGAAATATTTTAAAAAATTAACAAATAATATTTGATTTACTTGAAACTTTTATCACATGTTCACTACACGAAAGTAAGATGATTTGAAAATTTTTGTAATTTTTGAATACTTGTACGATTTATTATAATTTTATTTTGTTATTTTATAAATATATTATAATATATCATACAAGTTTTAGAAAATCATGAAAATTTTTCTATTATTTCTCTTTTACGTGGTGAATACATGGTAAAATTTTTAAATAAATTGAATATTTGTTAGTATTTTTTAAAATGAATTTAAATTATTTTTTTATTTTATAAATTAATTTTAAAAAAATAAAAAATGATATCCGCAAATACCTAAGCCCAAAAAATTGAGGTACAACTGTGTAATTATCTTACTAATGTACGCCAATTTACAGAATTAAGCATAAAACGAGAATGTAATTAGCAATTTCCTGGATACCCGGCCAAGAGGCCATTGCATAATCCATGATTAGATTAGGTTAATTAGCCTAAATCCATTAATTACAGCCAAACAAACTTAACCAATCTCACTTTTCTTTTCCTCTTTAAGTACGAGAGCCTTCTATTCTATTCCTTTGTATTTGCCGATGGATATTGCTACGCTTGCTCCTTTGCTTCCCTTTGGCTTCACATTCTTGTTCTCTGGCCTTCTCATCAACTTCCTCCAGGTTGGATATCAAAATTTGATCGATAATCGGAATATCCCGAGTATCTCAAAAGTTTGTTCTAGATTTTGTGACATGTTTCGTTTTGTGTTCGGTTTGAACAGGCAGTTTGCTATCTTTTCATCCGTCCAGTTTCTAAGGTGACGTTTAGAATAATCAATGGAACTGTCACTGAAGTTCTTTGGCTGCATATCGTCTGGCTCATGCAATGGTGGTCGGGTTTTCAGGTATTTTCTTTATTTATAATAATAATAATTATTATTATTATTATTTATTTGGCGTTATTTTTTCTCACAGGTTCAACTGTATGCAGATTCGGAAACATTAAAATTGATGGGTATGAACTTATTAATGTAAAATCCTTTACTTTTTAATGTATGCATGTAAGTCTCCCTCGTCACTGAACTAGGTTAGGTCGTCTTAACCCATGAAAATTGTTTGTTCCGGGCTTGATCCGACGGACTACAGTATTGCTTTTTGTATAGTCTCGATGCTAACTAGACAAAAAAAAAAGATAATGGTCCAAGTTCTGGCTTGTCAACCTCGTACGATGGTGCCAACTTGTAAGGTGGCATCTTGTAATTTTTCTTTTTAACTTTTAGACGGGGAGTGACACTAGCGTTTTGAGCTATGAATCCAATGCTAGACTACTCGAGCGACAGTACCAACTGTCCGAAGATCCGCCTAAAGACTAAAATGTCAGACTCTCTGATCACAGCTAGATCAAGGTTGGACAAAAATAAAATTCGACACGAGACTTATTATTAAAATAACAAAAATTTAGCCTAAGTTCATTGTTAGGCTTGATTCGACTTACAAACCTTAAGTAGAATGAACATATATGTGTGTTATATCGATGGCTTACAATTTATTCAGGTAAAGAACACGCTCTTATGATGTCAAACCACATATGCGATGCTGATGTATTAATAGTGTGGCTCTTGGCTCAGGTACTCTTCCTTCTATTCCACCACTTAGTTATACATGCATGATAACGCAAATATTTTAGACTAAAAATCTCAGCGAAACAAAAATCGAGAAAAAGTTAATTTTGTTAGAGAGAATTAGTGTACCAATTATGAAAACGTACCATTAACTTAGAACAAAAACTCGATCTAACACACTGCGACAAACATTGATAATTTATTTATTTTCTCTACTATCATAGATTTAAACAAAAAATCCAAACTTTTGAAACAGAATTCAGATAAACAAATACCAGAATATATATAAATTACTAATATTTAAACGTGTTTATACAAACTATAATAAACACACACACACACACACACACATATATAATAAATTGACAATTAAGTTGCGGCGGTCGCTGCAGCATTTTGGGTGTCTGCGCAGCGCGCTCATGATTGTCAAGAAATCCTCAAAGTACCTTCCTGTGAGTTTTACTCTTATTTACTCGTATTATTACTGATTTTTAAACAAAATTATTAAATTAATAATATGTTTTTTCTGGTGCAGGTTTTTGGGTGGGCACTCTGGTTCTTCGAGTTTGTGTGTTTGGACAGACGTTGGGAAAAAGATGAAATGAAGTTAAAGGTTTTGTTCGTTTTTTTTGGTTAATTTTTTTTTTTCTTGGTCGGGCTAAAATGGAATCTAGTTCGTGAACTCGGGGTCAGAGACAATCACTACTGTAAACTTTTTTTTATTCGAACTATATTCTAGTTCTTTAAAATTGATTATAATGTCAAGTGTGTTGGATAATCGAATGAATCTGTGTAACTAATGTAGATTAAAACGAGAATTACAAGATACAATGTGAGACGTGACATGAATCGTTTTGTTAACGACAATAAATACAAGGGTAGTTTTAAAAAAAAAAAATACTCGTGAGTTCATGGAGTAAATTACATTATACTTTTTAAATTTAATTAATTAACTAATTGAGGTTGCAAATATTGCAGTCTAGCTTTCAAGGACTGAAGGACTTCCCAAGGCCATTTTGGCTTACAATTTTTGTAGAGGGGACTCGTTTAACCCCCGATAAGCTCCATGCAGCTCAACAATTCGCCATCTCGAGGAGCCTTCCCATCCCGAAACACGTTATGATTCCTCGTACGAAGGTATCTGTTTTAAGGATAATGTTATTTTTCTTCTATATTTTTTTCCCGAGTTTAAGTATTTCTCGAGAAATTAATGCAGGGTTTCCTGTTGGGAGTATCGGAATTGAGGTCGTTTGTTCCTGCATTATACGATGTTACACTTGCTGTGCCAAAGGATCATTCCCTTCCTTCACTTCTCAAAATCATGAGAGGCCAACCTTCTGTGGTAATATTTTTTCGAGGAAAAAAGTTGAAAATTATCAACTTCATTTTTTTCAAACCAAAATAGTTTTTATTCCGAGAGTGAACCAAGCATCGATTTCTACTAAATAGTGCAATATTGTTCGGCCTGTGTTTCAACCCGCACCCATATGCTCTCAAGTGTACTTCAAAAATCTTTATAACAGTTGTAATAAAACCCTAATTATTATTTACTTACACATCTCTCCAAAACGATTGAGATTGTATATTTTTATCACAATCGCAGCTCATTTAGGGTCCTAATATTTCTTTCGGCTATATTTCTAATTAAATTTTTGCTTGAATCAATTTTCATCAAATAATACAATATTATCTGTTTTTAGTGTCCGTCACGTCTCGAAGAAGAAGAAGAAGAAGACATTATAATGTGACATTTAATACATCAATTTTAGTTTTATAGTCATGTTACATTCTTATTTACACAACATGTCTTAGATTATGAACTTTGTAGTTTAAATTAAATAATATTTGGTATTAAAAAGATAAATAAATTTAATATCTACAAAATATCGATTTTGGCTAACTGCAGGTGAAAGTCCACATAAAGCGTTATAAAATGGAGGAGTTGCCCGACTCTGACGAAGCCATTGCTCAATGGTGCAAAGACAAATTTGTCGAAAAGGTTGACTCTTCTTTGTCACAACCGTCTCATCTTTTTTGAATGATCTCGATTTGCAATTATCTTAACATAATTTTATAGAGTATTTGGTGCTCTTAAAACAATATGGTACATTTTGAGTCGAATTCTGCACGAATTTATTCAAGAGATTATCCTAAAACATATTGTATTATGTACGAAAGAAAACTCTCCTCATATATTATTCACTTTCTACTTTCTCAAACGACGTAGATTATACATCTCACGTTGGTACGAGTTAAGTCATGTCAATTTAAGAATTTTAATTCGTTTTCACTTTCTACTCTTTCAAACGACGTGGATTGTGCATCCATGTTGGTACGAGTTAGGTCACGTCGATCTAAGAATTTTAGTTCATTTTTGACATCAAGTCTGACCGCACAATTTTGTTTTTTAAAATGGATTTTGATAAAAATCAAATTAAGAGTATTTTAAGAGCAGATAATTTTTACGTACAAACAGGACGCTTTGCTGGATAAGTTCAAATCCGAGGGAAGTTTTGGAGATCTGGAAAAGATAGAAACTGGAAAATCGATGAAATCATTGCTGGTAAGGGTCATATTTTGACCTTAAATTAGACTCCATTACCGACTGTTTCGAAAAAACCCAGAAAGGAAAATCATCTGTGATCTTGAAACAGGTCTACGTCTGCTGTGCAGCTCTTGTAGCCATGGCGGCAGTGAAGCTTTGCTTGAAGTTTTCTCTTTTATCAACAGGAAAAGGACTAACCCTATTAGGGTCAGCTTTAGCAGTCTTCTTCATCTTCGGCCATGCACTTATCGAATTTACTAAGATACCAGTTCAATCCAAGAAAGAAGCTCCATTACTCTCCAAAAAGTTTACTTAAAATACTTTATATTTTCTTCCCCAGGTTCATCTTTTTTGGTACGCTGTAACCTTTGGTTATATATAACATATGTAATAATATGACATGACTTGAGCACATTTCATTGATTATTGCATTACTCTTCGAGGTGTCACGAGAAATATGATAAAGCGAATAGCGCTGAAATTCATGCTTCATGCTACTTTGTGATTGAATTTCCCTACAAAGATTTTGAATTAGTTAGACATGAGATCTTACGTATGAATAATCGCTCGATATAAAATTGTGTCGACTCTGCTTTGAGTTAAACCTTTACAATTTAATTTGATTTTGATTATAACAATGAAGGGCATCAAGGATGGTACAAATTTATAAATTGTAGAGTTTTTGGTCATTTTCGTGTAATATTGTAGGCTTTGAATTGAATCTGCCTAATTTTATTTTTGAGTTCAAACCAAAAATCTATTGTATTAAACACGAAAAAAAAAATATATATATAAATTATTTAATTTTTATTCTTTCATGCCACGTGTGATCATACGCCATTACTTGTATCGGAGAATTTGACCATCACCGTTAACAAAATTTTAGCTGTTATCCATTTGCCAAGGTGAACAGTAATTGAATTGTGGAGCGAAAGGGAGAGAATCAGCTTAGATTCACCCAAAGAGAAGTGGGCCATTGCTGTTGGGTGGACCCACTTCCTTTTTCCACGTCAGCTGATTTTTTGTTGGATGGACCCACTTCTTTTTTCCACGTCAGCTGGCCACCCTAGCTACGAGCTGCGCGAAATTGACTATCCATTTTGCAAACCTGCTGTCAGTCAACTACATCTTCCCCTTTCTAAACCCCATTCTTTCTCTTCTGCTCTCAGTGAGAGAGAGAGAGAGAGAGAGAGAGAGAGAGAGAGAGAGAGCATAGGTCAAAATGATTGAAACGACTGGAATTATGGAAAGCTGTTTTGAGACATTAATATCTTCAACAGATACCAAGACATTATTAAATCTGCTCTTTTGGTCGCACAACTTGTTCTTCTCTCCACCTATCATCATTATAATCGCTTTAATTATGTTGCTTAACAGTTTGTGATTAACTCAACCTCACCAATTTCTACTTAAATTTTCAAATACAAATGTTATTATTGTACAAGTCGTCCAACAATAACATGACGAATAATATTATATTTATTTTTTTAAAATATTTATTAACGTGTTAAATAATAATTTGTGTAATTAATATAATAAATAAATTATTTATAAATTATTACATTAATTATACCGATCATTATTTTACACGTCAGTAAATATTTTAATAATGTAAATATATCATTAATCGTAATGTGACAGTCCACCATTTGAACACAATAAGGACCTAATATGAAAGTCCATGTCATATTAGTGTGATGTAAAATTCTATATTATTTAGAGAGTAAAAAAAATATAATTTATAAGTAGGGTTTTCTTTAATATCTACTATAATATTTTTTTGGGCTAACCCATATAATAAATTTGTATAGATACCAGCCTAAAACGGATAATAATATATTAAGAATATAAAAAAAATACTATAAATAATGCAAAAATTTATGTGAAAATTTTAAATTAAAAAAAAAATCATTCAGGGTTGACTCTACCCTAGTCTTCTAAGATTCGGATCTTGGCCCGAATAGGTTAATCATTCCTCTTCAATGGTCGATGTCAATTCGCATCTTGATCATATGAGCAAAATCGAAGAAAAATCAATCATAGTCTTATTACTTTACCATTTTCTATTACGACCGCATATTCGCAAAAATATCTTATGATTTTATTTCTTTAAGAGTTGTGTTGCATCACAAGTTTTTTGGACAACATCTTTCAAAATTCAAATGGTCGAATTCTAAAAGTTAGTTTAAATCAATGATTGATTAGTGTAGACCCTCTGACTTATTTAAAATTGATTCGAAAAACCATGTTTGTTAAAATATTCTTAAAGCAGTGTTTGAAAAACACATTATTGGTTTTAGACCATAACACGCAGTAAAGCACGACACGTGTTAATTAATAAGTAACATTTTCTTCGTGTGCATCAAATTAAATTTGCAATTATTCATTTTAAAAACAGTTTTTGAAATCCTCCTGTCCCTTGTAATACCCAGAAAATACTGTGTAATATCACTGCCCATATTCTTGTAGCATGGGCATCGTGTTGTATATATTATTTATTATTTTATTATTTCCTAAAATATTAAAATGCACGATTTATTTATCTGCCTACTTTTTAGAAAAAATAATAATAATTACAAGATTGTGGATTCATGCCTGTACGTATGTAAATAACCTAATCTTTATTTAAAAGAAAGATTTATTGAGGACTGTGAGTAATTTAAATTAGTATAAAAATAAATAAACATTTATTATAACATCATAATTTAAATTATATCATTGACTCTTTTTTTGTCTTTCAATTTTTTTTTGTGGTTGAATGACATTGGAAAAATTAAACTGGAAATAAATATTAGAAATGATCAAATATTTATTGTTTTATTATTCAGATGATTAATGTGATGCGTCAAACATTAATTGATACGTTACTAATATACTGTCGTATATTTAGAAACTGAACAATAAATACATTTGTTTTGTTATCATATCATATTATATTTTATTTTTTATTAAAATTTAGCGAGAATTAAAATTGTTTCCACTTGTATTGGTTTTATAAATTCATCACTCACATTAAACTATGTACTATATTATATTGATTTCAAAATAAGAATTGCTCTTTTCATGTCTATAGCTTAACATCTCATGTACTATTTCTTGATTTTAAATAGTAATAGAAGGAAATAAATAAAACATAGGCCGACGTGCACGCTCTTGCTATTGTTTTGAAAAATGAACGTTAATTAAAAAATACAAAAAATAATAACACTGATATTTATGTAAAAAATTTTTACAAAAAAAAATTATGTACATATAAGAAATTTACTATATCAAATCAAAGTACAGCTGAATTTTGCGATTGAAACATCAATATATAAAAAAACAATAAAATTTTAATATTAAATTTGGCCTCAACCTGACCCAACTAGAAATTGAGTCATGCCCGACTCTAGCACTTTTGTTTATTAGTTTTTAATTTTAAAAAATAACATTGTTCAAGTTTCTATTAACGTAACTCTAGTCTAATACAATTTCATAATTTATTGAACACATTGTTATATTATACTGTAATTAAAAAATAAATATAAAGTTTTATTTTGTTACTAGCTAAATTCAAGTATTACTTTATTAAAAATTAAAGTAAAATTAAATTTATATGTAAGTAAGAAATATAAGGTCAAGCACGTTTCTTTATTGTGACATAATAAATATTCACAAGCCAACAATTTTTAAATATATTATTGTGGACTTTATTGTCACGCCAACAACAATATAAAACTTTTTTATATGACCATCTATGCCACCTCAACTCACATGTATTTAAATTAAATTATTATTATATAATCTTTGACCGATTAATGTTGTAACGACTCTTCAACTTAACCGCATTACTTTATCCATAATCTATCTGTAAAGTGCACAAACGTGATTAAATAAATAATCCATAATTAATGTCATACTTCAATTTATAATTCATCTATAAAATTACGCGAATCTTTAACCTTAAATCTCAAATATCCTTAATTTCTAACTAATCTTATGTTTATACATTCTATTATTTTGACTATTCAAAATATACTACAGTTTTTCTACCAATAAATGTGACATATAATTGTCACATCAAAGCATAAAATTAGAACACATATTTAATATTACTTTTTTATTTACGTAAATAAATTTTTATAATCTTACATTTAATTATATATAATTTATGATAATTACTCTATTAACAAAAAATCGACATAAAACAACCGTAGTATTAGAATAATAAATTTAACGTTATTTTACGTATAATAATTATTTTGTATTAAAAAAATGAAAGAATTATCTGTCAAGTAAAATTTAGTCCTCTAGCAAATTAAATAATAAACAATAAATAAAAATAGAATTTATGGGGAGGAAGGAATTTAGTGACGTGGCACTGTAAATTGGTGGTGGCTTTGTCTGAGGCACAGCTGGAAATTAGCGGGAAACAGCTGGCAAGTTTTAGCTTACCGTACGTCGTCGTTCCTTTCTTTTTTATTTTTAAATTTTCTAATATCCGCTGGAAAAGAACCTCATTTTTAATTTACTGATGTACCCTCCACCGTTATTCTAGATCGAGTTTTTGCATCACCTGCCGCTGGCGGAATTGACTATTTTACCCTCTGTAACATTTTTGTTTAAAAAATTAAATACGTTTTCAAAGTTGTAGTCGTATTTATTTCTGATAATAATTGTTTTTAAATAAATGAAAATAATAAAATAGTCCTAGTGAATTAATTAAGTATAGTTTTAACAAATCAAATTAGAAACTTAAATTATTATTTAAAATCTTAATCAACAAGCACTAATTGTCAATGTATTCCACTATCAAATGAGTCTCATCAAAATATTAGATTATTGCTATTCCATGTTGTATGAGTTTTATTATTGATTTTTTTTCTTTAAAATTAAATTAAAATAAGTTTCAAGTTAATAAAATATTTTTGAGAATTTGTTAAAATATAGATAATTTTATCTTTCTTGTACAAATAAAAAATTATGAGGTAAAACTTGATAAATTTAATCACCTTTAAAAAAAAAGGGAAAGACAAGTACCAAAAATGTAATTATGGAAAAATATAGAGGCAATTAGCAGCGACAAATATCATAACACAGGTCAAAATTTGGCGAGCAATCTTTTGACCTGAAAAAATCTTTTCTTATAAACGGTTAAAAATCGCCGCGGATACGGCTTTAGCAGATCCGGTAATTGACCGTTCTTGCAAGGGCAAATTAGTCTTTTAAAACCTTTATAAATATTCACCCCTTCGCTTTCCCTCAGTTCTTGCTTCTAAATCTCTCTCTCTCTCCTAAATCGACTCAACAAGTTTTCCAGGGTTGGTTACCGGCGGTTTTCGCCGGCAAATTATCGGAAACGATTTCGGTATATACTCAGTCTATAGTTTCAGAGTCTAACAGGAAATAGGTTATATACTTGGTTGAAAGAAGCTCGACGGCGTGCATGTGGAAACGGCGTCGGTTTCCGGGAGGGAACAATCGGAAGAGAGCTTTGAAGCGGCGGCGAGGTTGATGATTTGAAAAATTTGTCTGGGGGATATGGGGAAGGTGGCTTTTGGTTTGGCGTTGGGCGTAGCGGCGGCGACTTGCGCAGTGGCTGCGGTGATGGTGAGTAGGAGGGTAAAGAGCAGAAGCAAATGGAGGAGAATGGTTGGGGTGTTGAGGGAGCTGGAGGAAGCTTGTGATACTCCCGTTAGGAGGCTTAAACAAGTAGTGGATGCTATGGCCGTGGAGATGCATGCTGGGTTGGCCTCCGAAGGTGGTTCCAAACTCAAAATGCTACTCACTTTTGTTGATGATCTCCCTAATGGGTAAATACGAATAGGTTTTTAAGATTTTCTAATCTTGCTTCCTTTGTTTGACTTACTTTGTGCTTAGGACTGTTTTATTCGATTTCAATTCAGTTTCTAGCTGATGGGTCTTGATATGAATTTTTTCTTTGACTTTCGGATTGCTTAATTTGAGCCCGAAAAATATGGCAATGAGAAAATTGGTTTTCTTTATTCTTTAATTATTTTTAGTTTTTCATTTCTCTTTGAAAAGTTTGGTTACTTAAATATGATGTATGCTAATGCCATCATCTATCTTATACATCTTTGTCACTTCTCTTGTTTATTGTCATTTCTCTTGTTTATGTATCTTGTTTAGGACTTATCTGCATTTGTTGGGCCTGGAGTGATTTCTGGCTTATGTTATCTTTCGTTTGCTTCCCTTGCTCTTTTTGCTTACTGGCCAAATTTCTCTGTTGTTGACATTTTTCTCGGCATGTAACTTCATTAAAGTCAGTAAAAAACAGGAACTTCAAATTTTTGTCTTCTTTCTATTCTTCCTTGCAAATTGTTGATTGGTTCTGTATATCTTTAATAATGTATGATAATAATTGATGATGTTGAGAAATAGACAGCAGAAGTCATTATTGTTTTGTGGAATTGCTATGAGTGCCGGATCTTAACCAGTATGTAACTGCTTTATACGTATTTTTTTGTCCCAGATTTGTGATCGGCCCTTTCCCCATTTCACTTCTATTTGCATTTGCGTCTAATCAGGATGGAGCCTTTGCTATTTCTAGGCATTGCCCTGGAATTCTCCCCTTAAATAGTCTTAGAGTTAAACTATTTTGATGTTTTTTTTCTTAAGATGCTATATCTGATGTGGTTGATATATATGGCTGTAGGAGTCGATTTTGTAGTTTCAATTCAGTTTATTTTCCTACTATTGATTTTCTCGGATAGATTATACATTCCTCCTTCCTTTTCTTCCATTTGCTTTATCAGGAGTGAAAAAGGAACTTTTTATGCTCTTCACTTGGGTGGAACTAATTATAGAGTCTTAAGGGTCCGATTGAGAGGTAGAAGATCATCCTCCATAGTAGAACATGATGTGGAACGGCAGCCTATTCCTCAACATTTAATGACTGGCACAAGCGAGGTGATTTTCTTTCTAATGAAAAATTATCTTTCTGGAATATCTCTTCCATTGTTTGAGCTATTCATTTGATGAAAAATGTATTCCTATATTGTGACAGGATTTATTTGATTACATTGCTTCATCAATAAAACAGTTTGTTGATAAAGAAGATGAATCCAAGTTTTCATTGGCCACGAGAAGGGAACTGGGGTTTACATTCTCTTTTCCCGTGAAGCAAACTTCCATATCATCGGGCTTGTTAATTAAGTGGACAAAAGGATTTTCCATTGAGGATACGGTTAGTTAGGTGATGCTTGAATATAATTAGCCATAGCAAGGAAATCAACAATATTACTTATAAAAGATAGTCCCTTATTTTTCGTACCATATTGGGAGTTTTTGTTGTTTCTAATTCTGAGTGTATTGCTGAAATTTCTTCATGTTATAAGGATATCTCGGCTATAAAAATTATATTTATTATGCTTGACAGGTGGGAAAAGAAGTGGCTGGATATTTACAAGCAGCTTTGTTGAGAAAGGGTCTAGATATGAGAGTTGCAACGTTGGTAGGCTTTTTTTTTTATTTTTTTTATTTTTTATTTCAAGCACTAGCAGATATGTGTCCAAATATCTTAAATCTAAGCTAGGTGCTAGTTAAGATAAGCCAATTTGGTTTTTTAATGCCATGCATGATTTTTGAGACCTATTTGATTAGTCTGATTCTCAGAAAGGTTCGTTATGATAAATGCTTTTACATGATGCGTTATCTTTTTGAATTCTTTCTCTATGAGGGTATGATGGTTGAGAATGTCAACTCATTTGAGGTGGAGATGATTTTAATTGTACCTCAGGCTCAACTTAATAAATACATTCATCCATGAAGTTATATTACGGTCTGATGGTTTGGAAAAAAATAATATTCGTTGATTATATTCCTACTTATATGTGCACGTTCCTACAAATACATGACCTTATGTATGCATATCCTTGTGAGGCTTGTTTAGTGATGTTAAAATCAGACATGATAATGTCACTTTGATTACTAGTAACTATGCAAAAATCTGTGATCTTAACGTTCTGCACTTACCAAGCAGATTAACGACACTGTGGGAACATTAGCCCTTGGACATTATCACGATGAGGACACTGTTGCTGCGGTGATTATCGGAACGGGTACAAATGCTTGTTATTTGGAGCGGACAGATGCCATTATCAAGTGTCAGGGCCTTCTTACAAGTTCTGGGTGCATGGTAGGATTCACTTAGCTATTAACTTTTTTTTTGTGATATAGAAAACTTTAACATGTAAATTGAACTATAATGTTAGGTTGTCAACATGGAATGGGGAAGCTTTTGGTCATCTCACTTGCCGAGAACATCTTACGATGTTGATTTAGATGCAGATAGCCCCAATCCAAATGAGCAGGTGAGGTCAGTTTTTTTTCCCTTCTATTAATTTATAATCAGGGAATTAATTAATGTATACCTTGCAGGGCTTTGAGAAAATGATTTCAGGGATGTATTTGGGCGACATTGTGAGGAGAGTGATCTTTAAGATGTCTCAAGTCTCTGATATTTGTGTCCCTGCTTCTTCAAGGCTATCCATGGCCTTTGTTTTGAGGTACTCTCTCTCTCTCTCTCTCTCTCTCTCTCTCTCTCTCTCTCTCTCACACACACACACACACACACACACACACATTGTAAATCTATTTTCGGTTTATTTGTAGAACACCATTAATGGCTGCCATGCATGAAGATGACTCCCCAGACTTATCAGAGGTAGCACGGATTTTGAAAGACGTCTTCGAGGTAAACCGAAGAAACCTGTCACATCTAGTATTTCTTTTACAGAGAACTTTAATGATTGCTATGCTTGAATGTTTTTACTTCCAAAATGAGTTTAAAATCAGGATGTATAGATTGATTCCATTAAAGATGTATATACTATCTCCTCATTCGTGTATTATATTATGAGTTTTTTGCATTAACTTTTTAATTTTACACTTTTATCTTACGTTACATAGTTGTTATCTTATTGATGTAATAATTAAAATAAATTATAAATATTTAAAATAAGACATTAATTATACTGATTAATAATTGTGATAAGATTAGAAAATAAACATGACATTATTATTTTTTGCATAATCACGTAGAATAAATGAAATGTGCCATCAGTCTCCTTGTTTCTGACTATTGTGATGTATACCAGATTCCGGAAGGATCATTACAAGTCCGGAAGCTCATTGTAAAGATATGCGATGTTGTGACTCGAAGAGCAGCTCGATTGGCAGCCGCAGGCATTGTAGGTATTTTGAAGAAGATCGGGCGGGATGGGAGTGGTGGAATTACAGGTGGCAGGATTAGAAGTGATGCAGAAATTCGAAGAAGCGTGATAGCAATCGAAGGGGGATTATATTCAAGTTATACAACCTTTAGAGACTATTTACACGAAAGTTTAGTTGAAATACTTGGAGAAAAGGTTGCAAAAAATGTGATTCTCAAAGTCACTGAAGATGGGTCAGGTATTGGAGCAGCTCTTCTTGCTGCTTCTCATTCATCCAATACTGTGGATAACATAGAGTTGCTATAAATATATAAATATATATACACACACATGCCTGGAGATATATATATTTATATATATATATATAGGTATAGTCATGTAAAATGTAGCAATTCATTTGGCATATAATGATAATATTTTTGTGTAAAAAAAGGGTTGTCCATAATTTTCTCTGCAAGTTGCCCCATTTTTTTACATCATGTTGGATTTATCTATAAAAATAATTGTCCTTTTTGGTGTGGGATTTGTTGGGCTGTAATTGTGTTACCATTTGTTTGTGAAATTAAGTGCCATTTTTAAAGAGTCTCTTTTTTTAATTTCTATAATTTTATTTTTATTTTTAAATAGTCTGAGATTTAATGATAAGGTGTCTGTTTGTAAACATTTTAAATAATGAAATTAAAAAATTGAAGATGACAAATGAAATATTTTTTTATTTCGAGGTGGATTTTGATACCTACTCTAGAAAAATGTTCTTATTTTGAGATTTATTGTTCTAAAAGCCACGAGGGAGGAAAGGGTAATTTGCTGTTCTAAAATGAATTAAATTTCTTAAAATTGAGAGCGTGGTTAGTTTTCTTAAAACCGATGAATGTTTTGCTCTAATTTTGTCCTTCCGAAGCTTCTTTTTCGCCATAAGAAAAGATAAAACGGCAGAATCTAGCCGTGGCCTTTTGAGTTTTCTTTTACTACAATGGCCGCTATGTTTACTTTCTCGCATTACAATCGACCGACATAGTTTGACGGGAAGAAATGATATTTGTGCACCTGAGAATGTCTTTACTTCAAACTAATTGTTCTACGGTTTGATTATTTTTCGACAATGATTGTATAATTCTTTGACTCTGAGAGTTGTAAAAACAGAGCGTAAACTGTTGTCGTTTCAAGCATTAAAACTAGATTTCTACGGAGTTTAAATATTGAGAACGAAGTCATGCAGGTATTTACTAATGACGTTGGTAAATGACTTATCTTATATTTTAGGAAATATAGTTCTTTGACTTATCTTATATTATAATTAATTAATTAAAATTTACCTCGAATTTTATAAATGTACAGATTAGGAGTTCATTTACATTTAATTATGGAATTAAAAATTATAATTTATTTTATTTTTTAAAAATGAAGCTTGTTATTAAATGACTGTGGCGCGCCCAGTTGTTGAAATTTCCTAGCCAAACATGGTGTCGTCTTCGGCGCAGTCTAGAGTGTCCAATCTGAGCAGACATTTTCATCCTTCCGATTCAAACAACTATCAAAAGGTCTATCAAATTCTAAGACTTCCCTTTTTTCTTTGCCTTCTTCTTTTTGCTTTATTTGCTCAAAGTTTCGATTTTTCTTTTTGAACTTTTCAAGGGCGTCCTGGATGGAGGACTAATGAAAATTTCTCCCGAGGTTGCTGATGCTTTGTCCCGCGGGCATCCTGTCGTGGCTCTCGAATCCACCATCATCTCTCATGGTAATTTTTTCTACTTTTTAGCTTCTTTGATTTTCGTTCTGGAGATGGGTGAAATTGCAAACACTATTTCCTGAAAATCTTATCGTTATAATCTTTTATACATATGTTTTTGAATTTCGAAAGGCGGTTTTCTATTTTTCCAGCAATTTTCTCGTACTTATTAGGGAAAACTTGCTTTCAAAGATATTTTTTAACTAAATTGTCTGTGTTGTGTAATGGTAAGTAGATATTTTGGTGGATTTAGCCAAAGCTTCACATTCGATGCGTTTTAACATCAATGGTCAATTTCATACTCATGCGCTTTCTCTTATTTAGGGATGCCATATCCTCAAAATTTGGAAACTGCAAAGGAGGTGGAGAATATAGTGAGGGAGAATGGAGCAGTTCCCGCCACTATTGCTATTTTAGATGGCATTCCATGCATAGGTGTTTAAAAACTTCTCTTTCTACCTATATAAGTTTCTATGCATTCAAATCAAGAGTACGGATATTAAAATTACTTGTCTATGCGTGTTTATGTTTGATGACTCAGTAATCTACTGATACTATCTTGAATATTGCAAAAATGGAAAAAGGTTTAATGTTGAGAAAATAGAAGAAAGTAGTTATAAATGAACCTTATAATTGTTACTGTCACGACCCAGAAGAGGCCCTAATTGACTCAACCCAACCGGAATCGGGTCGGGCCTAGCAAGTCCTCCTCGGGCTCGGGTCGGACTCAGGAAAACCCAATTGGGTTCCGGGTCGGACCGCCTGGCCCAACTCGGCCACGACCCGGAAGGGGCCCTAACAATTACCATCTCAATACTTAATAATCTTATTTCAGTTAGTACTTCTTTCGTTCAGGTCTGAGTAAAGAAGAACTGGAGAGGCTGTCTAATCTAGGAACAAAAGCTCAGAAGACAGCTCGAAGGGACATTGCACTAGTTGTAAGTTAATGAAACATGTATTGCTGTTAAAAAGCTTCTCTTTTCAATAATTCTTATAGTTAAGTTATGAGCATTTTATTTGCTCTTTGAGTTCATTCTGTGGTTCTCAATGTTTTTGGCCATTTTGTTTTGAGAAATATCAGTCATTCCAGAAGACACCAACATAGAGATAGCTCATTAGTATGGGATTGAGATGCACAGGAATATTTGGATTGCTCAGTCTTGTGTTATTCAAAATATGATTAGACTCCTAGTTATTATATGGTTTCATCATTCATGTATAAGAATATGATAATAATTGTTTCTCTAACTGTGCACTGAACAAAAACAGCAAACAAGAATCACCCCTCTGATCCTTTTAATGTGATGATTTGGATTAGGAACTTGGAACCGACATTGAGCTAAGTTAGTGTTGTTTTGCGCGTTCTTTTCCATATTTATACACTTTTGTTATGGGGGAGGGTTGTTCTTGAATAGATTCTTAAAGACTTGAGGAGTTGGTTTCTTTTTTGTACTTTTCGAGAACTATTAATGTTTACTTTACCGAAAAAAAAACACCATGGGAGCCAACATGATATAAAAGATTTTTTTTTTTTCAAAAGAAAGACTGGTAAAGAATCCTACTTCAATAACTCAGTGGAGATGTATATTTTTGGGATTATGTGTTATTCAGGTTATCTCACGGAAGAAAGGCTGCATGATGATTAATGTTCCTAAATGTTGAAATAAGTCTGAGAGAGGCTCTGAAATTCGAAAAAAAAAATGCACGATAAGTTCATTTGTGAAAGCAGAAAGAACTCTTGGAAGTTGAGGTCAAATCTTTTGAAATTGCCTGAATTCGAGAAAAAAAACATGCATGATAAGGTTCTTGATTTTCTGATTGATGTTTGACCTTTGCTGAAATATTTTCTAATTATTTTCTTAAAAGTTAATGAAACTAGACCTGGTTTCCTCATGGATGTAGGTGCCTTTATGAACTGAACCACAAAAATTGTTCGTGTGACTTTCTTGTTTGATCTTTACAGTTTTGTTCTTTAATTGGTCAGTTTTAGATCATGACTGAACTGGTTGATTGGCTGCATTTGTAAGTGCTTGTTGGTCTTGTTATTGATCTGGTTTTAAATTATAGAAATTCCTGACACTTAATATTTATTAATTACTCTATTTTGTTTTATAATCTTTTAAAGGTTGCAAGCAGAGGAAATGGTGCAACTACTGTCTCTGGAACCATGTTTTTTGCTTCTATGGTGACCACTTTACCTTATTGTCAACTTCTGTTTTTGTGTTGTTCATGATATATATCTATTTTATATCTTTGACAACATAGCCAATTGTCGATTTTTGAGACAATATTAAGTGTTCTATTCACTTACGCAAATAAAACTTACAGGTTGGTATTTCTGTGTTTGTAACGGGAGGAATTGGTGGAGTCCATAGGCATGGTGAGCAAAGTAAGTTTCATCTCCACTTATTTAGGCAAAAGAAATAAAGAAAATGTTAAAGCTTAAGTAGCTGAATGGAAGTAATCATCAATATAGGTTGTCTTAAACGCTTCACTCTCAGGCTCAGCAAACAGCCGTGAGCTAGGCCTGAATTTTTTTTTTTTTTTTATTAGACCGGATTGAGGCCTGTCCCAGACCTATTTTTCAACATGCAGGTCTTCTTTTTAACCTATTCTGGCATATATTTACATTAGCGATGCGGCACTGAATTAAAAAAAAATAGCGGGCCTGTCGGCCGGCCGGCTGGCCCAACCTCGGACCACCCTATTTTGGGCGGGTCATGCCCGACCGATTAATGAGGCTGAGTTTACTCCCTATCAGCTTATTTATGAGTCGTCCTATTTAACCAACAAACAAACAAATGGGTTTTGATGAAAATATCATTCAGGCATCAAACAGGATAGATGACGATTTGATTACTTTTTCTTATTTGATTATGTATTGGCTGATACTCTTCTATTTGAATTCTTATTGGCAGCCATGGATATATCTTCTGATCTCACTGAGCTCGGAAGGACCCCTATAGCAGTTATCTCGGCTGGTGTAAAATCAATACTAGATATCCCCAGGACTCTAGAATATTTGGTATTTGCTCTTTCTCACAATTGTTTGAGAATCAAGCAATTTTCAGCAACTCTTTTTTTTTTTTCTAAATAATTTCTTATCTGATTTCTTGACCAGGAAACCCAAGGAGTCTGTGTTGCTACTTACCAGTCAAATGAGTTTCCCGCATTTTTCACTGAAACAAGCGGCTCCAAGGTACAAGTGACAACTGTTTTTACGTATGAATTTTTGTATTAAAACTAAAAAGTTACAAAGGTTGGGGGAGAAGACCTCCACCCAAACAAAAACAATTTCCTCCCAATTGAAAAGAAGCCTGTTGCCATGGTAACTTTTAAAGTATTTAAAACTGTAAGACCAAGTAAAAAGATTTTATCTCATAAATCATTATTCAGATATTGATACACAAAAATAATCTTATTTCGATTATTCAAGTAGTCCAAATATAACTCTTAGTTCTTTTTGCATTCCTTTTATAAAATAGGTAATGATTTTTTATTTTCTAACTATCAAGTTTGTCAAGGATATATTGAAATAGCTATAAATATTGCTTCATCTTTTATTGTTTTGTTTGTCAGATCAAATTATGCCATGTGATGTCATCATCCTATATCTCGCTTTCATGAAAGTTTGTTTTAAGTAACCGAGATGAACAAGAATATTGTTATAGATTTCTAGGTTCATAGAAAATGCTGAGACTAGAATTTAACAGCTAAATTGATGTGTCATTTGGAGAAAGTTAATGTTTAGTGAATTTTTTACTTCTTTAAAATTATTGAATTATCGCTCTCGTCGCAAGAGCTCGTACTTTTATTGGTTGAATTTTATTAAAATCAGAAAATGAAAAATCATAGTTTTTTCCACTAGTAAATGTGTGAAATCAAGTAACAAAACACTCTCATTTCTTGTGGCAAAAATTCTAGGCTCCCCACCGTTTGGACACCCCAGAAGAAGCTGCACGACTCATAGGTGAGTTTGTCATTGTCGAGTGATGAAAGTTTTTAAGCGTCAACATTTTTCGTTAATTCTTTCTGTGGAACTATCATTGTATCAATATAGTTTGTTTCTTGTAATAAAAAAAAAAAAAAAAAATCTCTGGTGGGATAATGTATCAATTTCCTTTCCAGATGCAAGCTTGAAGCTTAGACTTGGAAATGGAATTCTAATTGCTGTTCCTATTCCAAAAGAGCATGCAGCCTCTGGAAACTCCATCGAGGATGCAATAAAAAAAGCTCTTCAAGAAGCCAGGTACCTCATAATTTAGTTGTCATCATTTTACATGCTCAATGAAAAAATTTTCCCAACCTTAGAAGTTTTATTTTTCCGGACCGTATCCTAATTTTTCACTTAATTCTTCTGATGATCAATTCAACCTCTTGTCAAAAGGTTTTGGTTGATAAACTAAGCCGAAATTGTTTTTCAGGGATAAAAATGTATCGGGAAGTGAGGAAACTCCTTTCTTACTCAATCGGGTAAATGAGTTAACAGGGGGAGCTTCTTTGGTTTCAAGTATCCATCTTTGAGCTTTTAAGCTGCTTTTTTTTTTTTTTTAAAAAACATCGAATCGATAAATGAACTTTGACTACTAACCGGCGCATAAATTAGTCCGTTGCTTCTAAAAATGCTCAACTTTTCTTTTCCTATAACTGAATCCTTAGACATTGCCCTTGTGAAGAACAATGCTCTCGTCGGCTCACGGATTGCTGTAGCACTTGCCGACCTCAGAAATAGATCTTGCACAGGTGAGTGATCTTATATGATGTAATGATTAGAAAAATATTTGTTCAATAAAAAAATGTATCCATGTTGGAAGGCGTCTCCAAGTCTTTTGTGTGCACACGTGGAATTCTGGAAACTTTGTAACTTTTCTGACGCAGAGCATGTAGCTCAAAGATGTCAAACCAACAGACGACTTGTCAGTTCATCTTGGTCCGACTATCAGTTCGGTAAATGGTATGCTCAACCTAGCCCCTGTAAACAGGCTTGTTTTGAGCTCTCGGGCTAGTTCTACAAGTTTGCCCGTTAAAAAAAAATTATTAATTATCATAAAAAAATACTAGCAATGAACATGGCTAACGAGCTCATCGAACCCACTATAAATGAGATGGTCCGACTTGACAGGCCTGGCTGAGCCAATAGTCTAGGCTTGTGAGTGAATTCTAGACCGGGCAACTGACATGAGTTGGCTCAAAAGTTGGCCCGTCCAAAAAGTGCATTACTCGTTTGTCTTCCTTCCAACAACTTCCTCTTATCTACTCAATACATCAATTTCATCACTCTCTTTCAAGCCTTCTTAATTTTAGCCTTTGTGTTTTCAGCAGGTGAAGCTGGTCGGGTGTCGTAGAAAAATGATTGAGTTGATCATCGATCGGCTTCTGTTGATGGTATTTTTTAGTGTTTCTAAAGAAAATGAAATCATAAGTAATTATCAGAAAACACACCAGATTAACGATAATTACAAACAAAAATGCATCGATTTCTGATTGCTCGCCGTCTTTTCTTTGTCACGGAGATGTTATTTTTGAAACTTCTGATTAAGATTAGAATTTGACATTAATACATTTTTTTTCAGTATTTAGCTCGTCATTATTCTACTTTCTTAATATAAAAGTTGAACTGTTGTGGAGAAACTGTTCTTAATTTCTCAGAATATATTATTTTTCATTTTTTTTCTGAACAAAAATGCAAAAAAAAGAAAAAAAAAAATCATACTTTATGGAGTCCATATCAAGCAAGTCTCATGGTTGAAAAAAAATGCGTTGAATTGCAGTTGGCTTGCACATGAAGATCTGACCGACTGACAATTTGAACTCCAATTTATCAACACATTCAAAGATATTATTTATCTATTAAAAAAATACATACCAGTTACATTGAATATATAAATATATATTCTAAAAAATTTGCATAGTTATTGTCTCAAATTTTAAATCACCTAAACAATTACTCGATTGTTAGATTATAGAAATTTGATTGCATAGATTAAGAAATTTGATTGCATCTCATAAAATTTTAACCGTTTATTCCAATTCCCCACGGAAGAATTTCAGATCGAAAACTCGATTAAATAATTGAGTAAAAAATTATAAATAATTAACAAAGTAATATAAAAAAAAAATGGTGAAATTCTCTTGGGAAGGAAACCAGAGTCAAAAAGGAAAAGAGAAATGTGGGACGTAGGTTTGGAAGTATGCTTAACCACCTTGTCTCTTTGGCCTAAAATGGTTAGATAATAACAAGTGAATGGCCACTGACCCATTTTAAAAACCCAACAAATTGAGTTTTAGGACCAACTTTCGTCAACTTTCTTTGCTTTTCTCACCACTTTCCTGGCTACCAAACAAAAACTGAGTGCATGGTTTGTCTTTGTTAGGGTATGTTTGGATTCTTGTAGCCATTGGGAATATTGAAAAGCTTTTTCTAGGCCAGCCCCTGTTGGCTGATTCTCTATCCACCTCAGTCGAAGACAGAGAATAAAGAAAATGGAGCGTTTAGAGAGAGAGAGAGAGAAAAAGGAGACAAATGTTAGAGAGAGAATGAGTGTTTCTCTCCATGCCCATATTCCAGCTCAAGAGAGAAGGACAAGAAGAGGGTGACGACAAGAAGACCTTCCAACCATTGTCGACAACATTGGGTATGAAGAACATAGCTTTAATTCTATACCAAATTTGAATCTTTCTGAACTGGAGACAGAGCTTGCCCATAAAATTACACCCGAATATTGATAGGGGGAAGCAGGATTTGGAATTTTCATGGGGCTTTTTATGGGTTTTTGATGAATTACTAAACCCAGCAAGGTTTTTCGCTGTTGATGATTTGATAGCCTGGTTTTGATTCTGGTAGTTTTCTAAAGCTCTCTTTTGATTTATCTTTTCGGGATATTTCTTCAGTATTTGATGATATATCCAAATACCCATTTGTCATGTTTGGTTTGTATCAGTGATTTGCTGGATCCAAATCTTGTAGGATAGAATTCTATTTGCATGATATCAAAGATTGAGTGGATTTTTCATCTTTCTCATCAATCAAAACATCCTGCTAAAAGGGCCTGGCTCTCTCTCTCTCTCTCTCTCTCTCTCTAGAAATTCTACTTTTTGTTCACTCCCCGATTCCGAAACTGGGTCTTAAAGTAATTTGCTAATGTTTCAAGAAGATGGTTCATCTTCCTTAACTTCATCACCCCTTCAATTCTTTTCCATGATGTCTCTTTCACCAACCTTCGGATCACCGTATCCATGGCTCAGAGAGCTCAAATCTGAAGAAAGGGGCTTATATCTGATCCATTTGCTGCTAACTTGTGCAAATCATGTGGCCTCCGGCAGCCTTGAAAATGCAAATATTTCTTTAGATCAAATCTCCCATCTGGCCTCCCCCGTTGGCGATACAATGCAGCGAATTGCTGCTCATTTCACCGAGGCGCTTGGCGATCGAATCCTCAAATCTTTGCCGGGGATCTACAAGGCTCGATATTTGACTCAAACTCCCCTTGTTTCTGAGGAAATTGTTGTTAGAAAACTGTTCTTCGAAATGTTTCCATTCCACAAAGTGACTTTTTTGCTGACAAATCAAGCCATTATGGAAGCCATGGAAGGAGAAAAGATGGTTCATATTATTGATCTCCATGCTGCTGAACCGGCGCAGTGGGTTGTCCTTCTTCAAGCTTTGAGCTCCAGACCAGATGGTCCACCCCATTTGAGACTCACTGGAGTTCATCAACAGAAAGTGATATTGGATCATATGGCTCGAAGACTTACAGAAGAAGCTGAAAAATTGGATATTCCTTTTCAGTTCAATTCGATAGTCTGCAAATTGGAGAATCTAGTCATTGAAAATCTTCGTGTAAAAACCGGGGAGGCTCTTGCGATAAGCTCAGTTCTTCAATTGCACACCCTTTTGGCCTCAGACGATGAACCTCAAAGAAGAAGTTTAAACGGAGCTCAATTTTATCGAAATATGCAAGCGAACAACGGACTGGCAGGAGAGTTAATCGATAAAGAGATGGCAAATGGGTGTAGTCCGAGCTCCGATTCGGCCTCCTCTTCGCCATTATCGCAGTCTAGTTCGACGAAGATAGATAGTTTTCTCAACGCCTTGTCGGCTTTGACCCCAAAAGTGATGGTAGTTACAGAGCAAGACTGTAATCACAATGGATCCACTCTCATGGAGCGGCTATTGGAAGCTCTCCATTCATATGCAGCCATTTTCGATTGCTTGGAGTTCACCATGGGAAGAGCACCGTACGAGAGACTGAAGGTGGAGAAGATGATATTTGGAGAGGAAATCAAGAACATCATCGCTTGCGAGGGAATCGAACGGAGGGAAAGGCACGAAAAGCTCGAGAAATGGATTCACCGGCTTGAATCGATCGGGTTTGGAAATGTAAACTTGAGCAACTACAGCATTTTACAAGCGAAAAGGTTGTTGTTAGGATATGGCTGCGACGGGTACAAGATCAGGGAAGAGAGTGGCTGTGTGGTCATCTGTTGGCACGACCAGCCGTTGTTTTCGGTCTCGGCTTGGAGGGATAGGAGGTAGAATGAAGAAGAAATTGTCTTGGGTTTTTTTATCCTTTTTTTTCTTAGTTTGTCAAAGGAATTACAGTCCTTCCATGAACATTGTTAGAAGAAACTTTGAATGGCCATCTTCTTCTTCCTCTAAAACATGACAGAAGTGGAGGCCTTCTTCTTCTCCTATCTGTATATCATTTGTTTGATTTCTCAACTGATGGTTTCCCAGCTCACTTGTAGTATATTTTTGAGGAGTAACTTTATATTTATTTTTTAATTTTATATTTTATTTTATTTTTTAACGTGTTAATAATTAATTAGTACAGTTAATATTTTATTTATATTAATTATTATACTAAGAAACAATTGCATAAAAAAAAAAAAGTTAAATTGCCGTAACCATTAAAATTACAAAAAAACAATTGTTTATTTTTATATAAATAATTGTTTAAAGGCCTTTAGGACCCAACCTAGAACCTGCTGGGATGGCCGATTATAGAAACCCCTGAGCTCGGCCCAATACTTGTTGGGACCGAGTTAGCCCGCTCTCTTTCGGGCATTACAGCCTGCAGTTTAAACTTAAAATACAATTTATTTTGTGGGAAAATTACTATTTAGTCCTTAAAGTCAAGGATCAGTAGCAAATAATATCTTAAACTTGATTTTTTAACATTGTCTTGTACTTTGTATTTTTGTAGCAAAACGACACATATTTCGACAAAATAGACCAATGAATCACTAAAAAATAAAACACGTTGGCTGATCACAAACTACAGACAAAAAATTTATACACAACAAAAAGGTTATAATGACACAATTGATTACTCACTAGAAAATAACGTGACACATTGATAGTCGATGTAAAATTATACCAACAGATCTATAACGATGACGGTAATGATATCAAAGAGAGTGGTGACGAGAACATTAGGACTATTGTAAACATCAATTTAAGGACATTTAGGGCCTCCTCTTTTGGTCTTCCAATTGTTGTAGCAAGGACAAACTTGCTTGTTTCCGTATGTGCCCGGAGGAACGCATAAGCATGTGGCGCAGCACTTCTGGCAGAAGAACATGCACGGCTTCTTAAACGATGTTGCCGAGCACCTCGAGTGGCACCTCGATCCGCATTCTAAACACGTAAAAATTAAAATTTTATCACGTAATTGTTCGAGAAATAATCGTGTCCAAGCATTAAAAAATAATAATTATTATAAAATTAATTACCTTGAGGGTGAAGACTTCCTTGGGTTGTGCCATACAGCTGAAAAAGGAAATACCATGAAAATAAATAAATAATTAAAATAAATTAAACACTAAATTTGAGATTAAGACGTCACCATTTGGTGATCGTTGCCTAATTCTGAGAGTCCTGAGGCTGAAATCTCCACTCTTGAAGCCTAGAAAGAGAGAATATCAAACTTAGCAAACAGGACAGAGAAACTACATTCCTGCATCTCTTTTTCACAACAGTTTTTTATTTTTCTTTTTGCATTCTTTCTAAATTCCATTTTTCAAAGCTGTAAATTAAAAAACTAAATAACATAGTGCTTGAAATTACCTGGTTTTCTGAGACAAATAGAAGCATCAAAGCTAGGCACAGAAAGAGGACACCAAAATTCCAACCCATTTTTCTAAAAAAAGAAATAATAAAATATTTGAGAAGGATTTCTGAAGTTGCCCAAATTGAGGAACAGAGTGAGAGAGTTGAGTGTTTGTGTGGAGTGGAGAAGGAGGAAAGAGGGTGTATTTGTAGGCGATGGGTGGTTTTGCAAGTTGGCCAAGGGTCAACATTTTATGTTAATATTCTCAAATTATTTCAAGAATATTTTTTATTATTTTTTTCAATGGATTATTGTACAGTCATGATAATTAATTAATTAATTAATTATGGACCCAATAATAGATTTTTTTTTTTTTTTTTTGAAGAATGATTAACTCTGAAATTAATTGATTTTTTTTTTCTTTTTGAAAAGAATTTTGAAATTTACTCTTTTGGGTGGGTCACGATTTCCATGAGTTGGTTTAACTGTCAAGAGTGTAGCAGAACAACATGGTTGTGAATATACAATACTACCCTTTCTCTCAGAATTTAATGAATTTTTTCACTTCATGTTCATAACATTTATAGGATACGGAGAAAGACATGGATGCGTGGCCAAGCACGGTCTATTTTGGTCCAATTTTACCCCACAATTTTTTGTTATAAGAATAAATAAATTGAAATGTGCAAAGAAATTGAGGAAGACAAATATTTAGAATTGAACTCTTTCAAATTTGTGAATTGAAATTCAGAATAAAATTGTCAAAATTTTAAATAAAATCAACTCAAAAGTTTAAAGTCAAATTCAAACAACTGAGACATACAAAGACGAAATTGAAAATTAGAATCAACTATGAATTGAATTAATTCGAAAGTTAAAATTAAAATGAAAAATGAACTTTCATAAAAATAAAGAGTGAGGCTTATTAGTTGAGGTAGACAAAGACGAAGTGATGATTAGCGAAAACGAGACACTAATAGAACCACTCTACATTAAACTGATACATGACAGGACAACGTTGGCAAGTTGGGTAGATACCAAATGAATTGAGTATTAAGGGTTGTCTGGTAGGATAGAATTAGTGTTTGAACTAGGTTAAATAAGGTTTAGGTTGGGTTATGCAGTTTTTTTAGAGTTTGACACGCGATTTTGTTTCTAATGTTGGACGGTTTTTTGAGTTCCAAAATTGACAATTGAACAATTGTTTATGTACATGCATAGAATCGTTGGCGGTTCCTCAACTTCCTAGAACTAGCTTGAACAGCCTGGGTCGTTTATATCGCGGGTCGATGCCAATTCTGACCACCACTGCATGGATTAGAGAAATTGACATTGGTATTGAAATACAGTTAGCCATAAAAGAACGATCACTTTGCGATAAAATGTCATAGTCACGGGTCAAACAGTTTCTAATCATCCGTGGAGAAAGATGCATAATTCACCAAGGGTAAATGGGGAAAACGAAAGAAGGAGGTTAGACCTTAAAAGCAGAAGCTGATCTCATCCATGTGCGTAGGAAGGAAAAATAGGGAAGTGAAAGGGCCATTGGCCCATTGCCATGTGGAAAAGCACATGCCAGTTTCTGCATATGACTAATAAAAACAAAAAAATAAAATAAAATAAATAAAAATATTAAATGAAAAAAGTGAACCATATGAAAAGGTGGGTATGAACCACATGGTTGCAGTTTCCCATGTTTTCATCCTCATCTATTTCCTTCCATGGTAGGTCATCTCTTAAATCTCTTGTTCATCTTTTTTGCTACAAAAGTGCACATGAGTAGGGTTTTTGAGAGTTCTTTTTGGATGGCTCTTTCATGACTAACAAATTTTTATACGAGGGCAACTTATCAACGTGTTTAATGTCTCGAGAAATATGTAACTGAAATCCAAAAGATGATATAATTTGTTGAGCCGTTGAATTATACTCGGCTGATTCGTTTGTCATATTTATCAGTAAAATGTCATTGATGTTATTTAATCTGTTAAATCTATCACATGAAAACGCACGTGACGAATTTTATTTATTATTCTAATTTTTACACTTAACAAAAAACCACACATTTACGTTATGTAGTTGAATTTAAGAGACAATCGATAAATCGATACTTTTAAAAAATAGAACAAAAGAAATTTGTTAGAATTAAAATGACAATTAGAAAGAAAGTTTTTGTTATGTGTAATATACGTAACGAGTTTAACGTATAAAATGTGTCAAAATGTATATTTGTTCATGGTAGAAAAGTTGAGGTATATTTTGTTTATTAAAAAAACTTGAAGTATCTACCATAAATAATTCCTAAGATCATAGTTTAATTAGTATTTTACCCTATACGTGTATATAATATCTCATACTCCAAGTGAAGTTGAATTCTAGCTACATTCTGCACAATTGAGGTACTGTAATTTGGATGCAAATAGTTGAAGTTATGTTTTGATTAAAATGCATCTTAGTTCTTAAATTTAAAGGTACTTTGTACATTTTTTTAGATAAATGACCATTTGAACTTAAGAGCGTTAGCAATAAAGTCGTTGTAGTTATCATTGTTCGTATTTTGTAACGTAAATTAATCGCCAATGAAATTTGATATATTTGTCAAAATTGCCTCTTGCATCGAGTTTTCTATTTGATTATCTATAAATTTACCAAAATTGTTATATTGAAAGTTATTTTTGTCTGGAAACAATGAAGATAGTGTAACAAAAAAAATAATTTTTTTTTTGTAACATTAATGACGAATACGTAATTGTTAACGCCACTAAATTGAGAGGGTAGGATTTGCAAAAAAAAAAAAAAAAAAAAAAAAAAAAAAGCAAAAACCTAATTGCCTTTTACCCTTAATTTTAAAAGTTAAGTACACTTGACTCTTATTATTATTTATTGGAACAAGTACTCTCTTAAGATAATTATGTTGTATATTCAAGCATGATTAATGTATAAGTATGTTGCTAATCACTGTCGTGTGTTAGATATAAAAACTTAAAAATTAGGAGAACTTGTGTTGATTTAAAGTCACACAGATTTTGGGTCGTTTTACTCTCATAGACTTTTTCACTATTTTTGCTCGTGCTAGTGCCCCAGAAATTCATAAATTTCTTGTAATATGAGATTGAATGCCATAACTCTTATTTGTATTTTATTTCCTATTGGTGCTGTTGGGAAATCCGCACAGATAGGATGACATACTTGGTCACTCGATGCTATGGAGTGTCCCACTCCAGTATCTGTTTCGATTCATGTAGCGACCGCACTAGAATCAACCAATGAGAGTGAAAAAATAGAAACCATAATATTGCCGTGTAATAAAATGGGAATAATCGTGATATAATATTTTATTGTAAAACCCATGTAACGCTTATAGTAATGGCAAGAGCTTTTTATTGCATGTATTAATTTTATAAATATCAAAATATTTAACAAATTAATCTTATTTTAAAGTTTGAGCAGGAGAGTATGCACAGTTTAATATATTATGGGCCGAGGCTTAGTTGTCTTGGGATTTCACGAGTCGACCTTTGGGCCAGCTCGATAAGTATATGCCCAGCTTAATTAGCGTATAATACAATTTTAAAAACTATACTATAAAATATCAAATTTGTATATTATATCTTTCAATTAAATTATGCTTTATAGAGATGAGGGCAGTTTTGCTGATAGACCTTGTTTGAAGATTAAATTATTCAAAAGAACAGTTGGTTCTATCAAGTATTTATTAATAAAAATAATGTTAAATTTATCTTTTATTTTATTTTTTAAATTATATGACATGACAAATAATAATTAGTATAATTAATATTTTATTTTATTAATTATAATTTATCTTAAATACTATATTAATTGGAAAAAAATATCATGTCATGATATTCAACTTAGATTATTAAAATATTGATAAATTTAGGGGTGGACATGGTCTGATTCTAGAGGAGAACTAAAATTGGCATTGTTGGCCACAGTTCTATGGTTCCAGAACGAGACCCAAGACGGTGGGATTCCAAGACCATGTTTCACGCTTTTTTTAACTATTTTTTATCGAATTTTCAAATTTTTTTATGTAGCTTTTCAGATATGAGTCTGTTTTTTTTTACGTTTTTAGGTCTCGTTTTAATCAATTTTCAGGTTGAATTTGACCAATGGTTCGGTTCTATTAGGTCTTCATGGTTTTTGACATCTAGTATCGTAAACCGTAAGTCTTGAGAATTTAGAACCATAATGAATTTTAGATCAAACTGTGACCAAAACAATAATTTCTCTTAAAACATCGATTTTGGTTAGGCTTTGCCCGCTCGTACATAAACTTAACACTACTCTTGATAAAATCAGATCAACGGCTACATTGTAATTTACTCATTTAAAATTATGAATAAAATTATTTGACAAGAGTAGTTATATAACTACTCTTCAATCTTCATATATGAATTTACAACGAAAGCAGCAATTGGGTCGGTCCGGGTCCGGTTGAAATGGATTAGGGTTTTGCCATTTCTGAATGGAAACCCGAAGGTCATCTTCTTCAATTTCCCGTTGCAGGCCTTAAAACCCTGCAGATACTCTCTCTCTCTCTCTCTCTCTCTCTCTCTCCAGTCTGGTTCAAAAGTCTGGTTTTGGTTTTAGAAGAGCTTCTGAACTCTTGAACTTTGTTAACTACCTTTTCTCCCTGTAAAGTTTACTAGAAATGAGCAGCTGGAAGAGTCTTCTTATTCGAATTGGTGACAAGTGTCCCGACTACGGGACTTCCTCCGACCCCAAAGACCACATTGTTCGTGCATTCATCTTTGTCCTTTCTCTATCTATTTCTATCCTCTCTGCAATGAGATTTCAGGTGTTGCTTTTTAACCCTGCTCTATGTAGGAGACATGCTTCAGTGCGATTCGTCGAGAGGTGGATCACTCTGAGAATGATATTATATCTGTAAGTGGTTTACTCGTTATGCATTGGCTTATATTTTTCTTTTCTTGTTTGGGCATCTGAGGATAGCGCGAGAACTGAAGTCAAATTGTTTAGTTGCATTGGAATGAAGTTAAATTCTTTATTAATTTGATTTGCAATGCTTCCACTGGAAATTTATAATCTAAACAAGTGTTCGTCTATTATTGCAATTGTTTTGTTTTGAAATGGAAAATCAGGGAAATGTGTATAGTTTACCATGATCTACATGTAGTTGTTTGTAGTTCGCCGGCATGGTTAACATATTATTGCATGGAGCTGGGGCTTTCTATGTGGGCATAGTAATTGACTGTATATATCCGCCTCAGCTATAGAACAGTGATTTATTCAATATATTGCAACGAGTAATTTCTGGATAGTATTGTTATATGACTTTTGAGATTGATGTCTGTTCTCGCATATGAGAATTTGCTTCATAGTTAGTTAGTGTTGGTGGCATGCTTGGCTTTTGTGTGGGGATGCTTTGGCATTTGGAGTAGATAGTTAGTCTTGATGCTTAGGGCCGCACAACCTAGGTCTTTCGTTTCTATAGAGTTTTTTGTTAACTTTTTTTACTTGGTTAAAATTGGTTTTTTTTTTTGTTTTTTGCGCATATCAATTGATTGTATTGTTTATATTATCTATTACATCAAAAAATGACTTAATTTATGCACGTTGAACCACTTATGGCCTCCTCTTATTCTCTCCTTACAGTTCCTTCTCCAATGTGCTGAGCAATTGCCACATAAAATTCCTTTGTATGGGACTATGGTAAGTTACTTGTCATTGTTTATTATTGCAATTTTCTTATTTTATGCATTCATGTATTCAAGCGTCTGTAGGTATGTTAATAGTGGAGCAGTGATATTCTTTTCAATGATTTGTTATCTTTGTAGACTAAGTGGGTAAAGATTTCAATTTTGTGATATGTATTTGGCTTTGACAATGATTTCGAGTCATCTGGCGAATGATTAGAAAAAATGTCTATTTTTTTGTTTACTTTTGATTCTTAAGAGTAAATTGCATGACTTATTTAGCTTTGAGTCAGACCAAAGCCCACACATTATATATTTATTTGTTTTACCTCAAGCATAATATACGGGAAAGAGAAATCAATCAGTTTATTTTGTGAGAGTGCGTGTAAAGTTGCTTCTGGGATAAATAAAATATTATTTGTTTTACCACCTGCTAGCAAACGTTGATTGTCTGAAGTATTACATTGCATTCCTTGTAGAAGTATTTTTATTATCTGAGGCACTATGGTATTATTCGTAAAAGTATCTGAAGCATTTTTTCCTATAATCTAAACATACCAATCCCCTGTTCAATTCAAAGTATACAGTGGCTATGTCAGCCTTACAACATAATCAAATATTAACCCACGCTCATGCTGAACTTTTTTTCAATATAATTTCATCTTTGGGAAAGCCCCAAAAAATGGTTTATATATACATTGAAAAAGTTGGAAATTTTACTCTCTATAGTTGCGCAATTCGGATGTCGTTAAAATTACATTGGCATACAATATTTTCCTATTATGTTTCTTGTCTATCGAATTAAATCTGTACAAATATTGAATTTCAAACTTTGAATTTGATATTTGCCCTTTATTATTTTCCGTTTTTCTTGTTTTTCTCTTCTTTTCATGTGAACATTGATCTTTTCCGCAGATCAAGTGCTGGTTTCCTTGTCTTTATGCAAATCCCTTTTATATGTCTGCAGATTGGGCTGACAAACTTGGAAAATGAAGATTTTGCAAGGAAAATAGTGGATAATATTCAAGCAGTTTTTCAGGTAAGCGAAGTCTGCTGTTATACCGTAGTTTGTTTAGCTTCTACGTTCTTGAAGTCTGTGATTTTGATAACCCTGAAAGTGTAATAACATTTAGTGCTAAGGAATCTGATCCTAATTATTTGTCTTTGACAAAATTTCCTCTTATCTAGTCCCATAATCACTGACAATATTTTGGTAGTCCAACACAACACGCAATCAACTGGTTTGGTTAGTTTGGAATACAATACCATTGAGAGCTGGATGTGGAAGTATCTTTGGATGTTTATAAAATTTTTGGCATGGTGATCAATTTCTTTTGAATTATATAAGATGTCGCACTGAATCTTAGTATTTAAAAATTAATATTGATCCTGGTAGCTGCAGTGATTGATCTTTCTTCTGTTGTTCTTTCTCAATTGTTATTCAGGCATGTTTAGATTCTGGAAGCTGCGACAGGATTCGTATTTTATTACGCCTGTTGACTGCTTTGGTATGTATACTGGTTCTTTTTTCTATGTGATTGCTCAAGATTGCAATTGTTGTTGTTTAATTATGATATGGGATGGATAATTTTTATATTAACAATGATTGGAATTTTTTTGTTGACTTCCATGTAGAGTTACTTTAAATTTATGGTTTGTAGAGATAGGTCTAGTAGTACTAGATTATAAGTTGCATTAACGGTCAGAATTTATTTACAAGATTGGGTGATGGTTTAATGAGGAATCTAACCAAAATATTAAAAAGTGTATGAAGTATACAACAACATTTTTTGTAGGAATTTCAGCTCTTATAATTCCCTTACACTTCTAGGTGCTTTAGGATATGCACCTTGTCTCAATTCTCTCGTCTTAGAAAGTGTCTGTTTTCCCATGAGTAGGGCCTGATACTCATTCTTCTGTATTCTTATGTTTAATATATTCAATGCATTTATGAAATATACAAAAATAGTACTGAAACTTAAATGCAACTCCCAAAAATACTAGAAAAACTATGAACTTTCTCTTCCTCCCAAATAATTGAAAAATGTGATTTAAATGATCCAAAGTTGAATGGCTCATCCCAAGTCATTTGTCCCGATTAGACTACACACTCTGAATCTAGCACGCTGGAACCAACAACACAGCCCCACCATTCTCTGGTGTGCAGACTCCCACCCACGCCTTCAAAAGCACCTGATGGAAAAGGGAATCACACAGTCCGCCCTGAGCTAAACCACCACCAAAACTATCTTACAATTAAGATAAAAATTATTGACAGTGTCTCCTTCTTCCTGCAAAGCAAACAACAAATTGGGAGTGGGAAAGCCTTTTGTATTAGATTATCTATAATAGGCACCACTGAACGCTCCACGATAGAAGTCAAGAGGACTGATCTAGGGGAGGTTTAGACAAAATTTTCATCAAATTACTCACCTGCAGAGTGATAAAAAGATCATTGTAAAAAGATTCTGGCTGATAGGAGGATTGATGGAGGGGGAAGAAAGGAGTTCAAAGAAGAGCATTATAAAAACAGAGGGTTAAGGGTAGTTAGAACTCAAAGAGAAGGAAAGGGAGACCACAACATCAATTTCATTATTCATAAATAGTGTCTTGAATAATAGTTTAACGACTCTGGCCATGAGGCTTCTTTACAGAGGCTAAATTACTTAAATAAGATACCTATACTTTGTCATAGTCTATTATAATTCAATCTTTGTTTTCAATTATGGTCTTTTTATGAAATTTTAAAATAAGAATCCTATATTTCTCTTTCTAACCTTTTCATTGTCAAATAGTTGCATGTTATTTGAAAATTCCGTGACCATTTGATTGGAGTTTTTTTTTCCCTTCTTCCTAGATGTGCAGTAAAGTTATCCACCCGAGTTCTCTGGTGGCTGTCTTTGAAACATTATTATCTTCAGCTGCTACAACAGTGGACGAGGAGAAAGGAAATCCTTCTTGGCAAGCACGAGCTGACTTTTACATAACTTGCATTTTATCTTCTCTTCCATGGGGAGGAGCTGAGCTTGTTGAGGTATTGCTATTAATTGTTCGTTGTTGGACTAATAGGTTGCTCCATTGCACAGATGGTTATCTTTTTTGATATGTTTGTTTCTTTTAATTTTCTTTGAATTCTGTGTTTCTATTTGCTTAATAATTTTTTTCCCTCGTAAGTGCTATAACTTTTTCTGCAGTTATCTTGGTGAAGCTTCTTGCTGTTGTGCTTACTTTTTAAAGTTTTGTGCTCTTACATTTTTATCTAGGGTTGGATCTCTTTATCAAATTGCTTTGAGTTGTTATATTAGGTGGTTAATTTGCTTTGGAAATTATACCGTGTAAAAATGTTGATTTAAAATAAACTATTAAACTTTATGTTAACAAAGGTGACACTAGTATCATTGGGAAAGTAGTGGATCTGAATTCCAACCTAATACTTTAATTAAAAAACAAGGGCGGTGCTATTTTCTTGTTTCTTAAGTGCAGCAGTGTAATGTGGTCATCCAAATTGTCAACTGTATTTTGTATATTTCATTTCATCAGTATTATGCTTTTGAGTGAATATACACACAAACATGCTGTCTTACCTGCCGCTCTTTTCTTTTACTGATATATTTATTTTATAAACAGCAAGTTCCTGAGGAGATTGACAGAGTCATGGTTGGTGTTGAAGCTTATTTAAGTATTAGAAGACATTCTTTGGACACGGGTTTATCCTTTTTTGAGGATGATGATGAACTGGAGAGAAGTCTTCATGAAAATGTATTAGCAATTTTCCACTGAGTTGGTCATTGATGATATTTGATTGATTCTTTATTTTGCTCAAAATTTCTTTAATTTTCTTCCTTCTATAGAAGTTTTGAACGAGTTTTTGCACGTGCCTATGCTCCTACATTGCTCTATTCTTTCAATAAAAATTTCTTTGCCAATAAAAAGTTCAATTAAATTGTCGTAGTTGGAAGTAATTTTTATTTTTTCATTTAGACACGTGTTTCATTTCCCGTACTGGACAGAGATGAAATGTTTACAGATTTAACAGCCACCACTATCTTGCTTTTTAAACTAAACTTTAACTTGGATGAACTTTTCCTGGCTTGTCTTCTGTTTATTGGCAAGATGCTGAGTTTCAAACTTCTTTTTTCTGTATCTCTTCTAGGCCTCTTTTTGCCCCTTTTAAACATAATAAAAATTTTCACTTCCTTATGGGAGGAGAAATGTACTTCTGGAGGAAAGGAGTAGTTTTTAATTTGAGTTATATTCAGTCGCTATTCTTGATAATCTTAATCAATCTGTGACAAATGAATAGTGTGATTGACAGTTTTTGTAAACCTCTATCAACAGAGTTCTCGTTTTGATTTTTTCTTGGTTCTGGATGTATTTAAGGATTTTGTGGAAGATTTATGGAGCCGGATACAAGTTTTATCTGGCAATGGATGGAAAGTTGATAGTGGTATTTCCTTTTGCTTTTATTCATTTAGTATTCTTTAGCCTTATCAGTTTATTTATTTTTGAGTTAGACATCTCCTTTGCCTTAGACGTGGCTCTGAGTTGGTTGTGGACTTATCCATAAAACTTTACCTTAGAATTGGTGGATTTGTGGTCTAAGTATTTGAATAGTGGACTCTCAGTTGATGTGCTACGAAATGATTTATTGCTATCCCGGAAAAAAAATGTGTAGTGAGTGCAGTGCCATACTTGAACTTGTTAATTTTTTTTTAATAGAAAACGAAATGTATTAAAAAAAGAATATGCAAGAAAGAGAGATTGATCATTTCCACAGTTTAACAAAGTTATTCTTTTTCATTTACTCTGTTTAAGTGAGTTATCGCTAGTTCTCTTTCTGCTCAGTGCTTCATTCACCTTTAATACTGAAAGGAATTTTTTTTCTCTTTTTCCAAGGCATTTTGATTATGCATCATCCAGCAATTTCTATTATCACCGTTCTGGTTCATTTTTTATGTAGAATATCTGGTGAATATTATGAAAAAATCAAGGCTTTGGCCTTATTAATTATAGTCTATAACATAAAGTAAATCTTCTTTTTTGTCGATCAACTGATATAATCTTCTTTTTTGTCGATCAACTGATATTTTGATTATTACTGACACATTTTCCAATTGTTTCATATTTTTTGTTTAATAACTATGTCTATAATTCATTTTTATTTTTATTTCTATCTGTGTTTCCAGACTTAATTTGTTTTTTACTTCACATTTTAGTTCCCAGGCCACACCTTTCATTTGAAGCTCAGCTAGTTGCTGGAAAATCTCACTACTTTGGGCCCATTAGCTGTCCTGGCCAACCTAATCTACCAGCTACATTCTCTGGATTGACTTATGCTAAACAGAAGCATGAGGCCGAATTGAAGTATCCTAGAAGGATCCGCAGATTAAATATTTTTCCATCAAATAAAATTGAGGTAGTTGTCCTAATACACGTGATCAAGTTATGATTGTTCAATAGATCCCTAGGTTTTTATTAGTTCAAAAACAAACTTGATTTGTGGATGTGTTTGCGGTACCCTGAATGATGATGATTCAATCTTGTTGTTGATAATTAAACACTATTTTAGATTGAGGGTTTTTTCTTGAGAAGGATTTTTCCCTTCTCTTTTTTATATTTTCTTTTTGTATTTCTTCTTAATCAGTATACTTCTTGTCTTATATAAAAAAAATTTAAACACTCTTTTGCTTGGAAAAAGCTTAAGATTCCTGGTCTTATATTGTTTAATTGAAGATAGAGAGAGAGAGAGACCCCGATTTAGTTTACACCTTTACTCTGCAAAGCTTCTACTCATTTTTCTTATTTTTTTCATATTCAAAGTATGGTTAAAATTTATATGGAAAAATGTTTTGAACTATCATGTTCATTTTCTTTAATAGCTTTTAAATTTTTTAGTGAGAATTCTGCTTCGTGTGTAAATGAAATTGAATTATGTCAATTTGTTATAAAATTTTTAGCATTTAACCATTCTGGGATTGTCATTCTTTTTTTTTTTTTTTTCTAATTGTGAGTGGTGCTTATATGATGGCAGGATCTGCAGCCCATAGACCAATTTGTTGTGGAGGAATATCTATTGGATGTGCTTTTGTTCTTCAATGGCTGGTTTGTCAAATTCCTAGGAATTGAACAATTTAAGTACTTCTTTAGGATATACTTTTTAACTGCAAAGTATGATGAATAGCTAATCAGCATGTGATGCATTAAGTGAAGTACAAATAATTGTTGAATTGATTTTTATTATACAAATCTCAAACGGGTATTTTTTTCCCTTTTTTGCTGTCTCGTGACTCTTGAAGACGCATTTAGTATTTGCTTTTTTCTATTCCTTGACAATTAATGACATTTTGTTTCAATGCATTAACTATTTTAATTTTCTCATAAACAACAATGGATGTGATACCTTATACTTTATCGGAATTCCATGTTTCAAAATCTTATTGTTGTGAGTTTGGGTCAGTTCATTTGTTGAATGAAAAATATCTACCAGAAAATCTACTGAGAGAAGAGACCATAGTCTCGTATGTATATATCCAAAAAACAATCCAAAATGTTGTGTGGAAGCTGGAAAATTCTATTCTTTGCTTTCTATACTTAATAAAATTCATTTATTGAGAAAGAGTAAAATATTGTTGAATACCTTTCACGTTTCTCTTTACCTGCATTCAAGTTTTTGTGCAGAATTTTAATGAGTTATGTTGGTTTCTTCTTGCAAAGCTAGTCGAAAGGAATGTGCTTCTTTTATAGTTGGTCTACCTGTACCCTTCCGATATGAATATTTTATGGCGGAGACAATTTTCTCTCAGGTATGTCATTGTAATATGTAAATTGGCAGGGTTACAGTGTAGTTGTTTATAAATTGACATTATATTAAAAGTGACGAGGTAAAAAGTTTGTCGACTCAATTACGGGTAAACTTCATAATGGTGAAAAAGGATTGAATAAACAAAACTGATGGCAGATGAGAACCTGAAGATAGCTGACCTATTTTATGCTCCAGAGGCCTTCTAGGATTGGAGATTCATTTCTTATTGCAATTGTTTTCTTAAAGGTACAAAATTTGATTTGTTTTATATATTTCTTTTTTTTATGCGCAGTTACTTATGCTACCAGAGCCACCATTCAAGCCAATATATTATACACTGGTTATTATTGATCTATGTAAGGTATTGCAAATTTCTTGTGCTTGACTGCATGATTAGTATTTTCATCGATTTCTAGAATTTATTGTTTATTACTTAGGGTTTCACGTGGGTTTATGAACCAATTTACATTATGTTGTGATTACATCTGATGAGATGCAACTCTCTAGGCTCTCCCTGGAGCTTTCCCTGCAGTTGTTGCTGGTGCAGTTCGTGCACTTTTTGACAAAATAGCTGACTTAGATATGGAGTGCCGCACCCGACTAATCCTTTGGTTTTCACATCATCTGTAAGTTCTGACATCTATTGTGTCATGTTTTTAATTGGTCCAAATGTTTTGCGGCACACTCAGATTTATCCTAAGTTATTTTCCTATGGTGAGGCAGATTAAATTTGATCAGTGAAAAGTGGTGAGGATGTCAGTTATTTTTTTTAGGATTGTGGATTTGATGTTTCTATGGTCAGATGTAAACGTTTTGGCTTGTGTCTTGGTGAAAAAGAAACCATTTATGGCACTTTATTTGTCATGAAAAAATATTGTTAATCAGAATATCTATTTGAATTGGTTAGTGGTGGAATCTATGTTTGAAGGTTACAAAGATTGACTTGTTGATGAATAATAGTTTATACCTGGTGAAGATGCTTGAAAATATACTACAGGTTCTCTTATTGACCAACTCTCTCAAGTAGTTTGAAAACTGAGGATTTTATGTTTGCTGTGTAAAGTTTATTATTTAGTTAAAATGTTGTTAGTGTTGATCGTTTGTCTGGTTTCAAAAGAGACAATTTCTTCCATTTTTTCTTTTTTGTGTTTTATTTATAAGAAGGGCAATGAGAATGCAAAACAATTTAGACTGTCCTTTCGCTTTAAAATTCAATGACATGTTATTATCTCCTCTTGAGATCTCATAGTTGCTTCCTTAGCTTCTATGATTTAGTGCATGAACTTTGTTCAAAATCGAATTTGAAACGAGTTATATTATGGGTTGATTGTAAATATGAATTTGAACCTTCTAGAGTTGTTCATTAATCATTAACCATAGCTAATTCTATTTTATTTAAATGAGATAAGATGGAATTCATTTAAACTGTCTCTAACTAGAGATTCTTAGGTTTTATTTTAGTTGATACTCTCCCTGAAGTGTAGGATATTTTCTTTTTGTATTCAGTAGAATAGATTCTTGAAATTATCTTTAAATGTAGAGGTGTTGCTCGGTATTTCATAATGAAATGAGTGATAATAAGCCATTAGTTTTTTTTCTCAAGCTATCTTTTATTTCTTGGTAAATTATTTGTTAATAAGTTACTTTGGAGAATTGTGCTCTCATCGGTTTGTCTAGAGTGTAGTGAAAGAATTAGGAGGATAAAAGAGGAGAATTTGAGTATGCTTGGAATTTTTCCTTTTCGAGTGGGGACTGTACGTGTATTCCACATGTTTATTTCAAAAATGAAAGTTTAAAAAATTTTGTTTGCAAGTGTATTGTAGTTGCAAGAAAGGGAATTTTTTAGGCCAACCGATGGTAGAGAAAATGTTGGAAAAATTACTGGTCTAATTATATTTTGTAGTAACCAGTTTAGATAAATCTATTGTTTTGTTTTGTAATATGTAGTTCTCGTTTCCTAATTACGCAGATCCAACTTCCAATTCATCTGGCAATGGGATGAATGGGCTTATGTGCTCGACCTTCCTAAATGGGCTCCACAGCGGGTTTTTGTGCAGGAGGTTTTAGAGAGAGAAGTCCGTTTATCATACTGGGACAAAATCAAGCAGGTAAATACTTATTAAATATGTCTTCAAGTCTTAATTTTTGGAACTGACAAGAGCTTGTTTATTTTCAAAACCTGCATTCATATGCTTTCAGGGTTTGTATTTGTTCCTTTATGTTTAGAAATGTTTTCTAGAATTAACAAGTTTTTGAAATTGTTAACGCATATGGACAAACACTATATGTGCGCATCTATACTCAAGTTCTAAGAAGTCAGGATGTGTACTCTGTTGGGACTTAGGAACTGTTATGTACATTTTTCACTAATATTGTGTTTCTGAGAATTATTTGGTATTGTTTTATTTTTCAATAGCTTTTTGTTTACCCTGAATGGCCCCAAAAGTTGATCCATTATAAAATGTGAAATATGTTTGAAATTAAAAACTGCGAAACAATCCTGACCTTTTTTGTATGTCATGCTGAACTGTTGGATGCAGCTGTATTCAATTCTGTCCTATCTACCCAAATTCTTCCTACCTTTTCCCCTTACTAACAGTTTATTAAATCCTGGTAAATTTTTTTATTTGTTCTTTTAATGTTATAATTAGTTTTTATTGCTAAAAAGAGTGACAGGATGAACAAATCCTGCATGGGTTAAGTGTCGTTACTTTTTATCCTGACTATATGTGTTTGCTCAAGCTGACTTTATTGAGATAGATAATGTAGAAAAGGCAGCTTGAGCTCTTAAAACTCACTGTTTTATTCTCTTGGCAAACTTGTAAAGCCTTTATCTCTATTTTTTGCATGTTGCATTCAGAGCATTGAGAGTGCACCTGGTTTGGAAGAATTGCTTCCTCCCAAAGGTGCACCAAACTTCAAGTTTGCCATTGGTGACAATAGCGAAGGAACTGAACAACATAAACTTTCTACCGAGCTCAATAACATGGTGAAAGGAAAGGCATCTGCTCGTGAAATAATATCGTGGATAGAAGAAAGCGTATTTCCTGTTCATGGCTTAGAAGTTACTATCACCATTGTTGTACAAACTCTTTTAGATATTGGTTCAAAAAGTTTCACTCATTTAATTACTGTGTTGGAGAGATATGGTCAAGTCATTGCAAAGATATGCCCTGACCAGGACAAGCAAGTTCTACTTATATCAGAAGTAGGATCATACTGGATGAACAATGCCCAAATGACTTCAATAGCAATTGATAGGATGATGGGTTACAGGCTTATATCCAACTTGGCTATTGTTAAATGGATCTTCTCTCCTGAAAACATTCAACTTTTTCATACCTCAGATCGTCCGTGGGAGGTACACACTTGATTTTTCTTTATATTTTTCCTTTGCTCTTTTTTTGTTTAATTATTTGAGTTGTTTCATTGGTGCCCTGTTCTATAGATTTATTAAAAAACTATAAATGATGATTTCTGAAGAATTCTTAATGTTTTGTCCATAGCAAAATAAAAGCATTAACCGTAGTTTTATGACTCAAATTGGATTATTCTTATGACTTTCTTTAGAGAACGAGTAAAGTTAGTATCAAAGCATCCCTCTGTATAATGCAACATCGATTTGAAAATTTGTTTAGTTCTACGAGAGACACCTTTCTATAACTTTTACAAATATAACGTAAATTAAGAATTTACATATTTTGCTGCTTAATTAGTAAATTTTTTTTTTTACTTGATAAATAACTGATGAAAATTTTTAATGAAGAAATGTATGTTAGGATATCTCCTTTTATTGATTTATTTTTGACAGAACTTGTAAATTTAGAAACTATTAGTACCCTTTTCAGTAAGGAGAGACTCCGTAAGATTTTAATTTTAAAACGTTCTCTTTGTAGATTCTAAGAAACACTGTTAGCAAGACATATAATCGCATCTCAGATCTAAGAAAAGAGATATCCTCCCTTGAGAAGGAAATTTTATCTGCTGAAGAAGCTGTAGTTCAGGCAAAATCAGAGTTGGAGGCTGCTGAATCAAAGCTCTCTTTGGTGGATGGTGAACCTGTTCTTGGTGAAAACCCTGTGAGAATGAAGCGATTGAAATCATATCTAGAAAAGGCAAAAGCAGGAGAGATATCAGTCCGTGACTCCTTAGAGGCCAAGGAAGCTCTTCTTGCACGAGCTCTTGATGAGAATGAGGTATTCATCATGACCATTGCTACTTTGTTTGTAGACTTTGCATGTGCCTAAATTAAAGTTTCCAGAAAGATTTATTTCTAACTACTATTTGCTTGTCCAGGCATTGTTTCTTACTTTGTACAGATGTTTCTCGAATGTTTTGAATGAACGACTCCCAGAAGGATCTAGATCTGGAAGTTTTCATGAACTGAAGTTTATAAATGCTGATTCATCAACAACCATGGACTTTGAAGAACCTTCAGCAATGGAGTTGGATAGTGAGAATGGTGGACCGAAGAAAAGGTTTTCCTGTCATTTGGACAAAAGAAATATATGCTTATGCAAGCATTTGCTCTACCTAACATTTTTGAATCCATGAGGGATAAACTTTTTCTCTTACTATTTGAACAGCCAGGTGAATGGTGAGAAGAAGCGCAATGTGTACACTGTTGGTGAAAAGGAGCAGTGGTGCTTATCAACATTGGGCTATGTCAAGGCCTTCTCAAGGCAGTACGCAACCGAGGTATGAGGATTAACAACGGTTCTATTTATTATTTTATTCAAATCCTAATCATTTCTACCTAGTTCAGCCAAACCACAAAAAAAAAAAAAAAAAACATTAGGTGTAGTATAGTTGACAAGATTTAGAGCAAATTATAGATTTGGACAGATTAAGGAGATAGATCATAAAGAACAGAGTTATCAAAAAACTTAAATGAATTAGGAAGAGACAAAAATAGGGAGAAAAAGATATTAGTACTCAATAAGCATAATCAAATTGTGCTTCAACTATCTAACCAAAGTTTAAATTGCACAAAGGAGGATATCTCTTAACCAAAAATGTTTTCGACATTATGGGATACTAATAAATAATGCCTAAAGTTTTATGATGAAAAAAAAGAGTCTCAACAGCTAAAAAGAGGAAGCTAATAAAATAATAATCTTAATCTATTTCATGTACCAATACAGAATCAATCATACGTAAAAAATCTATTTCTAAAGTTAGTAATGATCTCCCTTATGCTGCAGCCTTTCCAATCAATTACTTCTTGATGATTGATTTCGTCTTTCTTTAATCTAAATTTAATGTTTCTGGTAAAAGAAAATGGAATTTCATAAATCGCCCTGTAATTTCAATTGGTGGTGTAATACACTTTTGTACACAATTGCTTAAATTTTGGGAGGTTAATATCATCTGTGGCTTTTGTGCTCATGTCATCTATACAATGCTAAAGACGATTTTTCATTTTTCATTGACATGTAGATATGGCCCCACATTGAAAAGTTGGAAGCAGATGTATTAACAGAAGATGCCCATCCCCTTTTTAGGAAAGCTGTATATAATGGCCTTGGTCGGCCGATTGATTCCAATTAACTCTAAAACGATGTAAATTATGTGGCGAGAGGGATAGCAAAGACAATGAGGTTAGTGTCGATGAGATTAATTTGTTTGTGGCTTCAGTTTATTGTAAACTGTCAGATTATTGTGAAGATTTCTTTCACATCCTAGTGCCTTAAATCTTAATGCTTATTGTGAAGTTTGCCTGACCCCCAATGATGCTCGAGTGGGGAAGGTTGAAAGGTCCATTTAGAGGATTGGAAAAAAAAAAAAAAAAAAGGATCGCTAGATCATCTATATTCTCACTTTGTTCTTTAATTATATTTAATACTTTGATTAATGTTAATGTTTTAACTCGAATTATAATAATTTAAATGTGTTTTGTGAATGATTTTTTCTAGTTGATTTCGGACATGTAGTTTGTGCAAATAAAAGTATACGAGTGGAATTGATTTAATTTGCTGGAGGAGATTGTAAAAAAATTTGTGTAAAAGTATTTTGCTCACCCTTAAACGTGTTTTGTGATTGTTTTATTTGATGATTTGTTCATTGATCCAACCATAATTAATTGAATTCAACTGCTAATCCTACAAGGATTGAGTTGCAACTACTAGATTGCAACAAACAGATCAGGATACAAATTGTTATTTTATTTTATTTATTTAATTTTACATTCCTGTAAAATGTAATTTCAGTGTAAAATTATTGTGATGTTTCTAATAATCTAGTTTTAAAACACTAATTTTATTTATTATAATTGTTATTTCTTTATGAGTAATTTTATTCTATTTTTATTTTACGTAATTAATATAATAAATTCTTAATACTGGATTCTTTATTGATCAGCTTTAAACTCTTAGGTTCTTCGAGGGACGCGTGGCTTTACATGAAAATTTGGCGCTAAAATATAACGATAATATTTAATGATGGAAAACAGAACGGATAAGAAAAACAAGACCCTCTCGCTCTCTCTCTCTCTCTGCAATGCCGTACTCACCAGCAGCTGCGGCACCAACCGGCACTGTGCTGCCGCAGCTTCGATCGGCTTTCTTTCCGTTTCTGAAGATGCATTCACTCGTTCTTCCTACTTGCTTCCCTTGTTCTTCTGCCAACCATAAGCACCGTTGCTTTCCTCGTTTTGGAACGTGTGTTCGCGCTTCTGCTAGTTCTGCTCTTGATTCTGAAAATGGCGCTGTTTTAACTCAGGAGAAGCCTGAACCTTCATCATATGGGAGGCAATTCTTTCCTCTAGCTGCTGTTGTTGGCCAAGTATTCTCTCTCTCACTCTGTTTCTCGCTCTTCCCCTTGCATTGTTTCTCTGGTTTTGTATTTAGGTTTATTGTGGTTTTGCAATGAATTTAATCACTTGTGGTTGATTTGAAGTGCGCGCTAACTTTCTTCATCTGTTAAAACCTAGAATTATTGTTATATAATCCGGCATTGGGGAAGGATTTTCTCGATATTACCTTTAGGAGCTTGCTTCGATTGGTGCCATTATTGTATTCTCTAAAATATCATTAAATTGACTATATAATATTAAATATTCAGCCGTTTTTGCTCGTTTGATTAAACGAAGGAAGAAAATATTCGACAAAGGAAACAATATAATCCGAGCTTGCAGTCCGTCAAAAATTGGTTATTGAAATTTGATTTCACCATTCACCCGCTGCCAAATTTTGTGAAATTAATGTTTAAGTGAAACTGATGAGACTTATGAATGGTTAATTGAACGTCTCATGTACAATCCTCCGCGCATCTTGTGTTAAAGGATGCAATCAAAACGGCCCTTTTGCTTGGAGCTATTGACCGCGGGATTGGAGGTATTGCTATTTCTGGAAGGCGAGGAACTGCTAAAACAGTTATGGCACGGGGATTGCATGCAATTTTACCACCCATTGATGTAGTCACAGGTTCAATAGCAAATGCTGATCCAGCCTGCCCCGAAGAGTAAGGTTACTTAGTGTTTTGTATCTAATTATTTTACGATGGAAATTCTTTAACCAGAAGTGCGTGTATGACTCTTCTAATGTGGTGTAATTTGAAGTATATTAAAAAATCCATTTTCCTCAATGAAGTATTAGCTATTAGAGCCAACGGTCACATGAAGTTATAGCGATGTACTTTATATGCTAAGTTTGTAGAACTCTGAATCGTAATTTGCATTATATTCTGATTTTGTCTCCATGTTTAGTTTTCTGTACAGTGTGACACTGTTTTCCTTTCTTTCAGCCTGTAGAAGAATTTCATTTCTTTGTCAATATACAACTGATATATTTTGATTTCGAAGGTGGGAGGATGGCCTTTCTGAATGTGTTGAGTATGATTCTGCTGGTAATGTCAAGACCCAGGTGGTTAGATCTCCTTTTGTTCAGGTAATTACCATGAGATTATTAATCTATTTTCGGATTAATTTAATTTGTTGGATGAATCAAGTTCTTTTTTCTTTTCAGATTCCTCTTGGAGTTACAGAGGACAGACTTATTGGATCCGTTGATGTGGAGGAGTCAGTGAAAACTGGAACAACTGTTTTCCAGCCAGGCCTTCTTGCTGAAGCACATCGAGGAGTTTTGTATGTTGATGAAATCAATCTTCTAGATGAGGGTATCAGTAATTTGCTTCTTAATGTACTGACTGAAGGAGTGAATATCGTGGAAAGAGAAGGAATCAGTTTCAGGCACCCCTGTAAACCACTCTTAATTGCTACCTATAATCCAGAAGAGGGCGCTGTGCGGGAACATTTACTAGATCGAATTGCAATTAATTTGAGGTACAGTCTGCCTACATGGAATGGTAACTTGCTCTCATTCTTATTCCACTAATGACGAACTTCTTCTTCAGTGCAGATGTTCCGATGAGTTTTGAAGACCGTGTTGCTGCCGTTAGCATTGCCACTCAATTTCAGGAACAGAGCAAAGAAGTCTTTAAAATGGTTGAAGAAGAAACAGACTTTGCAAAAACTCAGGTATTTGATTAATAGATCTTGTTTACATTGAGCAGTATTTATGTTAGGCGTCATACCCTTAAACAGAGAAGGTCTGCATTTTTCCGAAACAGATGCATTGTTCTTGACACTCAATGAGAGAAAGTCTAAGATAAGTATTGTATATCATAAAACAGAACGCTGATCTTATCTCACATCACGACTTCGACATTGGTTTGCTGAGGAAAAAATTGAGTTCTGTTTTTTTTTTTTTTGCATTATTTCTTGTGGTGCATAGTACAATTTTCTTTCTTTTCAGTGACAAACATTCTGATAATACCCCCCTTGTGGCTGACTGATGCGATGAGAAAGGATAAAGAAATGAGGGGGGAGGTTGATGTGTGCTGGAAGGTGTGAGATGGTTTTTGGGCGTAAGCGAGCTGGTATGGGAAGGGTTGTTTTGAGAAAATGGTTAGGATATTAGCAGAATATTTTCAATAAGGAAATGAGTGGGAAAGGAGTTTAAGGAAGAATTGATAGTCCCTGACTGAATTAAAGGCTTGTTTTTATTGCTGACGTGCTTTGGTTTTCTCCATTCTAACCAAAATTTGTGAGTAGATGAAAATAACATAAAGTTGTGCAATATTAATGAATTCAGATTATTTTGGCGAGAGAATATTTGAAGGACGTGATAGTCAGCAGAGAACAGTTGAAATACCTTGTTATGGAAGCTCTTCGTGGTGGTTGCCAGGTTCTTACATAAACTTTCTGTCGTTGATTTTAATCAAATTTTGCATTGATTGCTCAGTTGTAACTAGTAACATAAGTGTTGTAAATTTATAGACAATTTGAAGTTCGGTGGACTACTGGAAACACAGGCAGAGAGAATTACTGAATTTGAGTCATCTTATACATTTAATAAAGACTAATTTTTCTGTGATCTTGTTCTTGCTGTGTACTTATTGACTGACGTTAAAAACAGGGTCACAGAGCTGAGCTGTATGCTGCTCGTGTTGCAAAATGCTTAGCAGCTCTTGAAGGGCGAGAAAAAGTTGGTGTGGATGACTTGAAAAAAGCTGTTGAGTATTCCTGAACTCAGTGCTCATTAATTACTGCTGCTATATAGATGCAATATAAGTATCTTCTCATGGAAGCACCCGAGCATGCTTGGCTACTTGTACTTTCATATTTATTTCTTTTCAGATCTGTAAAAAAATTTCATTTTTATTTCTACTGAGAGCCAACGTGATGCACGCTTGCATGCTTCTCTACTTCTACTTCTACATTAATCTGGTGTTTTCTGGAGAAGAAAATAAGTCACAGCATCATCATGCCACGATGTGTTCCCTTCAGTTTTTTAGGCAGGTAAAATTGAACAGTTGGTTCTGATATTATATACTTGTACAGGTAGAACTAGTTATTCTTCCTCGTTCAAACATCAACGAGAACCCGCCAGATCAACAAAATCAACAGCCTCCACCTCCACCACCTCCACAAAATCAAGAATCTGGGGAAGAGCAGAATGAAGAGGAAGATCAAGAGGTTATTGACGTGAACTGAGTTGTCTATAAAAATTGTCAACTGGTGTTGTTTCCCTTAATTGTTTGAATTTTATTTTGTGATTATCTTATTATCAGATTGTTGCTTTGTTATAATGAATCAATTCGTCCATTTTAAAATGAAGTGTGGGTTTATCAATAACATGGAGGATTTCTTTTAAAATTAGGAAGATGACGACAATGAAGAGAAGGAACAACAGCAGGAAGAATTACCTGAGGAATTCATATTTGATGCAGAAGGAGGTTTGGTTGATGAGAAGCTTCTTTTCTTTGCCCAGCAAGCACAGAGACGACGAGGTAGGGCTGGCAGAGCAAAGAATGTGATCTTTTCTGAGGATAGAGGCCGATATATCAAGCCAATGCTTCCAAAAGTTTGTCCCTTGTCTCCCGTTTCTTCTTTTACCCACTCCCCAAAATAAAATAAAATAAACAAATAACGTTATCTGTATTTGAAATCTTCATTGTAATTTACGTTTGTTAAGGTGTCACTTATGTTAAAATGTTAACTCTTGGAATGAATGATTTTGGTTTTCTCGTAATGTTGCCAGTCTCACTTGGGACTGGGCTATCTCTTGATTTTTAAGCCAAGACAGACATATGAATAAATCTTGCTCTAGTGTTGTCAACGTACAGATGATTAATAATCTTCAGCTGGTTAAGTTGAGAGTAGACATTATTCTCTTGTTTTTGCTTTGACAAGCTTCCTCTTTCCCAGGGTCCAGTAAAGAGATTAGCAGTTGATGCAACACTCAGAGCTGCTGCGCCATATCAAAAATTGCGCAAGGAGAAGAACACGCAGAAGAATAGGAAAGTTTTTGTTGAGAAAACTGACATGAGGGCAAAAAGAATGGCAAGGAAAGCTGGAGCACTGGTATTACACTGTCATTATTTCTATTCATCTTTGATGTATTCTCAAGAAAGGTATAAACTTCAAATCTGTAAAAAATGCTGAAAAAAAACCTCTTCCTTTTTTTTTTTGGGTTCTCTAAAATTGGAAGGATATAGCTTCACTTGATTGCATTTTTTCCTGGTGGATAATTTCTTGCCCCCATTTTTGTAACTTTTTTTTTAAGTATTCAAATTTGTTTCCTACAAAAAAATAAATGCTGATAAAAAAAATCATGAGAATGTTGACTTCCTTAATGGTCATTGTTGTTAAGCTGCAAAATGACTTCGAACTGAAATTTTGCTAGTTATGGTTCTCGTTCTGCTTAACAAACACGTTAATATCATCATCACCCTTCTTATAGTTAAATATCAGAACTAACTTTACAGTTAAGGAAAATGAATGTCGGAAACTACTGGGTCGTTTTTTCTTAATTATATTCTACCTAAGTCAAAGCACTAGGCATTTTAATTTTATTTAAGTGTACTTAGTCTTCATATATGATACTCATGGCAGGTAATATTTGTGGTGGATGCCAGTGGGAGCATGGCATTAAACCGAATGCAGAATGCTAAGGGTGCTGCACTTAAATTACTAGCTGAAAGTTATACTAGCAGGGATCAGGTAAATTAAATAAATTACATCATGCGTTTCAAAGTTGCTTAAATTCAAGACCCTTCAACTTCTACCTTTTAGCTCAAGTCCAATAATGGAAATGTTTCTTTAAATACTTAAAAGTAGGTTCGTAGATATTGGAAACCTGTCTAAATGACAATAAAACGTACGTTAGAATATAAATAATCATTTTTCAACTCATTAGGTAGCAGGTGCAGAAGTTAAAAATAAGAATGATTTCACTGTTGACCATAAACAGGTTTCCATCATTCCGTTCCGTGGAGACTCAGCAGAAGTTCTTTTGCCTCCTTCTAGATCAATTGCAATGGCCAGAAAACGTCTTGAGCGACTTCCATGCGGCGGAGGTTCACCTCTTGCCCACGGTCTAACCACTGTAAGTACTATGTACCTTTATTTTTCTAATGGACAGATCTTCACATTGCAGCTTTCTACAACATTCAATCTGCTAAGTGTCATTTGTTCTATTATTCTAAAGCTCCCCAAATAGTGGGGTTTTACCAATTTCCTTGTCCAAAATTTTAAAGAAATAAGGTTAAGCTCTTTCCAGAAAAAAAAAAAAATGAATACCATGACTTGTTGATGATTATGGAGCTGATTTTTTGTGCTTGATTCAATGCTTTTTTTTTTATTTAGATGTACCAAAAACGAAAGGGAAATTTTCCAACTGCAATTATGTCCGATTATTGACTTAAACAATAAGACATACACAGCTATTCCTTCACCCCTAAATAACCTATTCTTGTTATCCCCAACTGAACCCAAGCAACTACATCACCTTACCTGTAGGAAAATAATTAGTTCTTGTTCTTGTCTCAGTATTTTATTTTAAGTCACTGACTCTGTTGTGAATCTAAAATTGCTTAGGCTGTTAGAGTTGGGCTAAATGCAGAGAAAAGCGGGGATGTCGGAAGAGTGATGATTGTAGCAATAACAGATGGAAGAGCCAATATATCACTGAAAAGATCCACTGACCCTGAAGCCGTTGATGCCGATGCCCCTAGACCTTCATCGCAAGAGTTAAAGGTACAATTGCATTGCAATTTAAGTATTGGGTGGAATTTATTTTTTTTATAACAAACATAGTATATGAGGGAAGATACTAGAGAAGAAGATAAAAGAATTAGTCCTCATAAGTACCTGTCAATGGGGGGTAAAAAGTGCGTTAGCTTAGGCGTGGTTTGGTAAACTCCTATAATTTCTTTCAACCAGACAGTCTACACCATGCCAAGTATCTATTGATGGGTGGTTTGATTTTGTTTTATGCCAAATTTGTTGTATAATACTCTTATCAAGGGTTTATAGAAGAAGAGCAATAAAATTGCATTAACTGAAAATGATTTCGAATTGCTACAGAAAACACAGCCATACCAAACAAAGGCTTTTCATTCTCATCAATTGATAAATTAGTGAGAATTATATATATATATATAATAATTAGTGAGAATTGTATATTATCTATATATGAGATTGATACGACAATCATACTTATTATCCTGTGTTGTTTAAACAAAGGACGAGATTCTTGAAGTGGCTGGAAAAATATACAAAGCGGGGATGTCTCTCCTTGTCATCGACACGGAAAATAAGTTTGTTTCAACCGGCTTTGCCAAGGAGATTGCCAGAGTAGCTCAAGGTTTATTTTCTGCACAAGTTCTTCGATCATTAAAATCATAGATCTCATACAAGCATTTGATCTGCAGGAAAATATTATTACTTGCCTAATGCTTCAGATAGTGTAATCTCTGCGGCAACAAAAGAAGCTCTATCCACCTTGAAAAACTCGTAAGAGTCTTTGATTTCGTACCATGTTTATTATTTTGCCAGCGGAATATGATCTGTTCGGCTGGAACATCATATTTGCATTTATTCTCGTTTCGGGTCTCTTTCTTTATGATCTGTTCAGCTGGAACAACCATTTCAAAACCTAATGTTTTAAACATTATCGTCGCCCAATCATGATTTTTCTTTACTGTCAAGTGAGTTTACAGTTTTAAAAGTGACCTCTAGCACGTTGTCTGGTAGTGACCTTGATACTGGTTGTGCGATGTATCAATGACGACCCTGATCTCTTTGATGTTCAGGTAAATGCCACGAGATGGTTTCTGCTGTGAGCATGAGGAATGAAGGATTGCTTAACTATCACTGGCGAGAATAGTTCTGTTTTTTCATGAGAAAAAGGGATAGGGAATGATGTACCTAGAATTTGTAGGTGAATAAAATGTTCAGAATTTTTTTTTTTTGTTGGAAACTGAAAAATAGTTAATTTCCAAAAAGAAAGAAAAAGTAGATGACCTGTGTTCGGACGAATATGGCGTTGCTCTAAAGCTAATTTTAAGATTAAAAAATCTCTCTCAAATAAGTCCTTCAAGCTTAACCTTCGTTTCAAATGTGAAATGGGGGGTATCCAATCTAAACCTGCAGTTTCTATTGATTTCAGGCATTTTAAAAAAATAAAAGAAATGATGAACAAAAATTGAGGGTTTGACATCAATTTAATGCCTGAAGTCGAGTATCCCTTAAAAAAAGACCAAAAAAACTATGATAGGACGGTTGCCGTCTCTAAGCCAAAACTTTAATTGAAAATGTTCAAAATAAAATAACTTGGACCTTAAATTATTCCAAGCATTCCCCAATCGTTAATACAAGTGGACTAATCCAGCTTTACTTAAAGTTAGAAACCAAATCAACAATCAAAATTTGAAATTAAAACTCATAATCTCTACTCAAGTTGAACAAAACCTTCATATGTAATTCAAATGGTCCAAAACTGAACCCGTACCTCTCTGCAGTTTAGAGGCAAAGGATCAAGGCCCCTAGGATTTGATCTAGGATTTGATCGAAGTGAGCTGCCTCAAGTTGTACTTGGAAAGCTCCTTGTACCTCTCCACCACGCCAATCAAGCAAATAGTCTGACAAAGAAAAATCAACGGAGGTATCAAAATTTAGTAAAGTTCTTAGCATAATAATGATGGATACAATCATCAGGAAATAGAGGCATGCAGTCACAGAAGGCGTTTGACGTTGGAAAATGTTGTTCAGTAGATGACACACAGTAGTGGTCAAGATGGAATCAAAGTGCAAATAGTTTGCCACTTAATTCATAGAACACGATCAATATGCAGCTTTCCAGGTGTGAAATTTTTTTGTACCAACAATAGGCTAGAAAGAGAAGAAATATGTTATGGTAAGCATTATATTTGTAGTTTTTGCAAGATAGAATATTTTTCTCCTGGCAGATAGGCTGCTCCAATTTAAATCTTTTTCTTCCATTTGTCTGTTCAATTTGGAAGGCATTACTTAGTTTTTTTTTCTTATGAGATTTTTTTTGTCCTCCATTCTACATTTCTCCTTTCAAATTATTTTTACTTAAAAAAAACACACTCATGTTATCTTGAGAGATCAAATCAGTCTTCTTTCATTAAGGTCTCAGACTTTTTTGTGTTAGAAGAAAAGGGAATGGTACTGGCATATACACTTGAATGGAAAGAAAGAATATGAATACGATCATCAACTAAAACCCTATCTGTATAATAAATTTGTCCGATAAAGATGAACATTTCACACATGCCTTAGAAAAATGATGGTAAGCTCGGATTTCAAACAAGAAAGATTCTTACCTTGCAAATTTCAACGACAATGGTTTTGTCAGGATTACTCAAATCAACTTTATGAGGCTCAGGAACAGATTTGGCTACGATGTTTATAATTTTCATCCTGTCAATTCCAGTATTTGCTCGAGCTTCATACAGCACCGCAAACTGTAAAAATCAGAGAAATACCATCTAAAACAAAAGATTTTTCAGCTCACTTCGTCAGTCCAAAATCTCTTACCCTCCCTTACGGTTGCCAACTTTTCACCTTTTATAATTAAACCCTTACTAAGATTGTCCAGCCTAATAACAAATAATTGCATCAAATTATACTACATAACTCTTGAGTTTTTTTTTATTATACTACTGTATTTTATTTGATAAATATCAGTGTTTTATATTCGAATAAAACATATTTCACAATAAAATTATCTGTAGTACTGAAAAATTTATTACTTCAAATGCCAAGTGACTTTGTGGGGCTGGGATAGACAAAGAAGATGTAACGATGCTAGAAAATAAATCTCTCTTAAGAAGAGTTAGGGTCACAGATACTCTTTGTCCATCTAAACCATGGTTTTTGAATCTAACGGTTTACACTTAATCAACTTAAGTCAAAAACATTTTTGATTATTTTTTCTGTGCACCTGAATATGGGAATGGCCAGGCTTGTCTCGGGAGGGGGATGAGTGCAGAAAATAAGGGATCAAGTAGTTCTACACTGCATCTTTCGATGTCTTTTTACGGGTAAGGCATTAGGTCATCATAGTAAATTAGTGGTAGCTTGTTGGGGTTTAGGTTGCCCGTTCTATTCTACATTCTACTTCAATGTATTAATTTATTACTGATAGATAAAATATTTTTAGACGAATAAGCCCTTGTTATTTGGGATCCTTGATGAGAAATGATAGATAGAAAGAATATTTATCCCTTTTCTTTAAATTCTTGTTGGAGTAAATTCACTCTGAAACACTAGCTGTTTTCATGCTGTCAATTTTTTGTTCTTTTTGGCATGTATCTATACTTGGTACCATTACTAAAACTAACAAGTACACAGTTACCCAATTGTTTATCACCAATTGCTCTAGATCCCTTTTCACTCAATTAATCCTTCCATTAACTATGAACATGGAGTGAATTTTCTCGGAATGGCATTTCAATCCCTTTTTAATTATATAAATGTTAATACCAGTGTACTCAAAATACATCACTAATAAATTTGCTATTTTAAGATGACAAAAAAAATAAATAGCTTGTAAAATCAACAAGATATCACAGGATAACAAACCAGAAAACCAAATAATTATTACGTGAAAACTAAAAAAAAATTCAAGAGCGGTTTCTCAAGGAAACATGAAAACAACTTTCTCATGTGAATATAGAAAACCTAGTACACAGAAATTGTTCTAGACTTTACATTAAATAACTATTTTAAATATACACAACTACCTTTTGAGGACTTTGCGAATCTGCTGGAAAATATTGTGCTACTAGAGGTAACATTGATCTAGAAATCTCTTCTTCCGATGCATAGCATGCCACTTCAATTGGCAAGACTCGTAACATAAACCTAGAAAGAAAAATATAAACATGTCAGATCCATCACTAAAGCATTTTTCCAAATTCCTGCTACGCGACAAATGGACCTTGACAAATGTTTCCTTGTTGATGAAGAAGATGTCATGATGTGTTGTGCAACATCTTTTGGACCAGGTTCTCCATCCTTCTTTCGCATTTGAATAAAGACAACACCATTGCACCCTGAATCAAGGTTGAAAAAGCGTCTCTGTACAACAACCAGTTCAATACATTATAACAACTTGACAAGATGTCTGAGAATTGCAGCAAGCCATTACCACAGTTTACTTTCATTTTACTAATCAGTAAAACTTAATCTCAAACAGCGCACAAACGGGCAACTTGCGAGAGTTAAAGAATGCTATTTTAATAACCATCTTCCTGTTCTCGTGGCCCTGAAAGGATGATGTTCATGATCGTATTTTTATTACAAAAAGATACTCCTAAAAAATTAGACCATTTCACCGCAAAAGTGCAGTCGAATTTGAAGACCTTCTGGCAGTAGTCCTTCACTTCAACTAGCAGCAAAGTAATGAGTGAAGAACAAAAAAAGTTAAATAAGAAATACTTTAATTCAAATGGATGCTAATCGCTATACAATATTCAGTATTTTTTTAAAGTTTTTATTCCACAATCCAAGTAATGAATGGCATTTTGAAGGATCTGTCCCATTTTGAGAACAAGCCTAAAATTGTTGAGTAGAAGTATTTTGCAAACAATCACAAGAACCTTCCCAAAAAATTCGTCAAGCTAACCAATTTTATTTCGGCAGGAGCTTTAATAAGTTGAGAACCTATCCTCATAAAGGTTAATCCTTATAGTGACCACATAAGTAATTCCAACAGAATAAAAAAAAAACTAGTGTCAACAAGATTGCATCCATGCAAATAGGAGGAGAGAGACGATGTCAAAGAAAATAGAAGAGTAAATAAACCAAGAAATTTGGAAATTACCTTGTTTTTATCTCCTAGTTCCTCCAGTTCAGCTTCAATTAGCTTATCGATGGACTTCTCCTCCACTTTTTCATGTGGAACACATTTTGATTCATTTTTTTCAGCTAATTGTTTTTCCGTTGGTAGCTGCTCACCTTCAGTTGCCTGACTTCCATGATCTGAAGCATTCTTACAGTTGTTATTTGTTTTATCTATTTGATTCTCATCGGACAAATCATTCTTCTTTGGAGGTTCTGACATATCAGTTTTAGCATTTTCAAGTCTAGCACTGTCATTTTCAAGTGTTTCAGACATGCTTCTTTTGTCTACTACATCTTCATTATCATGATCAGATCCCTCATCACTAGCAGAATCTGAATCCGAAAACTTGATTTTCTTGTTTAATGGTTTATTAGGTAACTCCACGTGCTTAGTGCCAGAGTCCTTCCCATACAGTAGCTCTTCAAAAAACTGCATGACCAAATTGCCATTGAGATTGGTGCAACGAACATGCATTTAAAAATCACAGAGTTCATAAGAGTTTACTTTCAGGCAGTAGTAATACATAAGGTGAATAATAAAACATTTATTTCAAACAGAAGAAATCAAAAGGAAAACTTAGAGAAATATTATTATATAATAATACAGATAAATAATGAGTTTTCGGACTTCAAAGTTGCAACACTTCAGCTATAGAAAATGAATTCACAATGCGATAGCTACACAACCTTGGTTGACAAGACTAGTATATTATTGAAGAAAAACCTATCAGCGTGATCAATCCAACTCCTGTTACATATTAGATTACCAGTAACTCATGTTCCTAAAAAATTTCGTTTCAACGCAATTTCTAATGAATTACACGGCAAATGAAACAACTGAAAATAGCTGATTGATGTGGCGCATTCAAGCATGAGAAAACAAAACGGAAGCAAATAGTAAGATTAACAAAGAGAACAGAATTCAAAGCAACTAAGAAGAAAGACCAAGCTACACATACAGAGTCGATAACATTAAGCGCTTCATGGGAGGCTTGGCGCTCCCGGCCGCCATCGCAAGTGATGAAGAAACCTTGCACTCCAGGCCTCAATGGATATGCACCTTTCTTTTTCACTGGCTTCTGAGAACATGAAGAATTAACAACCATCAAATAAATCCTATGTCACAGAAAATACAAGAAGAAAAGAAGAAGGAAAAAGCAAGATAGCGAGAAAGACAGAAAGAGAAGAACAAACGTTTTGAGGGAGGTAACGATGTTTCCTCTTCCTGCTCGTGGAATTTTTAGCGTTGGCTGAGGATACGGCCTTTGCTTCATTGCCGGCCGCCATTGAGAGCGAAGAGCCTAAGCAATGGTCAGTGATCTCTTCCGCCGGAACTCCCCGCAATCAGTTCACCACCCCGTCTCGGCCTCTCCACGTCCCCGTAAAAAACCGGAAAACAAAATAAAACTTTAGCCCAATGGGCCTTATTTATACTCGCTTCTATGGGCCTAGAACCCAGGTCATTTAATTTTAAAGGCCCATTTAATTTTGGAAAATAGTTCAGGCCCATTTATTTTTGGAGAAATTAAGGCTCAGTTCAGTTGGATTAATGTTCAGGCCCGTTGAATTTTGGAGACCAAGCCCAATATAAATTTCGGAGGCAGGCCCTTGCCTAGCCAAGCTCCAGTTCGTTAGGCCCAATGAGGCCTATTTATACCGGATTTATGGGCCACAACCCAGGCCTATTAAATTTTGAAGGCTCATTTAATTTTGGAAAATAGTTCAGGCCCCGTTTATTTTGGAGAAGTCTAGGCTCAGTGAATTTTCGAGGCCTAGGCCAATTTAAATTTCAAAGGCTAGGGCCCATGCTGGCCATAGCCAGGGTCCAGTTCATTAGTCCCAGTTTATTTTGGAGGCCAACAACAGGTGCAGTTTGTGGAGTACATAATATAGGCCCAGTTCATTTTGAAGACCCATGTCAGGCTCGTTTCATGTTGGAAGCAGATCAGGCCCAGTTCCATCTTCAGGCCTCATATGAGGCCCATTTAATTTTGTAGTATATATGGTTTCTATTTCTTTTAACGTACTGTGGAAGAGAGTGTTGCCACACTAGGGTTTTTCTTCTTCGTTTCAACTACAGAGCCGCTGCTTCTCTGATCGAAGACGAAACATGAAGACCATTCTCTCTTCTGAGACCATGGATATTCCTGATGGAGTCAAAATCAAGGTTAAGGCTAAAATTATTGAGGTCGAAGGTCCGCGTGGTAAGCTTGTCCGCAATTTCAAGCACCTTAACCTCGATTTCCAGCTTATCAAGGACGAGGAGACCGGAAAAAGGAAGCTGAAGATCGAGGCGTGGTTCGGATCTAGGAAGACCTCTGCTGCTATTCGTACTGCTCTTAGCCATGTTGAGAACCTGATCACTGGGGTCACTAAAGGTTATCGCTACAAGATGCGATTCGTTTATGCTCACTTTCCTATTAATGCTAGCATTACTAATGGCAGCAAGTCCATTGAGATTCGTAACTTTCTTGGTGAAAAGAAGGTAAACGTTTTAGCTTCAGTTTTTATGAAATGTAATTAGGTTTTTGGATCCATGGTGTTATTGACGGAAAAGAAATTACCAGAACCCATTTAGAATATATACTCATTACTTGCTTATAGTTTGAAACTTCACGCGTCGCCATCACTAGCATATATTGAAGAAATGTTTTTTCTTCAAATGATTATCAATGATCTTTAAATTTAGAATTGCAACTTAATTTAGCTCTACCCGTCAGATATTGATAGAATATCTCATATTTTAATGCATGACACAATTGGAGTAATATTTTGAACTATTGAATTAATTTTTTTACTGTGTGGAGTTATATATTTTGAGTTTTTATACTATTGAGCAGCAATGCAGCAACATATATATTTGATTTTAGAAGCAAATTTTGGAATCGTGGTTATAGGGTAAGTAAGAATAAAAGTATCTCCTTCACATATTTTCTCGAATTCCTGTGACTAGTATTGGTTGTAAAATTTAATTTGTAAAGTGAAGCTTACATGCTCCTGATGTCCTGTCACCTACCTTAAAGGTTAAGTTTGCATATAGTTGTAGAAACCTTTAGTTTTTGGCTCATCTGATCTCTCTTTTGACTTCATTAGGTGAGGAAAGTGGATATGCTTGAAGGAGTATCAGTTGTGCGATCAGAGAAGGTAAAGGATGAGTTGGTTTTGGATGGAAATGATATTGAGCTCGTATCCAGATCTGCTGCCTTGATAAACCAGGTCTTTCTCTCTTTCCTTTTATATATGTATATAAATATGTTCGATAGAAATTACGGTGCACTAGTGTTGATTGGAATTTTTTGTGCATTCAAACAGAAATGCCATGTTAAGAAGAAAGACATCCGAAAGTTCCTTGACGGCATCTATGTGAGCGAAAAGGGCTCCATTCTCGATGAAGAGTGATCAATACGATAATGGGTTATATTGCTTCTTAGTTTCAGAAGTATTCTATGATCATTTCCATTTCCATTGTTGCACCCCTATCATTTTGACAATTTCATATTTTGGTTGTTTGTCTGGATTTAGAATTTTGTACTCTTTCTGTCAAGAGGTTTATTTAAAAGCAGTTAATCTTTTACTCCCAAGTGAATTAGTCCTCGACTTTATTACTTTTTTTTTGGTGTCTATGTTTGACTTTTATCAAATGAATTGAATTTTTCTTTTTTTTTTCTATTATTATTTTGGAAGATGCATTAAGTTTCATGTTTGATGCCCCTAATCACAAATCACGTGCTTGATTTTTATATCACCTTTCTGACCGCAATCTCCAGATTTATGCATCCTCTAGTGAAGGGTTGGGGAGATCTTTGTTATATTCATTCCTAGTTTGAACAAGGTTTATTTTCAAACCAGTTCCCTCAGAAGAACTTTGAAGGTTCTATGGAAATTGTATTCTATCGTTCCATCTATGACTCTGCTGTTGCACTAATAATTGTTTTATCGATTATTACTTAAGATTTACTTTAATTGCGTTGTGATAGAGTTAAGTCACTTTTGCATTATAATTAAACTGAAAAATATTCTTCTAATAATCTCTGATTTTGAAATTCTAATACAGTTTCAAGGAAATAATTAATGTACAAGTCGAGAAGCCAAAACTAAGAACTGATTCTTCATAGTTTTTAAGTCTAAACTACGAGGCAGAAGGGTAAGAACGTGAAGAAGAGCGTAATATCAAACTGAGTTTGAACCAACCCAACTATTTCATAGTTAATTGCTTGAATTCCAAGTACATATGGAAGGAAGATGGCCATAGTCCTAATCACTCTTCTTGCACAAACCAAATACAAAAACAAACACAAAGGCTTCCTGTCAGAGCAACATAATCTCTTCAATTCTCAACATTCCGAGGCCTTGAACGAGTAGAAATCCGTCCTTCTCAACATTCCGAGGCCTTGAACAAGTAGAAATCCGTCCTCCGCTTAATTTCTCTGTTCTAACAGTTTCATCCATTTGAATTAAGCAAAGAGAGATGTACTTAAATCAGCTACTAGAAGCATTAACCTCACTTCTCACTGCCATTTCTTTCAACTGTTCAGCTCACAAGAAATATAAAACATTGAAATCTCCTGTTAGAAGATTTGTTTTCTTATTTTATCTACAACTAAAGAAAAGTATTGGCTTAAAGCCTATAGCTCTTCCCCACCAAAACTAAGCACGACTTATGTGGTCGAAGTTGTATATTTAGAGCGATAAGATAAGAGGAATTCAATTGCAAAAACCTAAGTTTTCCATCTACTCTATGCTCAGAACAAGTCCTAAGTAAATCTATGTTCCTATCCATCAATCAAACCGACGCAAAAAGAGCATAGGTACAATCAATCAGCCATCTTAGTACCTCAAAACTGTACTCTCTTCTCGCTTATGAGTGGAGTTATCTTTTACACAACAACAGACTTCGAATTGTAAGTTATGAGACAAGAATTTTATACGCAACCAGAAAGTAAATGTTCTTAATAGAGCCTCATCTCCCTGCCATTCTCGAATGCCAAATGCAGGATCATAATACATCTTTTCACATATTGTATTAGCTTATAAATGTCCACATGTCTTCATCAAACTAGAAGTAAAAGAAAAGGATGAATATAGCTAAAGTAAAAGACTGAACAGTTGAAATTTAGGTACCTGAGCCCTCAACTGAACGACCTCCTGGCCTGGGCTACCATTCACCATTTTATCATCATTATTCACATCTACCCTCGGTGAGATTCTCTCTAAGAGCTTAAGTTGTAGTTTTTGAAGGAGAATAATGGGGCTACCTTGGTGATGTTGCTCGAAAAACAAAGTGGGGACCACACCTTTTTCGACGAGCAAAGTAAGCGCTGATGAGACACCCTTGGCAATAATATCCTTCCGTTTCACATCATAATTGTCCACGAGGAGGAAGAGAAAATCAAGAAGATTAAAAGTAATATCAATGTATTTGGAAATAGAATGTACCATTAATAGGATTGCAGGCTCAATATTCATAATATTATCCACATTTTTATCGAAGAAAAGCCAATCGTAAAACAAAGCAAGCTTTGCATTGGCTTCGATATACTGCTTCCTACAACATTTCAAAAGCCAACCTATGATAGCCCACCTTGGAACAATATCAGACATAAGAACTTCGTTTGGAGGATGATGTGCACAACATATAAATCGAACAATGTCGATAATGAGAGCTTCGCGCTCTGGCGAAAATAAAAACTTCTTCATAAACCATGATTGGTGACGTTTTTGACTACCGAGCTTTACATGTGTCAATAAAAACCGTAATTGAACCTCCATTTGTGGACTAATCCTAAGTAAAGAATACCGGCTAGAAGTCCTCGAGCAATAAAGCTGGGAAATATCTGAAAACCCAGGAGTTTTAAACTCACTCGGATTAGATATCAAGTCTTTCCATATGAACTTAAATTCTGGAATGTGAAATAGATCTTGTAAAAGCCTAATGAAATCTCTGCCAATCTTCAAACACAAATGAAATTGTTCCCTTATAACTCTAACACAAAAGGCAATCTCCAAACGGGTTAGAGCTTCAAGTTTATTACGATCTGATGACCTACAGTGATCGGATAGCAACCGGAGATATGTATACAATGCACTAGCAAGAACCAGAGGTTCTTCCTCCAACAAGCAATCATACTTAACCAGGAAAAGACTCACTAACTCAAAAGACAACCATAAATTTCCATCGCTACAGTCTCCACCAATAATTTGCCTCAATAGGGACACCAAAAGACCATCAAAACCTACCCCCAAAACATCAATCATGATCTCAGTTACCCAAATCAACTGACCTTTTGACGAGTCTAAAAGTTTAGGATACAGTTCGTTGGCAATCACCAAAAGTAAACGAACAAAAAGACCATACCCATCAGTGACAATGGCGTGTAAGTGCTTGATATGAACTTCTGCAGAATCAGATTCGCATAAAACTCCGTAAAGAATCGCCCGGTTGAGGTCCAAGTATTCTTGAGGATTGGGTATCTTCAAGGAAAAAGGCGGTCTTAGCTCCCGTTCAAGAAGCTCAAAAGATTTCCTCAAAGAGAGGTCGGTCTGGTTTTGAGATTCGTGGGAAGCGACGTAAATGAGCTTGGAAGCCATGAGAAGTCCCTCGATACTCAAATATGTAATTCGAGCGACAAAATGGAAGAAACGAAGTGGAAAATCACTCCGCGTAAGAATACCAGATTTTGATTTTCTCTTTGAAGAATTTGTGTGTCATCAGAAGACACGGATTGTACTTTCAACATTGTTGAATAAATGATACCTCACAAGTCTTCTCCTCCGCCGTTTCAAGTAATCTCCCACTCCCACCTCCAGTGAATGCATTCCCGGTGAGCTGTACCTCAACTCCGGCGTCTTTGTTGGAAGTCGTCAGCCAAAGCCCCCCCCCATAAACCCACTCTGATAAATAATAGGCGGTAAAACCTAACACGTGTAGCTGGATATCAACTCACCTCTTCTTATTATTAAATTTCAGAGACCACTGTCCATGGTTAGAATGCTTGAATTGAATTTCTTTTCCTTTTTCTTCATGTGAAGAGCAGAAAATCCAGACTGCTGAGAGAGACCAGAGCGCTGCAGAGAGAAGCTATGGAGTTTCAGAAGTTGTAGAGAAACTTGGGACAAATATAGTGATTATTTTTTGTTTCTACATACATAATATGTGGTTACTGGTCCGGACAGCATTCTAACCATAGACGGTGGGCTCGGAACTTTGGCTAAGAAGAAGAGGTTGGTTGATATGATATCAAGCTTGTTAAGTTTTAACCTACATTTAACGGAGTGAGTTGATTTAATTGATATTAGAATTGTGAAAATAAAAATTTAGTGATTGAACACCTCATAGTTTGTTTTATTTGATATTTACGCTCAATTAAAATAAGATAAATGCAAAGAAATCGGCTGTTTTTCCAACCAATCAGATGGCAGAGATTTCACTTTGGAGATGTGTACAATTTCCCTTCCCAAATATTTGAATTTGTCCTTTCCGCATAGTTTAGGCATACATTAATATAGATTATTCATAAATTATATAATTATTTTATAACTAAAATATAAAATTAGATCATAGCCATAAAATTCGTGTCTTTTATTTATTGGTGAAAACTGAAAGACTTGTAATATAATACAAATAATTTAAAAAAAAATACATTTATAGTGGTGTGGCATGAGATTTGCAAGTTAATAATCAAAAAAACATTTTCAAAACTTGAGGTGGAGACACGCAAGTCTTATGATACAACTCACTTTCTAATCATTGATTTTTTAAAATAATTTGGTACATATATTTTAATAGTAAGGATATATTTACCCATTTTTCTTTGTAACAAATGACAAACGCAATGAATGTAATTACAACATCACAAAATAAGAATAAAAGGTAAAAAAAAATAATAATAATAATAATAATAATAATAATAATAAACATGAGATTATCCTTATTCTGAGATGTTTTTCAAAAAGAAATAATTTAATTTTGAAATTACTAATTTAAATTTCAAAAGCTAATTGTCACAAATTAACATCTTAAAACTTTTAAGGACATGAATGGGTAGTCAGAAAAGGAAATTGAACCCCAAAAAAACTAATCTTAGCGAAAAAAATTTGAAATCGGTACAAGAAAAAATTTAAAAAAAATAAAGAAAGAAATTTGTAAAATCCATTCATTAATGGAATTTATACAGTGCAGCACCGATTGGATCAACATGCAGAAATCTAGTAAGAATTTACATTTCTCTCATCCTCAACCCCAACACAAGCCACATTCTGGTGAAAAAAAAATGCAAAACGAAAATCAAGCTGACAGGATATAATATTCATGAAATTGGGTGGGGGAGGGGGGACAATTGGGAAAAAAATACACAATCAAACCCCTCTATCTCTCTCTCTCTCTCTCTCTCTCTCTCTACCAATACCAAATCTTACTTCCTTCTCTCTCTATAGCTAATGCTTCACAATAGATGAAATCCAAATCTAAAATGATCAGTTGTGGGATAGAAGAATACCTCTTGATATCTCCAGCTGTAATTTGTAAAAATGAGCTTTCCATTTACAAATGCTTGCTTGATTGTTTCCAAATTTCCCGTCAGTTAGCCACCTCCTCGCTTCCGCCACCTATACTAGACTTGTCTACTGACCGCACATTGTACTGTTCGTACACTCTTACCCGATTTTCTGCCCACCATTGTTCTGCTTGCTTCTCGCTGAATCGCTTTCGACTGCAATCATGCACAACATGGAAAGAGACAAATGTAATTTGTGGAAGGAAGAACATAAAATAGGTTAAATTTTGAGATTTATTGAAATGAAATCATTTTTATAAATAAGTCCCTAAATAATGACTTCGACTTATAAGATAGGGTTACCTTTTTATTGCTAATTAGGTTTATAATTCGAAGTATGGTTCTTTGCAACGGGAAAGAAATCGTGTTCATGAGATTTTTCTTATTCGGGTGGAATTCTCTCTCCCGATATTATGTAACTTTTTGTTTTTAATATAAAATTTATTATAAAAAAAAAATTAAAAGAAACCAACCTGAATCGAACTCGCTTAAGATCTTTGGCACCTCCAGGAAGGGAGGTAAGTGTAATATACACACCAGGCTCGTCTTGCTCGACCCACTCTGCTTCATGACGAGATTCGCTTTCTTTTGTTCTGTTTCCGTTTCTGGTTGTAGAATCCAAATGGCCCTGTTTATTGAGGCCTGAGTTACGATTACTTGTTGTGCCTGACCCATTAGAAGATAACTGGCTTCCGTTTGAGTCGGCCTCTAGCAATGTTGCTTGACCATTAAATCGGTCGATAGATGCACTGATTAAATCGTTGGAGACTGGACTAGAGCTGAAAGAGGAAAGAGGAGGTGATTTGATATTTCGCGCTGCTCCTACTGGCAACCTTTCAGCCATTTCTTTCAACTGTTCAGAGTTCCAAAGACCATTTAAAAATTGATCAACTAAAAAAATCTTGAGTTAGCACAAAATATATCTGACAGCATCAAAATATTGAATGTGAAAATCATAAGTTGACATAATAAATATGACCCAAAATTCTGGAGTTATTAATGTACAGATGTCAGTAATAATTTGGATTCCATAAAGTAGACTAATTATGCGCAGCACAAATGTTTAGAATAATATCTAACAACGCAGGGGGCTTTAAAATTCTCATACATGATGACTAAGAGATAAAATGGAGTAACCAGTATGTAGCTATAAAACTGGGAGGGAACTAAAATTGGACAGCTTATATTGATTTATGCATAAATACTACCCGATTGAACCAACACTAGAGAAAAATGGTACTACACCTAAGATCTCATCATGAATGAAAAGATTCTAGAAATTATTTATCGTTTAAACTACAGTAATAAACAATCATCTTACTTGGGAAGTAAGCGACTTGATTACTTCTTTAGCTGCTTTGCATTTTGCAGTCTCTTCCCCAGCAATTGCTAACGCTTCCTTCAATTGTTTGCTTGTCCTTTCAAGCTCAACTTCTTGAAGTTGGGCTTTGCGAGTGAGACTTTCAACCTGAGAATGAAACTTGTCAGGTATGTTCCTGGGAAAGAAGTTAGGATTGCTGACCAATCTAAATCTTGTTGAAATTTTAAACGAGTAGACATTGACAGCCTACAACTATATTTTCTGGCGCAGCAACACCTTCATGGATTAGTGGTTTGAGTAAAAAAAATATTAAGGTACTAACTAGGAAAGAACTTTTATAGTTTAAAACAGATTATCAGGTACCATGTTACATTCCCACACATTCGCTTCCCATGCAATAAATAAATAAAATTCAAACAAATAGAAGACCAAAAATAACTCATATCTTCATTATCTCCAACTTTTTTCAAAATAACTTTAGCTACAGAAAAAGAAAAAAGGTGATCACATGTTGTATAAAATTTCCTATTTTTCATTTTACATAATCTGCAAGCAAATAAACCCTATTGATACCATAAATAGTAGTTACAAACAACTAAAAGATCTCTATCTAGATGACTGATCATCAAGGACGGTCACACCTAACAACAGACAGCAGAGGATATCATTTTTAAAAGTTAGAAAAATGATTTATGCGTGTACTGGGAAAAGAAGTTCAATCTGGAAAAGAAGGAAAAACATCGAGGCCTAGATAAAAAAATATATACCTCCTACTTGTAAACCCATGAAAAACTAATCTATATATTTGTCACATTGACCTAGCATCCAGTTTAGAAATCAAACAGTCAGATATCTGGTTTGGAATGATAACAGCAATGTGTTTTCAAAACCATCCTCTACTCTCAAATAAGACTAAATAAGCTTTACAAAATAGCAAGGTGTAAGTCTAACAAAAGTAAATGATAATAGGCGTTAACTGACCTGAGACCTTAGTTTAGCAACCTCTTGGCTAAGACTATCGTTTGTTCTTTTAGCATCGTCCACAACAATCTTTGGAGAGGTGAGTCCTCCAAGAGTTGGGGTTGGAGTTGTTGACCGAGGTGGGCTAGGCCGTCTTGATATGGGGGAAGTAGCTCGAGAAACTATTCTTGATCCAGGAACAGAAGCTGAGAAAAACTTTTTGGATGATCCAAACACTGGATTAAAAGATTTAGAAATGTTAAGTGCTCCCCATTGGGAGCCACCATTTGGAATAGGCGAGACCCTACTGCTATTGAATTCTAGCTTTTTGTTTTTCTTAGAAGACCTGTTTTCCACTTGCTTCAAGGATTCTAGAGAAGAGAACCTCGCGAGTTGAGCACGAGATCTAGTATCCATTTTATCATCTTTATCGACATATTCAGGTTGATTGAGACTTCCTCTTCTGCTCATCGAAGACTGCGATGAAGCATCAGTTTCAGAAGCTTTCCGAAGTTTATAATAACAATTATCACACACTCGATAAGGTTTGTTGGGGTTAGGTGCCATAGAAGCCTTGAGAGATTTTTTACTGCTACACGAATGACAAAAAACAAGTCCACAGTTGTAACAGTTGTGGCGTTTCCTTTTGAAGTTAAATGGCATACGGCATCCCGAGCACATAGATTGATCAACACCTGAGACCCACTTATGAAGGCAAATGGCGGTACTAAAGTTTGTGCCACAAGCAATGCTTTTAACTTGCTTGTCTTTCAGAGCTTCAACTAACGTAGGGGAGCTTTTATCATCTGCATCTCCATGGCCCAGGCGTCCATTTGCTCCCTTCCCCCATGTGTACACTTCAGTTCTTGAAGTTAAAGTCACGACATGATATGCCCCACATGCTATCTCCTCTACAAAACTCTTAGATAACTTTCCTTCAACGCGAGCAGGGAGCTTTCCATCTGTTTGGGGGTTCCCTAGCTGACCATAAACAGGACTGCCCATTGTGTAGACATGGCCAGAAGTTGTCAGCGCCACAGTCAGACTATGTCCACAGGCAACTTGACAAAAGTTAGGTTCAACAAGAGCAGCAACACAAGTTGGCACAAGTTTTGCTTCTTTATCACCATGCCCTAGTCGACCCTTATCTCCATCTCCCCATGTGAACAGTTTTCCTGAAGAGCAATTACTTGAACTTGAGTTCCCAACCATGACTTCCACAACCGCAGCAGTATGCCAAACTCCACATGCAGCTCTCACGGTTCGTAGACCCTTGAGAGATTCCACTTCCCTGGGTACTGAAACGCTATTTCTGTCACCATGACCCAAAACACCAAATGTACCGTCACCAAAAGTAAATAATTGTCCAGCAGAAGTTACAACTGCTGTGTGCCAAGGTCCACAGGAGATAGAAGACACGTGTATGCCATCCAATGGCCAATTTACTCTTTTTGGGACCCAGTGACTCACTTCATTGCCGTGCCCAAGAAGACCAAAATTGAAGGTGCCATCACCCCATGTATACAGATCACCAGAAAGTGTTACAGCACACGTGTGGTATTCACCACAAGCTACTAGCTCAATATTTGAATTCCCAAGGGCATCAATAAGCTTTGGATGTGGGACATCAGAATCTACACCATGCCCAAGTCTTCCACCAGACTCTTCCCCCCAGGAAAAAATTTCACCTTGCTTTGTTACTAATGCTGCATGATTTCCACCACAGGCAATGTTGTGGACATCAAGAACCACAATTGATTCTAAGGCTTTGGGCAGCAAAGAATCCATTTTTGCACCAAAATTATTACCAACGCGGTGAGCTCCACCACCAAGAACGCCATCACCTGTTCCTTCACCCCAGATAAAAACATCACCCAAGGCATCTCCATCATCATGACCTGAACCTTGACTTGATGAGCTGACAGCACTTGATAGACTAACTCTAAAAGCATCCATTGTCATTGCTTTCATGTGACCATGAATGCTATCTGAACCACCAGAAGATACAGAATGGACTGAACCACTAGCAGAATCGGATGGGAAGAAACCCTTAGGAGGGACAGCATATAATATCACATCTGACATTGCCCTATCTGCACCATTTTTAGGAGGACTTTCATATGGACTGTGAAGCCGAAGGTGATCTCCACTATCCTAAAAATTAATGGGATGAATATATTCCCTTAATTTGCCTTTTACAGCATAAGAGGGGGAAATTAGGTCAATAACAAGTTATACCTTTTGCAAACTATCATTACTTCCAAAAGGTGAATGCAGAGGAGAACTTCGCCGTGTGTATGTTCTAGGACTAGTTGCTTCAGACAACATTCCATCACTTCTTGATTCTGTTCTCCATTTTCGATGCTGACATCTTGAAATCAAAGCTTTCAACCCACTGAACCAAACTTCAGCCTCATCTTTATCCTTGCAAATCTAGTAAAGAACCAAGGTATTCTATTATGCATATCTGAGAACGGTCAGCTTTGAAAAAAAAGTCAAGCATCACAAGCAGAGAGGCAAACAACAGAGACATATCATACCAAATCTAGTGATCTTTCATTATATATCAGAGAAAATGACTGATATTCCTTCTCCGGCCGAGGATACCTTTGAAAGATTGGCTACAAAAAATTGAAAAAATGTTTAATCAGGGACATAATTTTACGTAGTACTGTTGCAATGCATGTCACACCCTTAAAGTGCATGAATTAGGAAGTCAGTGAATTACCCTTGCTTGCCATGGTCATAAAGTTGCAAAAACATAGTAATTATTTTTACAATGATCCAAAGAAAAAATGATACTTCATAGGAGAAATTGATAAAATTTACAGGAATTGACAGAATACTGAAAAAGCTTTAAAACTAGAACACATTACATCCTTCAAGCACCATAAACAATTCATCCCAGCACACAAAATCATGCGAGGAACAAATTTTGCTACTGATATATACAACGAATCAAGATAAGTTGTTTATATAACTTGCTTCACCAACAAAAAACTGGAGGGAGAAGGGTAAATCAATTATATTTAACATGAGAAAGCCCTATAGCTGAAGCACAAAGTTCATTAGAAGTGCTTAAAAATAATCTAACTGCAACTAAAACAAATATCCCTTTCAAGGGATTATATCTTAAATGGAATAAACTTCCTCCATATTTATCAAGACAGAAAACTGAAATGTAATCAATACTCAAATTCAAGTTCTTTCACAAAATGCAAGCACAAAAAGAAGGAATCATGAAATTAATTTCTGAGAAATATGACAAGAAATGAGTACATGAATTTGAAGAGTGAACAGGGGAAAGTATAAAGCTTACATTCCAGAAAATATGAGACATTCCATGACCAAATGACGACAAATGCATGCAAAGGCAACTATTAGTCACATAAATAACAGACTAGTAACAAAATGCTGCCACAATATATAACTGGACACATGGCTTAGTTTAATACATTTTTCTTCGTAATTTATCATACATGCAACAAAAGTCCAATTTGGATGGCTTGTTAAGAAATTGCATGGATTAAATGATAAATGTACAAAAAGCAAATTGGTTAAAAATGGACTACTTACAGTGCGTTGCCCAGATATAATTCTAGACACATGGCTTAGTTTAAGATGTTTTTCTTCTTTTCCT
>CM039527.1:6928458-6938484 GCA_022433055.1 Begonia peltatifolia
GATTGTGAGAATGATTAGTTTTAAGCATGAGGAATATGATGAAAATTTATGAAAAAGAAAACAGAAGGTAATCATAATTATAAGCATCAAATGGCAACTATAATAAACATACATGTAACATGAGATACAGGGGTTATTCACACTAGCAAACTCACATTAGAAAGCCGGAAAGGACAAAATTTGGGCTTCCCCCTTCTTCCATACTTGAGCAAATAAGCTCCTTTCTTTAGAGCAGTAATGGCCTATCAAAAAACACAAATACAAAATGTACATAACTAGCAAGAAGGTCATCATGACAACTAAAATTAAAATTTTTATTGATTATAAATGATTCCAAAAGTTAGACAATTGTTCAAGGAGGATAATCCTCTAACCAATTTTTTTTTTTAATGTGAAACTTGAATTAATTTAAGGAGATTCCAAAAAAGAGAAAAATCCTGAACGAGAATCCTCCAATCTTCTAGCATTTGTCAAGAGAACAAAATCAGACTTCCATTGATTAATAAGAATAAAGACAGAATTTGCTCAGACATGTAGAACAATAGGCTAATTTTGCATTAACTTAAAATATTTCTATATCACAGCAGGTGCACTGAGAACATCAGAGCTGAGAATCTTCTCCCTCCTAATTTTTGTAAATGAATCAAATATATGCTTCTCTTAGTTAACATGAAATTATTTAAAACCATCTCAATTATGGGGTAGCTATTTATGAGGAAAATAATATTTCTTAATTACCTAGTCAACTTCCTTATGCTCTTTTAGGAGTCTGTGTAAGCTACAAAAGACATTGTACCTCTAGGTTTCGGACAGTAAAAAACAACATTGTAACGTGCCCATGAAGATCTACAAAACTGAAATCTACTAGAATAAAGGTATCCTTATTGTTATTATTCTTCAATTCATTATCAGAAGTTAACTCCAATACCAGTTTTCTTCACTTAACAAAGTATCTTCCGAAATATACTCTAACTAGCAGGTTTAACAATAACTGCACCTAAACCCACACAGCCACATCAAGTCATACAGTAGATCAATCTGAGCTGAAGTATTTGAAAAGTGCCGCACTATTTGGTCCTAATACAAAGTTATTAGAAGATATATTATACAATTTCTGCAATTTGAAAATGGTAACATGTGTTCCCAAGTTGTTAAGCTGATCCTTCCATATCTTATATCAAACAAATATGGCATGAGATAATTTAGAAATTACAACTAAGGGTTCCTGATAATAAAAGAATGGCTCAACATATCCATCTGTCCAATGTAAATAAAAAAGTCCAATTTTCTTACTCTTTCCTTTCAACCATTGAATGAAAATTTCAAACAGTTTTAAGACACGCCAACTTCCATTTTCTTACAAGCTGTGAAATCACTGTGTAAATGTTATACTCAGACGATTTAGAGCAGCCTTCACAAGATTAATCAACAGTCCTTGAGAACATATGCATACAAATTACGTAAAAGTCAATTGAGTTATTGTGTTTTCTTTCAATACAAAATGAGCAAATCAAGTTAGCATATTCGTAAACTGCAAGAAACAACCTAATCCAATATCATTGATGCCATTAACAATACAGCTCTTGATTACGCTACAAACAAATAATCAATGTGAACAAGATTTCACAGAAGAAAAATAAATAATATCAAATCTCACTCAAAAGAAGAAAAGAAACTGAAGCTATTGATAAGCCAAAACCTTATTGCGTGATTTCATGATTAATATCGGACAAATATATCCACATTTAACAATTGACAAAAGAAGAACTAATAAAATACCTGTTCAATGTCCCTTTCGACAGGCCCAGCCCTGCTAAGATCCGAAGCCATCCTATCCATCCTTGACATCGCGGAAAACTACTCTCGCGTTTCAAACCCCTAAATCTCAACACCAGACTTCGGCTCAACCATTTTCAAAATAAAACCCTCCCATCAATCAATTCCTTCAATAGACTGATCCCACTCCCACTAAAACTCAAATCTACAACCTCAAACAACCCGTAACATTCAAAATGACTGAAATCAACCATCGTAACCTCCCAGTTCCACTCCAATCTGTGCAGCTGAAGGTCCGCGGATACACTAACCACGAAACACTAAGCTCCAATTCTCAAGGCCGTATCGCTCACCGCAGCAAATGAAGATAAACTCTCCGGCAACATCAACTGTTCAGTTCTAACAAGGTTTTGTAAAAAGCAAATTGATCGAGATGGAAACCGAGCAATACTCAACGGATTCGATGCTGAATCGCGAGAGCTCAACAGCAGCTCTGAGATAGATATTTGAGTAAAGATATCGAGAGAAGGATATTGCGAAGAAAATCACGGAAACTATGATCTGACTGTGTAGCTCAGGCAGGCGAGAGACAGAGAGAGAAAGGGAATAATGTGGAGATGGAAATGCTGTCGTCTACGGCTGAGAGACGAGCTCAGGTTAAGTGAATGGAATGAAAAAGGGGGAAAAAGGGGAAAAAAAAAAAAGGTGAAGTAAGATATAAGTATACCCTTGATATTTTCTTAATTTACGGAATTGGCACTTGACGTTTGACACCTTTCTTCCTCTCCCTTTCCTTCTCCGCGCAGATTTTAGTTTCTGTGTTTGGAGAAGGGAAAAGCAAGAGACAGTTAGGAATCTTTCAAGTATTATTTTTAATAATTTTTTTTCAAATAAATTAAATTATTATTTTTTAGGGTTAGATAGCTAATAATATAAATAAAAAAGACATAATTTGGGTGTATAATATTAACTCGGGCCCATTAATCCATAAAACTTAATCATACCTCGTAATGTTTTCGGTGTTTCCAATGCATAATTATCTATTTTGGGTCAGAATACATATAATCTTATTTTTGAAATTAGTTCAAAATGCATAATATTAAGGAAGTAGAGAAACTCTAATTATAAACTATGTATTTTTCATTCTATTAAGCGATTTAAGATTGTGCACTTTTATTAGTATGAGTCGATTCTCACACTAAATTGTCTTAACCTTCACATGACGAAATATCATATATGTTCACCTTCTATCATTACTTTATAATTCATATGTGTTAATAATTAATTATTACAATTAACATAATAAATTATTAATAATTTAAATAATGATTAAAGACTAACTTATAAAATAAAAGTAAATATAGTTTTTCTTCATGTATGCATCGTGACAGAGTCAAAGTGGGATAATTTTGTAAAAATAATATTACATGTAATTTTTTATTTTATCATCTTAAAATTCTCGTTGACATGTCAAGTAATTATTAGTGTAATTAATCTAATAAATTAATTATTTATAATTTATTACTTAGTTACGCTTATCAATGTTTGACACGTAAGCGATTATTTTAAAATAGTAGAATAAAAAGGTAAATATAGTATTACTCATTTTTTAAATTTAAGATCACGTTGGATCTTTGTTTAATTATTTATAATATTTTAGATTAACACGAAATTATAAAAATGTGAATTCTTTCAGTTTCTCAAACTTTAAAGTAGTAACGCTTTTCTAAATTTATTATTGTATTTTTTTTCCATTTATCATATATTGAAGTACAGTTAACTGCATAAACATTACATAATTATTATTTTTATTTATTTGGTTGTTTTTAATTTTCTGAATTTTTATAAAATAATTTGTTGCAATAAATATAAAAAAGTTTGCTATTTTGTTTTATTTTTGTCTTTATTATGATAATAACGTCCATGAGTGTTCCTTTTAATGCGCAAGGACTTGCTGATAGAGACCTTGGAAATAGAATTTCAACAATATCCTATAGTTCTACAATAAAGTTTATTTAATTTAATTATCCACGATAAAGAAGTTCGTGTGTGAGTCAAATAGTCACCACAAATAATATATACAATAATGTTTCATTACTGAACCAAAATTATCGAATTGGCTATTTCACGCCATACAATTCAGGTTAATATTAATTATTATTTTAAAAAATAAAGTACAATTTATACGATGATATTTAAGTCAATTACAACGAACACTTCAAACATTTTTAATAAAATAAATCTTAACTTGTTCTACTAACAACAAATGTATCATTGCTTTTATTTAATCTTTTAAATTGATTACATGTAATGCGCGTGATGCACTTCCTATCTAATTCTACCTCACCTCTGTTCTCGATAGAAAATCGCATGTTATATTATCTGATTAAATCTATAAGTTTCATAGCAAATATGTGAAAAAGACGATCAAGAAAACTAATTAATTTTAAAAAGCAGAACGTAAAACATTGGTTATAACTATAAATAAATAAAAGTGTATCACGTACATTTTGGGTGATAAATTTAACATAGTAAATAATGACCATGGTAGATAGCCAAAAGGTTCATATATATTTTCGTGAAAAAAAATTGAAGTGTGTGTTCTAAATTGTACTCTAGCCTAGGTATAAAATCAAGTGTAACAAAATAATTTTTAGAAAAAAATTAATTTGGAATTCTTGTTTAGTAATATAGATAGATGAGAAAAGCCCAACATTATCCAATATTTTATTTATTTTTCTAAAAAACCATTTAAAAATAGAAAATAAGGTGGGATCTAACCTTTTTGCATTAGAGATCTATGAGTTGTAATATTATTAAACTAATTTTTAATATTTTCTTGCCAAATTGTTTATGATGATGAGAAGAAGAGTACTTTAGAGAAGAGGTAGGTTAGCCAAAGGTCACACACACAAATGTAGAGCCCCTTTATTATTTTAAGGTCAAGTTGGGTTGAGTGGTCCTCTTCTTACTTTTTCTTAAATCATGGAGTAGGGTACCCTCCCAAACTAAGGCCCCTTCATCCCCTACCATATGAATTCCTCATCGCCTTTTGTGTATAATTCACTTTAGATTTGGCTTGTGAGGGGCCCTGACTTTGTCGGGGTGGTGGATTGGGCTCGGCAAGCGTTACGGTAAGGGGGGAGATTTGAGGAGAGTTATAAGTCAGTTTCGTCTTTCAATCTGTCATAGTTTATTATGTATTTCAGTTGAATTTTTATTCTTTTAATAATCGATCTAAATATGGTATAGTCAGAATTTGAAACCAAATTCGAAGTTTAGTTTTGAATAAAGGTCTGGTTTTTTTGACTACATCGTATGGACTATTTCAAGATCGATTTAAACGTTGTCTTGTAGAATAATCTTTTAAGCTGAGCATTGTATAGTTGGCGTTGCATTTTGTGTAGTTTTACGGTGCAGCGTCAAAGACACCGATTTGTTTTTTAACAACATATAATTAAAATTGATTTCCAAATTATATATATATCAAAAACTTATTGGTCTATCGTGTATTGCTAACTTCTAATAAAAAGGGTGCGAAGCCAACTCAAGGTGTTAAGAGTACATTAATCCCCGCCCAGGCCCTAGGTTTTAATTTTTTATAATTAAATTAATTATTATTTTTAAATTTACTTTATAATTTTAACATTTAATTTTACTTTATTACAAAGCACTTATTATATTTGGTGCAATTAGTACTTTTTCTTAATCAATTTATCTTAATTGTTATAACAATTAATATGAGTTATTTTACGTGATAAAATTAAATAATAAACCGAGCTCGATCTTAAATTAAATTTATAAAATGTTAAAAAATTAATAATTAGGAAATAATCTCCGTAATCAATTTATATACAATTCTTAGATTTAATAGCTCACAAACACCCATGGGTAATTTGGATCTCCGTTCGGGTCGTAGAATCCTCCTCCGTCTCCGTCCCGCTAAATTTTAGACGAATAACGAGACTTGACGGAACGATGGAGGGAAAATTTGGAGGCGGCCACCGGCGGACAAGGAAGCCGCCCTTCTCCACCAACATCGCTGTGTAAGGTGACTGGTGAGAGACTCGCCGCTGAGCTTGATTTCTCTTTGCTCGATCAGTCTGAGTCCGATATATGCGAGTTGCCGTATCCCAAATGGCCACTCTACGAGTTTCTATTCAAAAACAATATCGCAAGACTCTTAGCACTCATTTCCGTTATTTCAGCCATTCTTCTATTCCTTCGCCGTTGAACCCTCTTTTTAATCAACTCGAATCCTTTAAATCTTACAAAACATCCGACGATCCCAATCAAGATTCAGTTTCCTCAGTTCATTCTCCGGATTCTTTTTTGGCAGAGAAAATTCTATTGTCGTTAAAGCAAGGTAACGCATGTTCTTTTGGCAGTTATTTATATCGATTGGACTCGTCACTCTTAGTTGAAATTCTCCGTCACTGTCGCCATAATTTCCAACTCGGTCTCAAATTTGTCGATTTAATTGCTTTGAAATGTCCAAATATCAAGCATACATCGCATTCGTTGAGTGTGATGATTCATTTTTTGGTGCGTGGTCGAAGGACGTCGGAAGCGCAAGCTTTGATTCTTAGAATGATTAGGAAGAGTGGCGTCTCGCGTGTTGAAGTTATCGATTCTTTTGTTTCGACCTTTAATGATTTTGGCTCAAATAATGTAGTTTTTGATTTGTTGATTAGAACTTACGTGCAAGCAAGGAAGTTGAGAGAAGGGTCGGAGGCATTTCGAATTTTAAGGAGGAGAGGATTTTGCATATCTGTGAATGCTTGCAATAGTCTTATGGGTGGACTTGTGAGGGCTGGGTGGTTTGATTTAGCATGGGAAGTATACGGAGAAGTTGTCGGAAGTGGGATTGAACTGAATGTTTATACATTAAACATCATGGTCAATGCTTTGTGTAAAGATCATAAAATCAACGAAGCAAAGCAGTTTTTGTTGAACATGGAAGGTAAGGGATTTTTTTCGGACAATGTTACGTATAATACGCTGATCAATGGCTACTGTCACGAAGGACATGTGGAGGAAGCCTTTGAGGTATTACACTCAATGTCTGGAAAGGGACTAGAACCTAGCCTCTTAACCTACAATTCCATCATTAATGGATTATGTAAGATAGGTAAATATGCCAGAGCAAAAGAAGTTTTAGAGGAGATGAAACACATTGGACTAAGTCCTGATACTACTACTTATAACACACTATTAGTTGAGAGCTGTAGGAAAAGTGACATTTCAGAAGCTGAAGAATTAGTCAACGAGATGTCAAGGAGAGGTATTGCCATGGATTTGATTAGCTTTAGTTCTCTAATCAGGGTGCTTTCGAAGAATGGAAAGCTAGATCGTGCTATAACATACTTTCAAAATATTAGAAGTGTTGGTTTGGTCCCTGATAGTGTGATTTATACCATTCTTATTGACGGATATTGTCGAAATGGTCTTATTTCAGAGGCTTTGAAGCTGCGAAATGAAATGCTGGCTCAGGGCTGTGCTATGGATGTGGTAACATACAATACCATTTTGAATGGTTTGTGTAGGGAAAAGATGCTTCCTGATGCAGATGTTCTATTTAATGAGATGATAGAGAGAGGTATATTTCCAGATTTTTGTACTTTCACGACTCTCATTCACGGATACTGCAAGGATGGGAATATGAATATAGCTTTAAACTTGTTTGGGACAATGAAAGAAAGAAACCTAAAACCAGACATTGTAACATACAATACATTGATTGATGGGTTCTGTAAAGTGGGGGACATGGATAAACCTATGGAATTATGGGGTGATATGATCTCCAGAAATATAGCTCCTAATTTCATTTCCTATGGTATTTTAATAAATGGGTTTTGTAACATGGGACATTTATCTGAGGCATTCAGATTGTGGGATGAAATGGTTGAAAAAGGCATTAAACCTACTTTAGTGGCTTGCAATACAATTATTAAGGGGCATTGCCGATCAGGCGATGCAGAAAAGGCAGTTGAGTTCTTGAGAAAAATGATTTTAAATGGAAGCAATCCCGACAGCATCACATATAATACTCTTGTTGGTGGATTTGTAAGAGAGGAAAACATTGACAAAGCTTTTTCTTTCATTATTGAAATGGAAAATCGAGGACTTTGCCCTGACGTTGTTACTTTCAATACAATTTTAAATGGATTCTGTCGACAAGGTAGAATGCAAGAAGCAGAGCTAATATTCAAGAAAATGATAGAGAAAGATGTAAAGCCTGATAGAGCCACTTATACATCATTGATTAATGGGCACGTTTCTCAAGACAATTTAGTTGGTGCATTTCGATTCCATGATGAAATGCTGCAAAGGGGCTTTGTGCCAGATGACAACTTCTAATAGTTCTCCTGCCATTTGCTTTATTACTTTATCTGGTTGCATGACAGACTCATCTTTAGGTGCGCCGTTTTTATCTATATATTTGCCATCTTAAACTGAGTCCCAAGAAACAACAATTTTATATAAACAAAGCACATCTTTGTTGGGGTTGATACTTGTCAGGGTGGCCGCTGGTTTGTTCAACATAGATAAGTGTTCACTGGTTATAATTTTCAGTCTGTCATGTTTGTTGAAGAATTCTGTAAAGCATTAGATATTTTTGATCGGAGACAGTAGTTTCCCTTGCTACTTGTGAGAGTAATGGAATTATTTCTCTCTAGAATAGGTTCTATGGCTCTTCCCATGATGAAGATTTAAAATAATGATTTATAATTATGATTTCGTGCAGAGTACTTTTTACCTCGTCAGAACTTAACTTTATAATTGATCTTCTCCAAAACCATTGTATGAGGGGAAGGAATCTATAATTCCATGGTATGGAGACTTGTTACACATCCTTTTTTTGCATTACCTTCGTAAATCAGGGTATTTTAACTTTTATACTGTTGAATTATCATTATCGTTCGTTTGGACTCGACCAAAAATGTTTATGGGGGGCAATTTGTGTAACAATTTTTTTTTCACTTATTCTTTGTCAAATTTTCCCAGGATTCTGTTCTAACTTACCTTCATGAATCTTGTGCTCAATTTTTATCTCTCTATTTCTTTTGGTGACAATATGCTTGCTTTAGATGTGTAATAACAGCAAACCTCCTTCAATGGTATTGCATATTTCTGTAATGCATGTTCATTGATAAAGGTTACTTCTGCTGCATTTGTTTATTGGAATGTGTAGATTTAGGGGCAATCTAACTTAAGCAATTTTGGATGCCTTCTTGCTCTGCCAACTACTCTTGCTCTGCAATTCCTCTTATTATTATTTGTGGGACTGGAGTTTGGATATCGTGTTTTTTCTATTGAAAGTTACTAGTTAGTTCTTCTATTTTATTCTATTGCTATAAGAAAATGTTTCTTGAGTTATAAGTGGGGACAAAGAAGAAGGGATAATACCTAAAATCCTTGGATGGGGAAGTCCAGTTAGCTACAAAAATAAAACAATTATTACAAAACAAATATCCTTAATATCGTAGAATTGCTTCTGACCATAAAATCCACGAACTAACATGAAATTCAAAAATTGAAGACAATTCTTTCTATTTTGCAGTCATATGACAAAGAAGAATTGAAAACAGAAGATGTATTACTTCTTTTTCTCATTTTTCAGCTCATACTCTTCCCCAAAAAATTAGGAGCCCTGCTTTCCATGCATTTAACTAATTCAAAAAATCTCTAGACTCTTGTCTCTAATAAAATTCTTGTTTCACAGGAACGAAATAGAGTTAGTAGTTATAATTTATCCTATTCTTATTTGTATTATGTAATTATGGAAACTAAATTCCCAACAGTGCAAACTTGAATTCCTGATTAAAATTCTATAATGACAGAATGGTTGTTATTCAGCACACCTTTGTTTTTCCGAAGCTATAACTATGTATTTCATTTGGTTGATGGAGATTATCATTAGCATCAATTCAGGTGGCAGATAAAATACTTTCTCGTAATTTCTCTTGGTTCGCTCTAGATTTTGGCCACCCTTTTTAATATTGATCTATTAGCTTAATTTTTTTGGATATTTCATTGACAACAATTTTAGTATTAATCAATTTTGGTGTCTTTTTTTCTGTAGATTATTTCCCAATCAATTTGGTTAGTTATATGTTCTGCAGCAACTGTGAAGAGTCTGAATTATTTCTAAATGTGAATGTCAGTGAACTTAACCACATGTAGTAAGCTCTCTCTCTCTCTCTCTCTCTCTCTCTCTCTCTCTCTCTCTCTCTCTCTCTCTCTCTC
>CM039527.1:6938494-6960389 GCA_022433055.1 Begonia peltatifolia
CTCTCTCTCTCTCTCTCTCTCTCTCTCTCTCTCTCTCTCTCTCTCTCGCGCGTGTGTGTGCGCGCGCGCGCGCTCGCGTGTGTGTGCGCACATGTACATCTGAAAAGAGTATTCTCTCATGCTACGGCGCTGTTTCACATTGTTTTGAACAGTCAAGTTACTGATAGATATGCTTTTCAGCCCTGTGATCCATTCTAACATGGTCTAGATTGCACCTAAACCAAACATGCTGTGTCAATGTTGGGGAAGATGTTATCAGTCTAACAATCGTGAAAGCCTATGTGCAGCTACGGAGGTTATCTTTGGGGCCATTCACTCCATATTTGTAAGAGCACAAATGGGACCTCCAGCTAATGAGGATGCGCACAATAATCTTATTATCCAACCAAGATCAAGCAAAAGATTGCGTTCTCCAAGTCCAATTGTTTATAGCCTTAATATCTCCTTATAAATGAGTTCCACCCATGCCAATCATGCTTCTGCACAAGTCCTCCTCACCTGGGAATCCCCATCAGATTAGGCAACAAATGCCGTTAGTCTTGAATGGTTTTTTTTTCTGGTCGGTCAATATTCTGGCATGGAGACTAGGAAAACTACAAATTTCTTTTACTCCAAAGAAGAATGCAAGTATACATTTAGCAGACAATGTTAGAGAATTGAACATACAATGATAGGACTGAGCAAATTGATTTATAATTAAGGTACCATTTTTCAACTGTGCTTGCAAAATAAATGCATATATTCAGAAGTGGATCTTATCATCAAATCCATCCATAACTGCTAGTTGTTTGAAGTACATAAATGTATTTTGGATATATATAGTATATATTTATAAATTTGTTTGATATGTAAAAATGTTAAGATGCTGACACTTCTTTCCTTATGTATGTAGGAATGACAATGGTGCAGGGATTTAAAGATCTGATTAAATTATTGTCTATGCCAATCATTTTTTTTTGTGCTTAGGTTCAAATGTTATTGGCTGAGAATGTTTTTAATCATTGGTATTACTTTTCGGATTTCATATTTTGTCAATTTGCTATATGATCTGTATTATTTAAATTTCTTTATTAGATATTTGCTTAATTTACACATGATTTAAAAATTAATATTTGAAAATTTCGAAGACAAGCATTAATTTCCAAACCCAATTGTAAGTAGTCATTAGGATAGATATAGGCAGATAATAGTTAAAGAAAGTCATTTGTTGTCGTTTTTATGTTTCTTATACGTCTACAAAGTGACTGCTACCGAACGTGTTAAATTTTATTCCAAACAATGTTTATGATTTTGAGTTGCTTCATTTCGAATTGTTTGTGGGTTTCTTTGATAAAAATGGGTTGTAGGAAGAATTAACTAAAGAATTGAACTGGCTTTAAAGTTTTAAACTCTGAAGAAAGTTCTAAATTGTGTTGTAAACTAATATTCTTTCTAAGAAAAGGGTGAGAAATCATTGATGGTTAATGAATACTAGTTTGGAATGAATCATTTCTACCCATGATTTATTTTATGATGCTGATTCTCTTTGCACAGAGTTATTTTCCCACAGTTATGGCCAAAATGACCAGATCATCAAAGAGACTTCAAAGGGCTACCTTGGTTAATCAGCGAACACAAGTCGAGGTTTGATTCCTTCTCGAGAAGAGTTAACATTGTTCATCGATATTAACATGAACATTTATTCAATATATGTTCATCGTCTAATTTACTTAATTTTGTCGGTTGTTATGGCAGTAGTTAAATTATATGTTTGGTTGGAAAAAAGGTTAAGAATACAAGATATTAGTCTTAAAAAATAGAAACATATGTCGTACGTACATGGTCACGTTGTTTTTCAAAGTAATCACCAAGAGCAAGAGCCCACTTTCTAAACGTTGATTTTTAATTAAAAAGTCAAAATAAATAAATATTCATTTTATGCCTAATTCAACACATTTGACATGCTTCAATAATCAATCGCGTGTTGTTGTTAGCAATTTGAATTCTAGTTATTTTATTCTAATTTTTGTTCAATTTCGTCTCAGACTCTAAAATAGTGAGCTGTTTTCTTGTATTTGTAGTACCTGTGACTAATATCATTTACTTCAAATATCAACGTTGTTATTTGAACAACCGAGTTCAGTTGGTTTTCGAACTCTACGCGGAAAAGTCAAACAAAAACTTTGCATGTTTTTTATGGGTGTCACCTGTGAGTTTGTCCCATGTTTTGCCCAGATAGATGGACCATTAAAAACTTGACGGCGTTAACAATTCTCACGGAAAAAGTAACGGAATATTCAAGTTGATAACAATTTCAAATTACAGAGTTTGTTCTTAGAATTAGTTGTTTTCTTGATTTTCTTTTTCCGAAAATATTAGTTATTGGTTATAATATTATATCACACCCACTTAAATATGAAGGTTACCTATTTAGTAATTAAAACACGTTCCTTAATTCGTATTATAATTTCGTTAAATAAAATCAAATTATAATGTATTTAAATTATTTGTGTTTCATCTTGTTCCCTATTCCATAATTATTATTAAACCCATCTTTTATTATTTGCACTCTAAACGGCCTTTTAAACAACTCCCCACCTAGAATTTTAGAATATGGTTGGGTGTTGGTCAGAAATAAAGGGAATCATGCATTAATTTGTCACGCCATGTTGATAATCATGAAAACATATATTTAATGTGTACGATGTTTATAACTATATAATTAGGCTTCTCTCACTTTCCTTCCCTCTTTACTATTATAAATAGTTAATTAAAAAATAAATAAATAAATAAATAAGAAGAAGAAAAGTCTATTTTTGGTCTTATAGAATAAGACAGCATTAGAAAAAGGAAGACAAAAGACTCCCAGTTTCCTTAAAATAATTCCACCATTTATTTTGATTTAAGTAATTTAAGTTAATTTGTTTGTAAAAATTAATTAAATTTAGCAGTTGCTCTTTTTAAATTAATAACTGATTGGAAAAATAACAAATAAGATGTAATTTTTTTATTTTTTAATTATTAAAATAATATTTATGAAATTTTACTTGTATGACATCGTAGTCGTACCATGCAACTATGTCAAAATATTATTAAAAAAATTGAATAGTTGAGTCAGAGTTGAATTTAATTTTTGTAAGACTGATTTGTTAAGTAGAAAAGTAAGCAAAAATCTTCCTAAAAAATAAATAATATTTCTAAATAAGCCAAAATAGGTTTATTTTCTGGCATATTTGATATGACTTTTGATACATAAAATGTAGAGATATTGAACAGACAGACCAGTTCTCCATCTCGCTCGCTCATATTGTTACAGTAGCGGGTCGAATTTGGTCTGATTTCATGAGACAAGCATAGCCGAGCCTAGACACTGAACTTGTGAGTTTGCCAAAGACCTAACCAAACGAGCGAGGTCATTTGCTCGACAGTCCAGGCTCGCGAGCCAACCAACCCACCTCCTCTCCCGGACGATTGGCGAGGCATTCGCGATTTCTACTTTTTTTTTTTCTAAGAAGTCAAAAACCAACGTTTAAATTTTAACTAACTCTCATTTAAACAAAAAACACCTAAAAACTCCAACGTTGAACTAAAAAAATTGTGAAAAATTTCGACTTATGACAGTATCTTTATTCACAAAGTTGACGAGTATCAAAAGATAGTCGATTTGAGACTTGTTTCGTCAAAATCGGACTCTATCGTTAGATTTCTTTCTTCTCTCTTCATTGTTTCTCTCCCCTCACCCCTCTTTAGTTTTCGCGGCACCGTCGAGTAACTGAGAAAAGAAAGAAAACTCTTTCATTTTCTAATTTTCTTTCAATAATTTAATATATTATATTAATTTAATTAATAAAAAATATTATAAACTCGGCTCGTTAAGCTCAGGTTGTTAGGCTCGTTAAGTCGGCTCGACTCGACTCGTTAACCTCATGACTCTCGAGTTGGCTTGGGTTGGAAATTTTTTGGGGTCAACTCGTTTGGCTCGGCTTGTTAGACTCGACTCGTTAGGTTCAGTTCGGTCAACTCATTTAACATCTTTAGTAAAATGAAACATAATTGTATAAAAATTGAATAAAAATTATTTCGATGTCGGTTAGAAATATTATCAAATGTACTTAATTATAATTAAAATAATATTGTGTTTATCTTAAATTTATTTATTCACGTGTTAAATATCGATTGATTTTTTTTAATTATTTTTAATTTATTATATTGATTAGTATTTATCATGTCTCGTAACATAATTTGCAACATACTTCACGTAATATTCTATTGTAAATATTAAAAAAAAAAATAACGTACGATGCAACAAGAATTAGTTGTAATCTACCGGTTTCAAATATGTATTGTGGAAAGTCCTCTCTGGACCCAAAGGATGATCAGCTGGAAAACAAGTGATTTATTAAAATGGGGAAAAAGAAAATTCAAATTAATTTACATACGCTATAAAATGTGGGTGGCGATGACTGATGACCATGATTAAAGTGACTGGTTAATTAATTAATTAGCAAATAATTGACCACGGGGAATAAGACAGAGCTATAGCGATACCATATTCATGTGCACATTATTTTTATGTGCTTTTTAATAAATTACTTATTTAATGTATGTTAAAAAATTAGGTACACTCACTTTTCTTTGATTTCAATTGAAAGTAATCAATTTTTAGTTTTTTCAAAATAATTATTAGAGAGTTGTGATATATATACATCTACGTATCCATGAAAGCGGCTAATAATAAAAATTAAACAATTATATATTTGTTATTTTATTATATTTTCTAAACAGACTCATTAACACGTCAAATGTGTTATTAATTTAATAAATTAATTATACTTATAGTTTAATTATAATTTATCATATTAATTACAGTTTAATTGCATTAATAATTATTTATCACGTTATCAAGTATGTGTAGTGAGTGTAATAATAGAGTAAACTTAACATTACTCATAAAATTTGTTTAATAATTCATTTAAGAAGATGAATTAATAGGGTTTTCCTTTTTCTAAGATAATTAAAAATTGGCGATTGTCTTGCATAAATTGTACTTTCCATTAACTAAAATTCACTCGCTCTATTAACACGATAGCAACTTAAATATGGCATTTTTTAATGGTTAAATTGAATTATTATATCATAATTTTTATAAGGGTAACACATATTTACCTCTCTCTTTTTACATCCTAACGTGACAGTCATATTATAAATAATAAAATAAATTATTAATTGTAGGAATTAATAAATGTAGGTAATAATTAAAAAGTAAAATTACAAATAAACATAATATTTTGGTTTGTATAATTACTTTATAATATTATCGCAGGTATCTTATAAATAGTTGGCTTCAAAACTTCACTTGACATTTATTTTTGTAGAGAGAGAAAGAGTAAGAGATTTGATGAGCTGTAGTTTAGTCTATGATGACTGGTAATAAAGAGGGGAGAGAGATTCAAAAGCCGACATGGTTGACCACCGACCCCTTCCAATGGATCAAACTAAAATAGACAATTTAAGACTTTCTCAAGGTCAATCTCCTTATTTTCTTACTTATACATACAAGAAACCCTAATCTCCTCATCTTTCGACCATACAAACACACCTGTCTCTCTTTCTCTCCCTAAAACATGGGAAACATTGTATCTCCTTGTTTCTTCCAGGAAGATGAAGACCCATCAATAAAGTTGATATTCTGGGAAGGAAACGTGAAGATATTCAAAGACAAGAAGAAACACGTAGCCGGAGAAATAATGTTCGAATTTCCAGACAAAATGGTCTGCAATTCGGATTCATTTTTCATCGGCCAGCCAGTCCCATCTCTCGCCATTGAAGACGAGCTTCGAAGAGGCCAAACCTACTTCGTTCTTCCATTAGATCTCTTCTCAAGCAACACCCTTTCTTCCTCTTCTCTAGCAGCTTTATCGTCATACAGCCCTAAAAACAAAAGACTGCCTTTAGATTTTGGAGACTGCCCTTTTGAGTACATAAAAGCTGACAATGGAAGGCTTTTGATCAAGGTTATTCCTGAATTTATTACGAAACTCATTGTTAAAGACAGTGAGATTGAATCGTCTAGCATTAGACATAGTTTTCTTTGCAGTACTCCAGAGTTGCAGAAACATTACGAGCAATTGGTCAGGGCGAAAGACCAGATTTGGTCGCCTAAATTAGAAACCATTTCTGAATATAAAATTAGGGTTTCTCCTTGTAGATTTATAGGGTTGGAATGGAAGCAAAAAGAGAAACACTGATGCATTTCGCATCTTCAATTTCAATTTTTTGTGATTAAGAATTACGTTTAGAGTGGATACAGATTACAGATTCAGATATTTTTGTCTCCTCTTGTAGATGAATGATAGATAAGCCTTAAGTTGTTGGGCATTAATTACGAAATTTTAAAATCTTTAAATTATTATTACTATTCAATATTTATTTAGAAAAAATAAAATACTCGTTTACATATGAAATAATTATTAATATAATTGTTATTATTAATACAATAAAATAGTTGGGAAAGATTTTAAGAGAGGAGAAATTAAAGTAAACCTAATGTTATTGTTGATTAAGTAGTTAATGAAATAATAGACAATAGAGGTCTATAATATTTTAAAATTAATTTTTTATTTTAGATTTTTTTCTTTTCATATATACCCAAATTTATTTGGTGAATATTTTTATAAGCTGTTGGGCTATAAACATTAATTCAATTTCTTATTTTTCTATGACATATAAGCAACATAGTTAATTTAATTTAATTAATTTACTAGCTCAATGTGATCTATGTTTTGGTATTGGGAAGTGAAAATCCCTGGATTAATTCTCCAACCAGTTGACAAAAAATAGATAAAGAAAAGAATAATTAGAGTTAAATGTCATTTGAAATAATTAAATACATATTAATTTCATTCCATACTTCAAAAAATGGAAATAGTGAAACCAAAATTAACATGATAATGAGAGCATATTTGTTTTAACTCTTATAGACAACGAATGTTGCTAGCTTGGTCGACTCTGGTCGCTTTGCCGTGACCACGTAAGTGGTCTGGTCGACCGTTGCAAAGTCTTGATTAACCGCTACTATGACTATCGAATTTTTGGAAGGCTTCGACCAATCACATCCTTTCAGCTTAAAATTTCACTAGCCATATTTATCAGGGCTCATTCCCTTGATCAACACTGGATTCATTAAAAAGCAAATGTTTGATTTTTAAAACTAATTTGATCAAAATATTTGAATATATTTTTTATTTTTACGTTATAATCTTACCTTTGGAATTACATTTACGTGTCATTTTAAAATCCGTATAAAATTTAAAATAAATTATAAATAATTAAATAATATATAATAGTAACAATTAATGAAATACAGCTAAAATAAAAACCCAAACTTAAAAGTACGTGCCAAGAATAAAATTAAATTTTAAATATTTGCCCAACTTGGTCCAACCCATTCACAAGTGGGACCCACTAAAATATGTAAATTTAAATTTAAATAAATCTCTCAAATAAGCAACGCATGGAGTTATATAACATTAATTTTGAAGTAAGCCTCATCAAAAATACTTGATGGGTGGTTCAAAGGTCCACCTTTCCAGTCTTGGGCCATATATATGGTTGACCAATCCTAAGCTTTAAATCAATTGGTAAAACCACACATTTGTCCAAAAAGGATCAGCTTATTATTAAGGTCCTTCGCTCCGGCCCAATTTGGATATTACGCATGATTTATCCGTTAAATCCGATACATTTATACCATGCTTAACCCGATTGCTAATCACTCTAGCGATTTTTTAATCCAATTTCAAGTTATATATATATATATATATATATATATATATCTTCTTCGATGATTTCTTTAAGTCAATTATTTACAGAAATAGAGTTCAAAATCGAATTAAATATCATCAAAAGAGTTAAAAATTGAAAAATGCCTGAAAAACATGGTATGCACGTGCAGAATTGAAGACCATATCAAAATTGAGTTTTGTTCGTAAAAAGTAAAAGCAATAATCGTCCATAAAATTATAAAATTAAAGATTATAGGTGACATTATTTTGTTAATTATTATAGTAATAAATAATAATAATAAATTATTTAGAAAACAATTAAATAAGAACAACGATGCTTGGCATTGACATATAACAGGAGAAAAGAATAGTCATTAGAAAAAATAAATAATGTGACAGATCCAAGAAAATAGTGAAATTAGGGTAGGAGGACCATGCCTCATAGTAGGATTTAAGAACATGATTAGATAGAAGCCATACTTTCTGGGTCTCATTGCCGTGTACCTTACCAGTTACACCCTTTTCACGTTACATTTTTTTTAATTAATTATTTTTTATCTTTCAACTATCACAATTTACAAGTCAATTTATCCATTAAATACATTATATATGTATCATATTTTTCACTACATAAAAATTGACACAGTTCAAAATTAAATGCAAAATCTGATATACTTGTTCAAAATTTAAAAGATAAATAGATATCAAAATTTTAAAAAATAGGTATAAAAATTATTTATAATATAATTTCTAAACGAGAAAATTAGAATTTAAATTGGAATCAATCAATTTTGTTATATACAATAATTTTAGATAATTTTGGCCAGAAAAATATATGTAATGTATTTAATTTTAAACATGTCACTCTCTCTATATATTTTTTAATTTAATTTTAAATTACATTTCTAATTTGTATTTTGAGAAAAACAAATATAGCGTCTCAAATTATTAGTTTCATGTACTTATTTACTGACATATTTGATATTAATTTAACAAAATTTTGATCCTTAATTAAAATAAAATATTTTTTAATTGTAAAGTTAAGACCGATAAGGTTTTGAGAATCTTTGAACTGACAGCGGTTCCTCACCCTCGATTCAACCTGCACGGTTCGGTATGGTTTTGCCCACCAATAATTTTAATAAAATTTTGGTCTAGTTGAGACATATATTAGATTTTACAATGGTAAAATCAATTTAAATTTAAAGTATGATTTTAATTTAAAATATTCCATAAATTAAAAACTTTATCTATTAAAATTCTAAACTATAAAAAATGTAACAAATTAAATCTTAACAAATGATCAATTACCCATCTTCTGTTTTGCTAAATGCTTGCGTGGACACTATACATATTGGGTCACAGAGTCGATGTGGAGGTGGAGATCTCGTCTAATGTGCCCTGCATATAATTGAAGAACGAGAGATCACGTAAACACTGGACATAACGGGGTGATTGGCAGCCCGTTCTCGGCATTAATTCGTAACAGGAGGGGATCGGCCCCTTCTATTGTAGGCATAAAATCGGAATGGAGTGATCGACCACTTTTTAAGTTTTGATCTTTTATATTTTTTTATAATTTAAGATTTGATTGGGTAGAATTTTTAGTTTATTAATTTGAATAAATTTGTACTTTGGGTTTAAATTTGTTTTATTAATTCAAAAATATATATATTTTTTAATTTTAAAATTAAAATTGATGAAATAAAAAAAGATCAATGAAAACAAGTTGTTTCGTCTTCATCCCTATTTCCTAGCTCTAGGGGTAGGGTAGCTCTAGGCGTAGTAGTACTAGTAGACACTAGCGTAGCGAGACACTCGCCGCTTATGCTGCGAGTGGTTATTTAACTAAAGAAAGTAACCTCGCGGGTTCCTTTCTTGTATGGTCGAGTCGGATTTTGATGGGCTCGATGCAATGCAATTACTTGCCTCGATGTACGCGTCACTCGCCTTTATTTGTACCGTCCTGCCCACTCTCCAATTTGCGTGACAGTAAAGAATATTAATGAAAACTTAACTAATTGTACACGCTACTATTCTTAATTTTGTCATAAATTATTATTAAAAAGAATTTTCAAAATCTCAATTTTACTTATTTTTAAATATAATTATAAAATTTAATAAATACTTTATCTCAATATAGGAATTTACATAATTATTGCTCTAATTTTTATTTTAGGCAGAAAAAAAGAATTTTTGTTGTAATTTTTTTATAAAATTATAATAAAAAACTATATCTATAAGTAATTTTGAGATTTGAATGTTCTATGATTTAAAATAATAGGATTTAATTACACAACAAAAACACTTGATGTCACGTTCTATTTTTAGAATTGATTGTATGAAACTTAGGATAATGAAGATATTTAGATGATATTATATAGTTTTTGGAATTAAATATTATTTAATTCTGTTAATTCTTTGCCTCGGAAAAGTCAATTGAATCAGTGGGTGTTCCTTTCTGTCACCTTGTCGTCTTTTCTTGGCCTCTTTTCATTCCTGTCTTCTAATTCTCTACAAAAATATTAAGTAAAAATATATTATTTTCTTAATTTCCGATTAAAATATTGTAAAATACATGGTTTAATTGATTAATCAATAATTATTTATTTTACACATCGAATTATTAAAATCACGCCAGCTAAATAATTGAATTTTATTCGGGAATAGTCTTTAAAAAAATAACTAAAAGCTTTATTTTTTTAAGTAATTTTGTGATTTTTCATTAAAATAAATAAATAAATAAATATTTCGATTATCATTTAGTGAGTGCAGTTAGATTTAAAATCTTAGCGAATAAATGATAGAGAATATTTATTTTTTAATTATTTTCGATAAAAAAAGATTTTTGTAGGCTGTAGTGGAGAACCTAAGAGACAAGGCACGGTGCTCTAGGAAGGGGCTGCCTATATCAAAGGTGAAATCTCTCTGGGGCGTTTTAGGCATTTCGCATCTCTCTTCATTTTTTATTTTTTTTTTATGATATTATTCGTACTGTCTGGATTATTAACTGGGCCAGCAGTAATTATTACGATTAATCTAATAGATTAATTAATTATTATTAATCATGTCATCAAGATGTTTAGTTAATAAAATAAATAAATAAATAAAAGTAATATAATTGTTTTTTTTTATTTCAATTATTTTTGCCATATTAAATCTTATTCTTATAAAAAAAAAAAAAAACTTAAATATAATCTAACAAATTTAAATGATTGTGTGACTCACTCTTATATTTAAATTTCTCTTGTTTTAATTTCTATTTGTTCTAATATTACCTTTTTAAAATTAATAATTATAAAGTACAATGCATTAGCCTTGAACACATATGCAGAAGTTTTTATTGAATAATCTTCAATCTAGCAAGATGTAATTGGAGTATTTTTTGACTATATAATTTCTTAAATTGACCATTATTGTTAAAAGGTCAAATTAAATAAGTATATTTTTAATTTAAAAATACAGAAAAATATTATTTTATGACTAAATAGTTAGCATGTAAAGACAATAATTATATGGTGCGAAGACCTACCTCATACAATCAGGATTAGGAGCAGTGCTCTTTTCTCTATTTAATTTGATGTGTTTTTTTGTTAGTTCTTAAAAAAAAAATCATGCAAAATTTGAATAAAAGTAGACAACATTATAATAGAATTATTAAAGGTATTACACATGTTGTGTAATACCATGGGTAAAAATGTTACTATAACGTGTTATTTTACGATTAAAAATAAATTTTATCATAGCAATAGTAATTTTTCAATGATTTACCATAAAAATTTAATGATCAAATAAATTTAATTTTTTCTCAGAAATATTTATAAATTAAATTAATGTTCACTTATACTATTAGATGAAAAATCAATATAATTTTTGAAATTGCATTAAAAATAATAAAAAGTTATTTTTATAAAAAATAAAAAAAAATATTTTTATTCGAGGTAAAGCAAACAAAGGTCATGTTTTATTTATATCTTGATTGAGACAAATAATTTGGTCGCATCGATATTAAATTAATATCCAGATACTATATATATGTGATATATCACTAATCATGATTATACTTCCTTAATTATATTGTCTACATTAAAACTAGTACATAATAAAGTAATTTATTTGAAAAAATAAGCAATTCAGCCCAGCATATGGTCTTAGAAAAAGTAATTGGAAGGAAATAATATATTATAATGTTAGCATATTCTTTTTCGTATTATAAAATTCAAATTAATTATTTAATTTTATTTGAGGGGGTAGAATCACTGTATGCCGACATCTTAACCCACACAAAAGTGTTAAGAGTCGAATCCATCTTCCAAATCTTCGTTTCACTTCCAATATGCTTTGTGTTGTGTGTATATTATACACATGGCTTTCAATAATATATTAATTAATTTAAATGAAACTCAAGTTATTATGGAATAATATTAATGAAGGCCATATCCAATTTAAACCATATTCTTAGACATCATTTGCGGTTAACATATTTAGACATTTCACTGTTAGAGTAATATTATATTTTCTTAAAATATTTATTGAAATATCAAATAATAATAGATGTAATTAATGTAATAAATTTAAAATAATTATTTTATTATATTAATTGTAATAATATTTATTTGACATATTATCTATTATTAAAAAAAAAAACGTAACATTATTCTTCACTGTTACGGGATCTCTAGTATAGAATGTATTAATTTACTATTTGCACATCAAATGATGCTATTGTAAATGGGTCTTTTGTTATGGTTTAAATTATATTTTATTTTATAAAATTATCTTTATTGAAGTATTTTGAGTTTTTTTTTTTTAATATCAATGTAATTTAAGATGGTGCTAAAGTAGAATATTGAGTGTTGAACTATTATTTGATTTTTATAATTTCATTTTAAAACTTTAAATTATTTTAAAAGAATGTTTAAAATAATTAAATAATTAAAGTAAGAACTACAATATGTGATAAAGAGTGTACAAAAAAATGTGATAAAGAGGGTAGGGTTTAGATAAAGAAGAGGTTGATGCAACTTTGGGGAGAGTCGAATCCTGCGTGCCCTTTTTGTCTCTCCATCTCTAAATAGCTCTTGTTGCCGTAATTATTGAAGAGAGAGAGAGAGAAGCCACCTTGTTTTGCTTTGTAGTTTGACGTTTGAAAAGAGAGTGATAAGGGTTAGAGAGAGAACAGACCAGACAACGAGAGAGGATAGAGAAAGAACCCACCTTGTAGTGTAGTTCTGCAGTTCAGATTTGAGGCAAGAGTAAGAGTTAGAGAGAGAAAGAGAGACCAGACAGAGAGGGGAGGGGGAGGTCGATGATAATGATGAAGAGAGAGAAAGGTCGGCAAATTTAATAAAAGGAGAAATTTTGAAGAAAGGTTTGTTTTGTTAGAAGCATTATTTAGTTCCAATCACTCTCTTACTTCTCCATTTCCACTCCTGATCAATTATCACTTTCTGCTTTCTTTTAGCCCTTCTCTCTCTCTCTCTCTCTCCCTCTCTCTCTCTCTCTCTCTACGAGAAGATCAGTTTCTTCGGAGAAAAGACCCGAGTAATATGCACTGACAGAGGTAACCAACAGAAGCAGTAGCCAATAATTCTGTACGGCAGAAACAAAGCGGCACCAACCTCTCTGCTAGTTTCTTCTCTTTCTCCTTCTGCCGAGAAGTTCAGGCCCTCTTTCTGCATATTTGTTTTTAGATTTGGAATCAGCTGTGGCTACCACGAGGAGGCTTCCATCTGACACCGGCGTTTTTGCAGACTGGGTAGCTTCTTCTTCCGCTGCAGGCCGAGCTTTTCCAGATGACCTCTCTCTCGGGTTCAATGCCGGGCCAACCGCCGCTGCTGAAGGTAACACCGGCCCATCCTCTGGTCTCTGGCCGGCAACCTCCAGACAAATTAACTACGGCCTCTCGCCGGAAGTAGGCATGCTTGGTCTCCGAGACCTCTTCGTCGTCGCTCCGGCTTCGTCTTTTCACTCGCACGAACCCATAATCTCAGATCCACATTCAATCGTCGGTTCAAACCCCGGAACCGCTCTTGGCGTCGGAGTCGGTGTCGGGCTTTTTCCTCTCCTAGCAACTGCTCCTTGCCTAGCTACGTCCAACGTCGGTGGAGCTGAAGATCAAAATATCGGTCATCGAATTAGAGGCGGAGGAATCCAACTATGGCACAATCAACAGCCGAACCACGATAATTACTTAAGGAAACCAACAATTGATAACCATAGCTCTGGAAATTCTGAAAATGGCGGAGCTATCGGGTCTGCGGCCACCTGCCAAGACTGTGGAAACCAAGCGAAAAAAGATTGCAGCCATAGACGGTGTAGAACCTGCTGTAAAAGCCGCGGTTTTGACTGTTCAACTCACGTTAAGAGCACATGGGTTCCGGCGGCTCGGCGGAGGGAGCGGCAGATGATAACAGCCGGTTCATCTGGGTCAACTTCGGGTGCAAAAAAACCAAGACTCGTTACTTCACAGACCACGACCAACTCCCACACTTCCGCCTCCACCACTCCTCCGAGAAGCTATGAAACCACCTCTAGCCACCCTGCCGGTAAAAACCATCACTCAAAGCACTTCAACTAATTCATTTTAATCACCTTAAAACCAAACTAGGGTTTGTCGATTTTGACACAGATGGAACGAAGGAGACGCTACCGGGGCAAGTACGTGCGCCGGCGGTGTTCAAGTGCGTGAGAGTGACCGCCGTGGACGACGAAGAAGACGAATACGCTTACCAAGCCGTCGTAAGAATCGGAGGACACGTTTTCAAAGGGTTTCTGTACGATCAAGGAGCTGAATCGAGAGAAGTTTTTCCAAATATTTCAGACCTCCATTTAAATGGAGCTGTAGGCAATGGCAAAAATGGAGCTTCTTCTACTTCTCCTCTCCTCCATCCTACCGATATCTTTGGAACCTCTAGTTCAGCCGCCGCTGCTACTGCATTTCTTGGTGGTTCAAGCTATGGTAATGGCGTTTAATGACTTGAAATCCCTTTAATTATTATTAATATTTTTAATTTATGGTGTCTTCGATCCATATATCCAGAGATGATATAACCTTGTATTGCAATCTAACCTTTCTTCGCCAGACCTCCCTATTGATTATGAGTAGGGTTTCATGGGTTTCTATTTCTAGGGTCGTCTGTTATCCTATGAAATATCTTCTCTTAATGCCAATTATGAACATTTAAGTTGATGTAGGTGTAACCTTTAATGAAAAAGAATTCAAATATATTATTAATGTTGATTATATATAACCTAAAGTTTTTATGGGTTAAATTGTAATGCTTTCTTTAAGAATGGATCGTAGGCTTTATAGGTGACCAGCTTTTGTTCTTCCTACATGATTAATACTTTTACCAAGTTTAAGCTGGTATGGAGTTATTAATATGCTAATTGTTTTGAAGAAATTAAAGCATAATTTCAGTGGATGTCACTTTCTTCCTACTGCATTTCTGTGTATTTGATTCTGCAAGTTCTCGTGTTTGGGCAAAGTATGCTGGCTGATTGAGTGAAAACTTCAGAGCTATATAGGATATAGCCTCTGACCTACTTCTTCAAACTTGATTGTCTTCGACAGTAGTACCCTCGTTCTCTAGATTTATTATATATATGGACACACACTCAAAACTCTTATCAATCGTGTATTTAATATTTTATGTGTAATATGGTAGAAAGTGCAATTTAGGATGTAAATTTAGAGCTTATGAATGATTTATTATTTTGAGTATAATTTAATTGCCATATATTTTTTAGGTGTTTATCTTCTAATATCTTCTATTTACCCTAATGTTATTCTCATTCGATTTCCACTAGAGATTTTGTTTGGATTTTATGGTAGAACTGATTTGAGGTATCAAGGGAAGGTTAGACTGACAGTTTTATTTAAAAAAAAAATTAGTCTGAAGTATTAAGTTTGGAGGGCTGAACTTCATTTCGTTCTTAACTATATTATACAGAGTCCTAATTCAACTTTTAGTGAGCTCAGTGACTTCATAGTGAGGAGCAAGGGAGTTGATTTGTTTAATAAATTTAATTTCAAATTAAACCGAGTATGTTTGTTTAGTTCAAATTATACATTTTTTAAATTATGTTAAATAATAATTTATATAATTAATATAGTAAATTATAAATAAATAATTTATTTTATTAATTTTGGTAACGCGAACACGAAGATTGGAAAATAAGAAAAAATATAACACTACTCTTCCAAATGGTAAACTAAATTAATCCAGCTAAACTAATAAACAAGGAAATAAAATAAGATCATAAAAAAATACATTATACATGTTCAGTAACAACAGATTAGATCTTCTAAGCCGTGTATATTTCATAAATAAAGCTTCAAACAACCAGTAAAAAAACTTTTGTACTTTTAACTATCAGCTGTTGTCCTACGTTGAAAGTCTTGTTAGTGGTATATATATATATATATATATATTTTATAACAGTAATATTAAATTTATTATCTTCTAATCTTATCACTTATTGCATCATTTATTAATTAATATAATTAATGTCTAATTTTAATTATTTTTTATATATTTTAATTATTGAATCATATAATGAATAATACGTAAGTAAGCGCCACAACAAGAGTTAAAAATTAGAGAGTAATCTAACACACCCTAGTACCATTGAAGATAAGAAAGAGAATCCAATTTACATAACTTTAGGGTATATTTTGATAATTATTTATGATAATATTATAAAATCGGTTGATAGTCGGGTAAAGACCCGACCCAACAAAGATCAGCCCAAGCTCTTTGGGCGTGGGCCCAAGATTTGAGCCTTCAGTTGATGGAACGATTTGGAGGAAGCGGTTGAGCAGTGTTTTGGGTCTTCTTCTCTGGTGGGAGAGAGGGACACAGAGGGAGAGAGAGAGGGGGTGGGACCTCCATTAACAGAGCTTGTCAATGGAGGAAGTGGAAGCTGCAATGTCAAGCAAAAGCAACCCCCCTTTCCACTTCCTAATTCTTACTTCTTTTTTCTTCTCACCCACCCGGGAAAGCAAAAGGACCGAGAAAAGTGGTCTTGAGAGGGAAACTTGCAGCATCGCCATCATCATCGTCTCCATCTCTATCATCATTTTCATTTCTTTTCTTCCTTCTCACCTACTACCGTTTCCAGTTCTTCATTTAGCTTCTCGGAGGAAATTTCACCTTTTCTTCGACTCTCTCCTCTATCCTTTTTACTTGGATTATGGATTGGGACTTGTGAAACTACTGGGCGATCCAACTGGATCGTAGGAATTTCGAGGTATAGTAATGGATCTTCTAGTTTGTCGTTTCCAATTTCTTTTCAGTTGATTGGCTTACTGGCTTTCTCTCTCTGTTTTTTTTTTTCAGGGAAAGTTTCTTTGGAGTCTTACAAAAGAGAAGGTCTATCGAGGAAGTATTACCATATGGATTCTTTCAGCCAGGGAACTGGATTCAGGTACAATCTGAATTCAAACAACTTGGACGTTGCAAACGACGATTCTGATTTTTCAGGAATTCTTGAAATTTTTGTTCATCATGCGAGAAACATTCATAACATTTGCATATATGATAATCAAGACGTCTATGCAAAATTTTCTCTCACTTACAATCCAGACGAAACTCTCTCGACAAGTATAGTCAATGGAGGTGGAAAAAACCCAGAATTCAATGAAAATCTTAGGATGACAATCACTCAACTCGATGCTAATTTGAAATGTGAGATTTGGATGCTTAGCCGAGCTAGAAATTTTATGGAGGATCAGCTTTTAGGATTTGCTTTAGTTCCCATTTCAAAAATTGCTGGAAAAGGAAAAGTCACTGAAAATTATAACCTCTCCTCCACCGATCTCACTCATTCCCCAGCTGGTACTATACAATTGAGTATTTCTCTCAACACATCTTTGCCTGTAATTCCTAGCAAATCAATATCCGAATCGTCGGGAATTTCATCGATCTCTTCTGAAGTTGTTCTTCTAGATAGGAAAATCTCAGAAGTATTCTTAGACCCAGTGGAGTATTCAAGGATTGAATTTCCCGATTTAAGTGTAGTGAGAGAGAATCAGAAAATGGTTTCTCAGTATTTTAATTTAGCAGAGCCGGGTTTAGCTTCATTTTTACATCTTGGTGCTTTTTATGAACCTATTGATGACTATGAAATGGCTGCGAATTCGTCAGAGGAGCTTCATATCGGGTCTATCTCGACAAATGGAAGCCTCAATTCTGGCATTTTCAGCTCAAATACTACAGGCTTAAGTGACGACAGAAATTCGGCTGAATCAATTGAGAAAAAACATTTGGCAGAAATACCCAATTCCATCAACACATCAATCTCGACCGAAGCTGATTACCATGGCTTGGACTCTGCAACTTCAAAGAAAGGTAAAGAAGCCATTGATGAGAAGGAGGAAATGAATAAGGGAGTAAATCCAGGCCCTGTGGGTTTCAGCCAAGTTTTTTCAGCTCCATTGGGAAATATCAATCTTGAAGTTGAGCAATCTGCAATGCAGCAGCAAATAGTGGATATGTACATGAGAAGTATGCAGCAATTTACAGAATCTTTGGCAAAGATGAAACTCCCAATGGATCTTGATAAACCAGAGCATGAAAATTCAAGTGCTTTGGTTCACAACCAACGCGAAAAACCCAAAAACGACAAGAAAAACGATGGAAGTCGGGTTTTCTATGGTAGCCGAGCATTCTTCTGATTGCAAACTTGGGATGCAATCATGATAAGTTTCTCTAGCTGGTAAATTGTATCCTGTTTTAGATATTGTGCAGCTGTTGAAGAAAATATGTTTTTTTTTTCAGAAAACTGATGTACTTGATCTGCCTTTATTTAAATCCATGTAACTACTCTGTTTTAGAGAATCAGAATTGTGATCTTAGAAGTAATGCTATGATTTTACAGTAGAGTGAAGCAGAGATGTGACATTTCTTCATTCTTTTAAAAATTAAAATCTTTTTATAAGAAACATTAAATGGTTTTTTGAACCAATCAGCTGATGCCACGTCACTTGAGAAAAGTATTAATCTTTTGTGCATATTGAATCAGAAACTTGATGAGCTCTATATCAGTCCACTAATGCAGGGAAAGAGGTCATAAATCAACTCAACGAAACCATCTGCGAAAGGTTGCTACCACCTCAACCAGCATAGGATCGGTCAATCCATCCAACATAATTGCAGGACAGGTATGCATAAACTCATACTTTACAGTTTAGAGAAGAAACCAAAAGTTTGAGGAAACTAAATGATACATTACTTTTGAAAGAACAAGAAAAGGCAAGGTTGAGTAAAGTAGAAGCTTGATTAGATGTGAATATTTTATGTAATAGAACAAAGGAATCCTAGGATATTATAAAGTTAACCCCATTTGAATTGATAGACTAAAACCAGTAATTTACTCTTAATCATGGCTATTATAATTCATGAAAGTGATATTATTGATCTTTCAACTAAAACGTAATACTCTTCTGTTGAAGTTTATAGCATGATGGAATGACATAAGTTCTTACATTTCCATTTATGTGTCTGTTTCTCTCTCATGGTCATGGATGTTGATTTGCAGGTGGGTCTGACCTTGTAGTGAGAGATGGCCTCATTTGGACAATCTGTTCTTCGTCAACTCCCATTCTCTTGGCATATTGACCGGCCTTGAAGAACCGTCTCACGGCCTCTGTCATGTACTCCTTCCCTTCTTTCACCGTCATCTCCTTCCCAAACGTGTCTGGATAACTCGAGAGGATATGGTCTCCTTTCAGCACTGCCGCCAAATGAAGCAACTCTTGCTGAAACTCTGACAGCTTAGCACTCTCGATGGCCTCCCACTGTCTGATCGGCACTGGAGTCGGCAATTCCACTGTCGAACAACATGAAATAGTTGGTTTTTTGAAAACATTTGGGAAGGTAAAAACAGAAAGCAAAGGTGTCATTATTCTTTGTGAAATGTACTAAGACTAACCAGGACAGTCTGTTCTGGGTTCGGTTCGAACTTGTAGAATGTTTTCAAAAGTGCCCGCCCATTCGTCTCGCTTGGTTAGAAAAGACGAGAGATCGAAAATCTTCTTGACGGTAGCCGGGATTGACGAGTGCTCGTACTGGGAGGTTGGAAATGGGATTCCGTTGGGGCCGTGAACAACTGCATAGTCATAGCCACAGTTAAGGAAATTCTCTTTAGAGTTTAACCTCTAATGGATGGACCCATCAAAAACCATATGAGAAAAATGCCAAAGACTGATCAATTCTGAGAGAATTCCAACCGAAAGACCAACTCCACACGATTGAAACATTGTTGTTGATCACCAAAAAGCAAACGACAAACAAATCCAAACTGATGATAAAATAATAAAAAAGGATTTCTTACCCTTTCTCGAATTACACAAACAGCATAATGACAACAAAATTAGGTATTGTGAATTCTAGCTTTTCCCACTTGCCGCCCATCAACACTGTCTTTTCTCGCCTTAATTTACAGAAATAACACCCACTCAGATCAATCAATCCAACGAGGGTGGGGAGTCTATTTTGCTCTAAAGTCCTGGTCTGTGAATATCTACGTAGAATTACTATATCAATTAATAAATGATTTAAATATATTAAAATCAAATTAAATGAGTTAAATAACAAAAAAAATTACGGATCGTTGCTAAAAGTATTCTTAAACTATGTTCGTTAATAAAATTGACGTCAAATTACCGGTTAACAAAATAAACATACAAGCTCCTGTCATGGAGAATGGACTCTTGTTCCTGTCACTTTAAGTCGGTCGTTAGAGCCGGGGAGTTCGTTCTCGAGAAGGGAATTTCGATGTTGAGCACTTTATCTAAAACGACTCGGGGCTCATGTCTCAAAGTTTTTCTTGTCGTCTATTTAATGAGCTAAAAGTTGATAAAATTAAGAATTAGGATATATTACCGGTGCCTTTCTCAATCCAGGGGGAAGCCATGATTGTAGGGACCCGAACACCCAACCGGTCGAACCGGAATAGAAAGGGCTCCTGTCCGACAATGCCATCCGGGCTGGGGACTCCGTCCACCGGAGTTGGGACGTGGTCGTAAAATCCGCCGTGCTCGTCGTAGGTGATAACGAGTAGAGTCTGGTTCCACTGTGGAGACGATCTTAGCGCCTCGTAGACCTTCTTCACCAACATCTGGCCTTGATAAACATCATGTGATGGATGGTCGTCGTTCGCCGGCTCATCTTTGCTGTCCATGTACCGCTGCTCCACCACCGAATAGGCGGGGAGGTTGCCGTCCCTTGCGTGTTTCATGAAAGTGGGATCGAATCGGTGGAACTTGAAAATGTATTTCAGTTTTCGCAGACTCCGGTAGAAAAGCGTCGCCGGAATGTTTTGGTAGTAGATACCGAAGGAGAGTCCAGCGTCGTTGAGGTTATCGAAGATGGTTCTTTGAGGGTAGCCTTTGATGAGGAGCCGAGGGACATTGCTGGTGGCTCCGGCGGAGGTTCCAGAGTGGACGTAAAGCCTATTGGGTTGCGTAGACGACGGCACCGACGCGAACCACCTGAAAAGTCACCGGAAAATTGATCGACATTTATTCATACTCCTTTGCTTATAAAGCAATATGAATGGAGAAATATAAAATAACCTGTCAAATACTGCGAACTCAGAAACTAGAGTTTTGTAAACAGCAACCCTGTCAGGGGAGAATCCATTCATGACGTCTCGAGACATAGTTGAAGTATTATCCATTGAGAAAGCTTGCTGAGCGAAGCCATTCATCGGCGGTGGATTAGCAGAGGTGTTATCAGAGCCGAAAATCTGCTCTCTAATGGCTTGAAAGGAGTGACCGGGGTCCGGGTCTACGTAGTGCGACTGGTTCTGAAAGAAAAACTTATTGGAAGATGGGTCGGTGGTGGAGATGGGATTCCATTCGGAGCCATTGACGCCATTGATTTCTGGGTTGAGCGTCTTCATCCACCCAAGCATGTGGTCGAAGGAGCGATTCTCCATGACGAGAATCACCACGTTTTTTATTGGGTTGCTCAAAACTGGGCTGTGAATCAGGAGGAGTGTGAAGAGGAAGGCAAACGTGGAGGCTGAGGAGATGGCGGTGGTGGCCATGGCGAACTTTCCGGCGAGAGAGAGAGAGAGAGAGAGAGAGAGAGAGAGAGAGAGAGAGAGAGAGAGAGAGAGAG